>JAODKM010000108.1:3473746-3516023 GCA_026780845.1 Petrocephalus sullivani | reverse complement strand
GGACCAGGAGAAAGACTCATAGTTGGGGGAGAGGCACACGTAGGGAGGGAAAAGTTACACACTGTTCCATATTACATTACTTCAAAACAACCAGGTGGTGAGTGTGTCTGCGTGTGTGTGGGGGGGGCGGGGAGGGGGGGGCTATGTCCCTACCCAGCAAAGAAAAATATGTGCCTAGCATCATTCATTCAGTCTAGAGGGAGCTGGAAGGGGGCGCAAACCCTCCCCACAGATTTTAAGATAGAAAACAAGCCAGATGCACTGCAATCATTATCATTATTACCATGACGACTCGTTTAAGGCAATGAAGCTGTCTGAGAAAGCGGAAGGCATTCCCACACCCTGTCTGATAAGTCTGCCCGGGCTTTCAGCTGCGGGATAATAATGAAGACGACTGCAGGAAGCCCCAGACTCGCCCACAGCAGTGTCACACCAGAGCATCGCCCCCGCTGCAGGGGCCCGGGGCCGGCGCCTTCCGCTGCCCGTGGGAGAGGCACTCAGCACAGCGGGAGCCCGGAGCCCCCTGGCAAAGGCCTTCCTGCTCCTCCTCTTCCTCCTCTGGCGCAGAGCTGTCCCCGGCGTCTATCTGGCACACGCACACCTCGATGCCCGAGTCGCCCGTGACGTGCCGACGCCGGGTGTTGGTCTCCTCTCCAGAGGGCGGGGCCTCGGGCGGCTCTGCCTCCCGCTGGGCCGATTGGCCAGACGCCCCCGCTGCAGTGGTGTCAGCAGGCAGGGGGGCCGCTTGCTCTGCGGAAGGCCCCGCCCCCGCAGGGGACCCCGGTGACGAGGGCTCTACGAGATGCGCGATGGGAAGGACCCCGAGGGGACTCTCTGAGTACGGCGGTGGCGGGGTGGGGGGGTGGCCTACCACCTCTTCGTAATCTGGCAGCTTGCAGTCGGTCCAAAAGCCTGACAGAAGCGAGATGAGAGACGGCTTTTAGTCGAGCGTCATGACAGTGGAAGCAAAAGAGCACAACGAACTTCCAGAAGTTCTTTCTTTTTAGTGGGCAGCTCTGTGGGCCAGAAGGTCTCCAGTTCAAACTCCACAGCTGGCAGCAAGATGCCACCGTTAGGCCCAGAACCAAGGCCCAATACAATAACTTGCACAATGAAATACTGAGGACCATCAAGAAGCAACTACAGGTAAGAAACACCTCCAAAACAAGCACTTAGCACCACAGGCGACCAAGCTCTGCATGTTTGCCAAAACCCACAACCGAAAATGGTCCAAAAGGCAGAAGTTTACTAACGAACGGCCGAGCATCTTTCCAAAACACTGCAGCGTTTGCGTCACAAGCTAAAAGCAAAAAATAAATGTTCCACTGGATGGCCATCACCTGACACCAAACTGGCCGCTCCGCCCTAAATTACACGGGATGAGAGTCGACAGCTGAGTTAATTAACGAGCCCCTCGATGTGGCTTCAGGTTGGATTTCAGAAATGAGACGTCCAGCATTCGTGCCACGGGGATGATCTGGAGTCTGCATCTGCAATGGGGCGCGAGCCAGCCAACACTCACGCAGATTGATGGGCGGGGGGGAGACGAAGGAGCCGGAGGCCCCCTGGTACGCCATCAGGCTGATCTCTCGCTGCCGCTGCTCCTGCTGAAGGCGCATCTTCACCCGCCGGTGACGGTAGGCACAGCAGCAGCTCAGCATGATGACCAGCGTCCACACCAGCCAGAACCCTGCCGGGACAGGCCGGGAGAGGCGTCACGCCCTCAGGCACGGGACACAAACCCAGCATATGCTCTAAGCATCAAATAAAAACAAAGAAAGGATCGCCAGACAAAAGATCTGTAAAGGACAATGCGTCAGATATAGCGAGTGACCTAAAGTCACCCTAAAAAGTGAAACGTCCTGGAGAAAGCAACTGAACGAGGATGACGTCAGCGCGGTGTCAATTTCGGGGACAGGGATGCGTCAACGCTGCCCGTTACAAGAAAACAGATTCCATATTCCAAATACACAAATTTGTCATACCTACATGGAATGACAAAATAAAAAATCCGGCTAATCAAACCCACCCAACCGTGATAGAGAAAAATGTAGGGATTAAAAACGCTTTAAGACGTTATTGTTTGGAATGTAGGGCAGAATCAGACTATTTAGAGCAGAACGGGCCCGTTCGAGTCCAATACACCTTCCAAGAAATTCAAGGGGGATATACAGCATTATTCCAAGGCGGGATGGCCACGCGGGCTGGGGGGTGGGGGGAGCCCGGGCGTACAAAGGACGGCGGCGGCGGGGGCACCTACACCACAGCTCGTAGTAGTAGGTGCAGCACTCGGTCTCGCCGCAGCAGTAGCCCATCTCACAGCGGTACTGCTCATTGTTGACCCCGAAGCAGAACTCCTTCCCCTGCACGACACAGAGAGCAAAGCCCAACCCTCTGAGACTGAAAATGAAGGGGGGAGAATGAGGGCTTTACTCAGAAGGAAACCGGGCCATGGCGATCAGACGGTACGGTACGGTACGGTACGCTCCCTCGGGTTCTACCGAGACCGGAACCGGAACCCTCATTCTATAACAATAATAATAATAATATTATAATTGTTATTATTATAGGGGAAACGAGCAGAATGATTCGTTTGTTTGTCACTGCACCACCTTGGGGGGGGGGGGGGCGGCTGACCCCCCAGTCCCGATTAAATCGGGTAATCACCCTTTATTCTGCTAAGCGACATTCCCCAAACCGAAACCCCGGCTTCCTTCGGGCCTGCGGCCGCCCGGCTTCCACCGGAACCGCAGGATCCGCAATAAATCTTTAGATTTTAGATATAAATCTCTTATATAATAAGCCGCTTAGATCCGACGAGCCGAACCCCCCCTTTGTTGTCACGCTGGCACCGATAATGGGGGGGGGGGGGCTAAGCGGCCGCGGAAAGTTACCAGAAAAAAGCCCAATTTGCTGTCGCCCATTTTATAAATATGAGGTAAGAAGGGCGCGGCGGCTCGGCGCGGCTCCCCGGGCAGGTGGCGGGGGGAGTCCGGGCGGAACAGCAGCCCGGCCGCGGCATCTCCCCGCCGCCGGATAACGGCGCCTTTCTCCCCTTTATATCAGCCTAATGACGGCCGAAGTGTCCGGTTCCGCCCGGGGCCCGGAGCCCGTCTCCTGTCATGCCGCTGCCGGACCCGCGGTGCCGCCGCCGGTGATGCCAGCGTCCGTAACGGGGCCGAACAGCAGCGCGAACAATGTACACATTTATTTTTATCCGGTTCTGCGACGTCCCTTCCGACCCCGAGCCGGGCCGCAGCACGCAGAATTTCGCGTCACCAAACTTTTTTCCGAGCCCAGGTTTCCTTTGTGACAACGGAAGCGCATAATAGGCGGCCCTCTCCTCGCAGCCATCCCCGGACTAAAGTGGGCAGCCGCGCCGGGCGAGGAGCGCGGTAGCCGGCTTACCTGCACTAGGTAGGTCCCGGTGCAAAGCAAACCTACGATGTGTCCCAGCGTTTTGTGCGGCATATTTCTGGGTTGCTGGCCGACGGCACAGGGGCGACCATGTAGGTAGAAAGCCGAGGGTGGTTTTAGACAAAGACGCCGGTCATCACCATCAGAGTAGCAGCTCGCTAACTACATGGCTCGCCGTCGCCCTCGCAGGCAGCCCGGCCGCCGTTACACCCACCGCCGCTAGGGGGCGTGACACTGACGCGCAACAGGTGAGCGAGTCACCGAAGGGCTCCGAGCGCTCGGGGCGGCATGGAGCTGCCCGCATGCACGCCAGGCCGCGCTAATTATAGCAAGCAATTATACAGTCGTTATAGGAGGATGCAATGCGCCATGTCTTCATTTTGTTTATATTTAACACTACACGCTGAAATCGCTCATACTGCACTTAAGCGGTAGTATATGCATTATATTATAACACATCCATATGTTTAGAATTTAATAGCGATAACAGTAATAACGTGGAAATTGTAATACTAATTTGGGAATCCTTCAATAGTTTTACAAGTTTTTTGAGATTCATATATGTGTGTGTGTGTGTGTGTGTGTGTGTGTGTGTGCACCATCAGGCTACTTATACGCTAATTAAACCTAAGAGCTGGTCTGGAGAAATCACCTTATTTATCTCAAATGTATCATTCCCTTAATACGTCAAGCTTTTACCCTGACCTTTATACCCTGTCATAGGTGGTTTTAATAACTCACATTCATGGTGGGCCATTATGATTTGGCTAATCGCCTTCTGAAGTTTCTCAAATTTCTCAGCTCGGTCGATCCTATTGGCTGTATGTCAGAAACATGGATTTTTAAATTCATTTCATTTAATCTAATATTTGTCACGTTTTGATATTTCAGTTATACATGTTTTTTTTTTTATTTTATTTTCCTCCACAAAGCCAGCGGGATGGGAGGGACGGCTCCATTGTGCGAAAGCACAACAAATCACTGCTGCGAATCAGCTCAGAAATCGTGAGATGTAAGTGGTACGTGGTACGGGGTACGGGGTACGGGCCCGGGGGCGGGGCGCGAGCGGGACCGGCGCGGGGTCGCGGCGGCGCCGCCGTCTGCGTGACGTCACGGCTGCCATAGTTACGGCGCGCTTGGGCGGCTGCGCCTGCGAGAGAATCCCACCGAGCGAAGCGGCCGGCCGGACCGAACCATGGTGAGTGGCGGCGCGCCGCCGCGATCCACGTCCCGTCTGCTGCGCATAGCACGCCGCCCGCATGCGTCCGCGGGTGGGATCCGCCGGCGACGTGTCCCCCGCCACCCCGATCGCGGTACCGGGCGATTAACGGCGCCGGCCGGCGGCTCATACGCGTCCGCGTCACGGCCGCCCTGCCGCCTACGGACGGCGAAGGGCGGCTACATGAACGACCCCGGGACGGTGCCGGGTCCGGTAGTGTGCGGGCCCCGCGTCCGCCCGCATTGTGCCGGGCTGTGTAGCCAGCGGGCTAAGTAACATGGCAGCATGGCCTAGCGGGCTCAGGGCCGATCGGACGGGCCGCTGCTCCCTCGCTGCGGATCTACCTTATTAATCTGTGTACGCTGCATCTACAGGGTGATGTTAGATCCGGCCCGTTGCTGTACGCAGCCGACGCGTTACATTAGGAGGGCCGATGGGCAGATCTTATTATCTGAGTTTATTTGCTCATAATTTGTTGGATCCAGATAAAATAATGTGCATATGCGTCTTATTTTACCGTATTCGTGCAGTTAATTTGTTGTGGGAGCCTTGCTTGTGAGTCGCGTAATATTATAATGGGGTGTCTTAATCATGCGTGTTATGTCATCCGCGTTTGACAGCTCAGCAGTTGGATGTTGTGACCTTAAACTGCAAGTCCAATCTGTGCCCTAATATAAGTGTCTTGGGATTTTAGGGGGACTCCGCTGTTTTGAAATCCGATTGTACATATAGCTCTAGAATGTTCTTTGCATGCGATCAAGTACAGGAATAGGAGAGGAGAGGGAAAAGTCACGGATGAATGTCCCTAATTATCTGAGTGATATTCACATGTTAATGATGGTGGCTGTGCTTTCACCCGCCTTCCGTTGGCTGGCAGATTTAGCCCCACTGGGTCATTCATACAGCAGACAAAAACATTTGCATTTAAAAAAAGTTAGAAAGGTTTCTTGGTGTGCATGAAAATGCTAGTTTCCACCATACAAAAATGTTTTCAATGAGTTATATAAATAGAATTTTTCAAATATATATTTATATGGGAATGGACCATGTAATAATACGTCACGTGTCACATAAAATTAGGATAATGGCACCTGCAAATTGAGAACCGCAGAGTGACGACCTGGTGTTCCTTTATGGTAAGCCTAAAAAACATTGACCAACCCAGTAGTTAATTCGGTTCCGGGGTGCGTTTCCCAAAAGCAGCTTACATAGTAATTAGTTGCATGGTTAAAACTATGTAAGTTGCTAACGCAGCTAGTAACTGGGCTTTTGGGAAACGTACCCCCGGTTGCTAAAACACTCCTAATGCTCGGTGACCGACGCGCGCGCTCGTGCCCGCCTCCGTCCAATCAGAGACGCGGATCGGCCTGCTCGGCGCGTGCGTGACGGTGAGGGGCGGAGCCCTGTCGGCGTCCCGTTAGTCTGCGGCCGCCATGGCAGCGCCGAGGCTGGCAGTGATCGGCAGGGATTGTGCAGGGCGAGCTTGACACGGAGAGTCACTGAGCGTCATTTAATCACTGTTGCCTGATTTCCCAAGAAAGCGCCACAAAACCATTTGCTGAATGCTGTTGTATAATACATCTCATTTAATGTGATTGGAGGCGTTTATCACAGTCCTACTGTGACCACTCCTGGGACTAATATTAAAATGAAATAAGCAGAATGAATATTTTAAATAATCACAATAATTAAAAAACAATCAAACCTGCTTCTTGCAATAAAACAGAGGTACATCCGTCCATTTTTCATATCGGTTTATCAAATACAGCCAGTAACACCACCACCAGGAGAAATTCCTTTTACATTCCTGTCAGTGTGCTTGGCAAATGAAAGTGATTCTAATTCTAGAGCCTGCCAGACAGCTGGTGTTTTGATTGTAATATTTTTGGCTCAAACTTCAGATATAGCTCCTTATCCAATGTGAGGCTGTGGTGAGCCTGTCTCAGGAAACACAAGGCATGCTAACAGCCGGGGGTCAGTGTGGATGGACACAGTGAATGCAGTCGATTACACACCAGTGCCAGTTTGGGGATGCCAGCACCACACAGTCTTTGGTTGGGGGAGTAGACCGGAGTGTCAGTAGGGACTTCCACAGAGAGGGCACTCGGATTACCCAAACTCGGAGGCGGGATGGGCCGTGGCCCCCAGGCTGCTCCCATCTGTCCTACCTTACACCTGACTGCCTGGGTGTAAGGAGAGCCTTGCGTCCTGCGTTTCACTCCGGCCTCCTGTTACAGCAGAGGAGGGTGGCTGACGTCTCGCCCCATACCTCACCGTCTTCTGTCCGCCGGAGATCTCAGGGGCTGTATCTGGCAGCTGCCTTTTGATGGCCTCGCTTAACAGCAATACCCTCCTGGCAAAGATGGAGATGTTTCATTATTCATTTAGATTTTATGCATGGTGATAAGCCAAGCGCTGCGTGTGCACTGTGCAGTTTCTGTTACCTGTCAGTTATTCAGAGTGCTAAACTTTGACATGTAAACACATAAGACAGCTCCGGCATACAGAGCTGGCAGTATTTTGGTATAAATGAGAAATTCAGGCATACTGATTGGGAATTTTATCCTGAAGTAATTTTGGCTGTAAAATGTTAGCTAAGTGGTTAGCTGTTTTAATGGTAGGGAAGGGCTTGGCTGGCTCTGCTGCTGATGCATGCCATGGACAGCAGTAATCCATAAAGCGGCTGATGGGTAACGCCTGTGTCACTTTGGGATTGTTGCTCGGGTGATGCCAGCCTCAGTCATACCCGAGGGGTCACTGATGTACAGGCGGGCTGAGGACATGTGGCAAAATCTTGCCTTTTGCTCTAATGAGGTGGGAAGGATTTTGAATATAGGCCCACAGAAAAAATGTGATCCACCCTGACCATGTCCTTCCCTGGATCAGCTCTGGAGCACTTTCATCCAGATTAGGTTAGGGGCGGATAAATGGATGGATGGGTTGATTGGTTGAGCCTATTGCTCTGGTTTCTCGCTGCTCCGCAGGGCTTGCTGTCAATCCTACGGAAGCTGAAGAGCTCTCCAGACCAGGAAGTGCGTATCCTGCTGCTGGGCCTGGACAACGCGGGCAAGACCACCTTGCTGAAGCAGCTGGCCTCAGAAGATGTGAGCCACATCACACCCACACAGGTAACCGGCCCCTACACAAGGCGTCTCCTCGGGTCGGGATCAGGGTTCTCCTGGATCGGACTTGGACCCCCTCTGCTTTCTCCACAGGGCTTCAATATAAAGAGCGTGCAGTCCCAAGGCTTCAAGCTCAATGTGTGGGACATCGGGGGCCAGCGGAAGATCCGGCCCTATTGGAGGAACTACTTTGAGAACACGGATGTGCTGGTGAGTTGCTCTCGACTCGCATTCCCAGCACCCTGCTGTAGATTTGCAATATTCCTGAGTCTGTAACAGCCCTACAGGAGACGACTCACCTGCGGTGAGAACCGTACCTGCGAAAAGTGAACAGTGGCAGAGATCCTGTGCTTGGCTCTCGCAGAAAGACCACAGCCCCGGAAAAAGCCGAAACCCCTGTCAGGAAGAGATACAGAACTGTGTTGTCTTTCTTTTCACGTGGGGGCAGGACAGACTGGAATGGCCTTGGGCAATTCATGCAGAATGAACGGGCCCCTTCCCTGACTAGGCCTCAGGAAGGGGTTTGGGTTTCGCTGCTTGAAAATGATGAGCTTGTCCAGAGCCTATCTTGATTATTTTCACTTCTCAAGCCTAGGTGACACAATGATGGCGAGTTGTTATCAGGGTTGGTGTTCCTAGCTCCCCATTTGAAGGAGGGCCGATTTCTTATAGGATAACTCCTGATGGTGAGCGCATGTCTGCTCATGAACCCATTTTCTCTGTCTTCTCCTTCCTGACAGATCTATGTCATCGACAGCGCAGATAGGAAGCGCTTCGAAGAGACGGGCCAGGTGAGAAAAGGGGGCGGAGCCTCGTGATCTCAACCAATCCAGCGTGTAAAATCAACGGGGATGGGTAGCAACGGTTACCATGGAAACATGATGCCAGAATAGAAGTCATTACTGCAATTTTATATTGTTTCCACTGTGAAGTCACTGTGGCAAAATTACATCAGATTCATTCATTATGGGATGGAAAGTAACGCTGAGGTTAGACCGCAGCTGCCACTGCAGAAGCTGTCACAATGGGTGTATGGAGGTAATAATGTTTACAGATTTCTCCTAACCACAGCATTTCACCACAGTAACTGAGGCCACATATTTAAGACATGGTAGTTGAATGAAAAGTGGGATGTCTGCTGCAGGCCTGGTTATTTCCCAGAATGCATAGCGTCACTCCCCCCTTCACCCCTGTCCCTCAGGAACTGGCCGAGTTGCTGGAGGAGGAGAAGCTGAGTGGGGTGCCCGTCCTGGTGTTCGCCAACAAGCAGGACCTCATGACGGCCGCCCCTGCTGCAGAGATCGCAGAGGGGCTCAACCTGCACACCATCCGGGACCGGATATGGCAGATCCAGGCCTGCTCTGCGGTCACCTCCGAGGGAGTGCAGGTACCACACCTGTATATTTTAATAATGAATAATGAATATTTATAATTATTTAAAATTAGGACAAGGACAAGAAGGGCTGTTGGTGTACATTTGTTATGTCCTTATATGCATTTATTAAAGGGGCCCTATTAAGCTCATTTTCGGTGTTCATACTTTTTTGGGGGTCTACTAGAATAGATTTACAAGCTTAAGTGTTCCAAAAACACACTGTTTTTGTCATACTGTACATCACCATTCACTCTGTGTATAGCTCTGTCTGAATGGCTCTGTCAGAGCTTTCAGCCCCACCCCCAATGAGCCCTGCATGCTCTGATTGGTCAGCTTGCCAAATTAGTCAGCTTGCGCTACACATTCTGCACCCTAGTCTGCAAAGAGATCCTTGCAGGTAGGCAGCCAATAAGGATTATATTATGAGGTGACCTCACCGTGTCATTAAAGTAATGTTGTAATTCCAACCAGTTGTTTCAGGCAGATTAGTTACTCTTTGGCATGTCCTTTTTGCCTTAAGACTTCAGCTGTTACATGCAAATAAAGCTATATGACACACTAAAGGAAAGGGAAAAACCATAAAGCATAATGGGACCCCTGTGAATATTAAATATAACCTTATAGTTTGATTTGTTTTAACATTTGTCTTAATAATTTTAGAGTCCAGTTTGAGTCAGTGTTATCTAAGGAAGATCTCAATATGGGATGTAATCTATGCTTCATTACCATGATCCTGCATCTGGCACATTGCTGGTTGAAATCCTGTGTAATGGCATTTTGTTAAGGCCCTTGAGCAAAGCCCTTAACTCCAGAACCGGAAGCAGTGAATTGACTCGAACCCCATTCTCTGTCACAGTATTGTGCATTGGCTTTGTACTTTTACAAAAGTACAACAGCGGTTCCCTTAGTGGTTCCTGGTGACAACCGTAGGTCGCTAAAGTATTAAAAAGCAGGACTGAGCACAGAGCAGAGGAGCTGACATCATCTGCTTTCCTCTTTCCCAGGACGGCATGACATGGGTCTGCAAGAACATTGCAACCAGAAAGAAATAATGAGACCCGGTACCTTCAGAGACTGTCCGTGTGCGATCTCCAGCAGCTCAACACAGGAATGAAAGGAACAGATAGTATTTATTTTATATAAGCGGACTGCAGCCACCTCGTGTCTCTATTACCACTGGGAACTGTATGATTTGTACGATACACTAAGTTATTAGGGATAAAGCGATCACTACCTTCATAAACAGTACAATACACTCAGCATCATGGCAGACATTCCAGCAGGTGAAGGGATATCTCAACCATATATATATTTTTCCAATAAGGTAACCGTAGAATGAGAATGACTGGCTGTCCTTTAGTGTTTGTGCGGTCTTACGTTCTGTTTAATCTCACTCACTTTTTATAATGGACAGTGTGAGGTTCCAGATGAAAATGTTTAGATTTTGACTGGTTTTGTAACGAATAAACTGCTGAATTAAAAACTGTGTTTCTTTTCCTCGACAGAAGTTCCTGCGTATGGCTGTTGTTGTGAGCCATGTGTAGTAGTCGTTTTATGCCTGCAGAGGGAGCCATTTACTAGCAGTTACTTTTGCTCCTGGCGCGCCTCCGATTTAATGAGCAAGGACGTGCCGCGATTGTGAGCGGTTTGATGCGTCTCCATTCGGCGGATCTAGGTAATATACACGACAGGACAAAAGGTTAGAAGAAATTCTTATGGCAGGAGTCGTGAATATGTGGTCGTGAGTTTATAGGATAGAGAGTCTTTGGGTAAGTATAGGTTTTCTAAAATCTCTGTTGTTTAAGAGAGCTTGTCACCGCGAACCGAAATTGTCCAAAATTAGTTATGTTAATCTTGTACACTATAATCGTTCTTAACTCAGATATACTAGACATCAGCGATTGCGATTGAAAGGCTATATTTAATGGCCATTTTAACAAACTGCTACATTATAACACACCTACACTCCTCATGCGCGCGCAGTAAGTTATTGGGATTGCGCAGCAATTCAATTACTTAAGTGTACACCTTGTTCGCCATGATTTACCGCCAAGAAATTGCCTTTTATTGCCTTTTGCCCAAATCTGCCCTGTCGACTGGGGTTGAATGCTCCAGTGTCCTCATAGGACATTTACATAGAACCTCTTTCCAAGTCTCTAATAGACCTTCAGTACAATTTGCATTTATATAGCTCTCTTCCTACCCGACATGGTTTGGGTGGTTTGCCATGATAAAACAAAACTCCTCTGGCCTTGACCCACTATATTCTGCCAGGCCTGCGTCCCCGATATTGGCTTAGCTGAGCTTAATAACAAAGGAGCCCCAGAACCGTTTGCAGGAGGAGACCCCAGAGTGTAGTGGCTGATCTCAAGGTGATGTGTGAGGAGTAGGAGTAATCATTCTCTCCAAGCACAATTCAATCCTTGCCAGACGTGCAGCATGGGTTTTACCTTAATGTGCTTTTAGGTAATCAATATGAAAACATGCTAATTGATCTAGCTTTGAATTGACCTAAGAACCCAAGAAGCGTTTCTGTTGGAGGATCATCTCCAAAGTAGTAGATCAAGCTCGAAGTTGAGTTGATATTTTCTTCTCGCTTAGCAAGTACTAGCAGGTGCTGTGAATAAGTGTTAATGCACCTGAGCTTGTGCACTAAAGATGACTGCTAAACTCTAAGAAGGGAGTCTGTTTGTCTGCTTCAGTAAATAGGGCCTGATTTAAAGGGCGACATGGTGGTTGGGCAACTAATACTGCAACTTCACCTGCATCAAACAAGCCTGCAAGCTGGGGTCACATTCTGGCCCTGTGTGGGAACATTCTCTCCATGTCCGTGTGCGTTTCCTGCCACCATCCAGACCTGTGTTCCTACAATGGGCCAGCATGTAACCTGTCTTACACTCCATGTTTGTCAGGATAAACTCCAGTTCAGTGCGATCTTGATCGGCTAAGCATTTAATAAAAATGTACAGAGAACACGGGCAAAGGCCGCAGTGTCTCAGATGAGAAGCTGCACTCGCTAAGTAGCACCTTTCGCCATTATTTGTTTATAATAGATCAGTCAGAAGTTAGCAGTAAAATGTATGTGCTGAAAAGATAATTTATAATTGGGTGGTAAAAAAAAATGTCCATTTTGGCGTAAGGCAGAAAAATGCGATGGCTCTCATGCGTGACAAGTAATAAAATCTCCCTGCAGACACCAGGCGCTTGCCATGTTAACTTAATCATTAACATCTGATCCTTGAAATGCAATAAGCAAAATAAACAGGGGCTCAATTACTGAAAGTACAGAAGTGCCTGAGATATATTTCCCGAAGAACAGCTCCTTAACAAAATCTCGCAATGAGAATGACGGGGGCCGACGTGCCAGTGTCGCGCTGCAGGCCGCTTAGGTGCCCTTTAGATGCCTGATGGCTCTCTACTCTCACTGCTAACCCTTCCAAAACGTAAAGCACCCTGATCCGCAATGGGTGGGGGGTGGGGGCATAAATCAGGGAGTCGGCGCTCTGCTCTGGGGAGACGCGAGACAGAATGACAGCGAGGGCAGAAAGTCCGAGGGAGATGCTAGGACTTCATTAAAATGTTCCAGCCTGCATGCTCTCAGGCCCCAAAGCCCTGCTCAGCCAGCATTACCCCTCAGTAACAGCGGCTTCCGATGCCTCTGCTTTATAATCGCTGTTTTGTGGCCCCTACCTCCTGCCCAGTTTCCCTCTCAGTGTCTGCTTGAACACACTGGCGACTCTCCACTCACACCGACTGCCCGCCCACCATCCAAGCCACCTCAAAACCGTGCCCTGACCTCCCCGGGCGCCTGGCTTTCAACAATTCTGAGACACGCAGCAGCCATGCAAGCTCCCAACTGGCAAAACGCTTATCTTACTGCAAGATACCAGACAGACGAGACCTACAGGCCGCCAGTCTCACAGGGACTTGGCGGGAAGTCGTCACAAAAGTAGCGTCTTGTCAGTCTTTGAAAAGAGTCTTCCTTCTCGCTGTCCTACTTTATTTCATTATGATCCCACCCTTCAGATGACTCCTGCTTGGTCACCTCCCTGGGAGCTTTTACAGCTCTAGAGGTGTCTGCTCTCAGGGGATGCCATGGACTTGGGCCTGCTGTAATTAGGGAGGATACAAATTGCACCCCCTCCCCCCACACCATCCAATCCCACCACCTCAGAATGATTTGTGGCACTTCCAGCAGGGTGCTGGGTCCCAGACTGTGGCAGGGTCTTCACACCCTCTTGTGGTTCAGGGCGGGGCCAGGGGTCAGAGAGGATGCCAATTCTCCATTTACAGATAAGGCAAAAGGGCAGAATTAAATAAAACCAAAGAATTTGGTCACAGTTCATGCGTGTCCAGCTCATGTTCACACAACCCATTGAATATAACAGAATAGAACACATGATGAAAAATATTATTTATCACGACTCATGGTCGCTTTA
The DNA here is from genome assembly GCA_026780845.1 of Petrocephalus sullivani. Taxonomy (NCBI): domain Eukaryota; kingdom Metazoa; phylum Chordata; class Actinopteri; order Osteoglossiformes; family Mormyridae; genus Petrocephalus; species Petrocephalus sullivani. The sequence goes on along the minus strand of JAODKM010000108.1, from coordinate 3,502,451 downwards.
TATATATATATATATATATACACACACATACATAAAACAGTGTGTTGCGTATTTGTTTCAAAGTTTACCAATGGTTAGACTGTGCTCTAGGAAGAACTGTGATTGCCTGTATCCTCAAGTTTAATCCATAGTCTTCATGAATTTTACTTATTTACGGTCACCCACCCTTCAAGGCAACATGGTCTGTCAACTGCCTAGGAGTTAAGCTTCTGGACTCCCAGGACTGCATAAAATCCCCGCAAATGGTCAAATCCATCCTCTTCAAACAGCCCCTAAGCCCAGAAGTACTGGCAGCTCCTGTTTTGTGGTAGGATGAGTCCAAGTTGGCACTTTGCATGTTTTCTCTGGTTTTTGTAGAAAGGATGTGACTACGAAGGTAACGGAAAGCAGAGCAGTGCTGCAGTGTCCTCTGCTGCCAGTGATGACCACTGTTTTACCGTACATGTGCCCTGAACTGCAAGTCGCTTTGAACATTAAATTAGCGGGTGTAAACATAAACAGAACAACACACCGAGGTAGCAGGCTCCCTCACTCTCAGATAAGACTTCACTCAGTTTTATTGCGGGCTTCCTTGATAACAATCGCTGTGTCCAGCTGGAGAATGCAGTGAGGCACTGAGGGACCAGGGCTCCCGCAACACCTAAGTGGATGAACGACCGAGGACCCCAAGCATGGTGGTAGCCAGGGTCTCCGGGAAGTCTGGAAGTCGCTCGCAGCTTTGGGGGGACCGAGGTCGTGTTCTTGACCCCCTGCTGACCACTGCTCCCCCCACCAATCCCCAGTGAGCCAGAACAGGCTAGGGAAACAACAGTTGTAAAAAAAGAGAGGGGGGGTATACTTTATTGACTGATTGCCCTCATTTCTTCACTGATCTTTTTCCAATTTCCCACACTTTCGGTCTGTCTGTCCACAAGTCATAATTTGACTTTTTATCACCTCTTTCTCAAAGAGAGACTCGCCGCGATCAGTCATTACAGCTCACAATGACACCTCCTCACCCATGCATGAAAGGAATGGATTTCCACATTTGACTCAATCCAGGGGGTTACTTTAGTGTAACAGATTCGATATTTTTCAAATGAGCCAAGTTATATACATGCAGGCAGGATGAGATGATCTATTGCACAGTCTTAATGGATTTTGTCGACTTCAAAGGCTGGGCACTCGCAGAAAAAAATGATATAATACCTTTGATAAAAACATATAATTATACATTTGATTAGCTGGGCAATTTATGCCAGTCACATTTTCACTGTGTTGAACTGTGGTAGAAAATTGTGTTACAATCCACAGATATCTCTGGCAACCACTGGGGGGGGGTGGGGTGGCAGAAACATTTAGAAGACAACACTGGTGAATGGACACTAGCCTGATGTGACTGAAGTCCGGAAGCGTCCATGTATCTCTTCATTATAACAATCTATGAAGTATCCCGGTGAAGGGCATCTGGCGGCCAGATAAATACTAATGATTTTCTGAAAATGGATTCAAACTGACAGGATAAACCTAAGTACTCCAGTTCGTATTCGGACAGACTTTATTTATGCAGAGGTGCAGGCCTACCTTGATTAATTATAAGATTATTTGATTTCATTATTAAAAACTGTTTTCAATATAGACTTTTTATGAAAATTATTTAGAGTATACATATATAGATTTTAGAGCCTATATAAAAAGTGTTATTGTTTAACATTTTTAATGCGTGCACACACACACACACAAATATATATATATATATATATATATACATATATAAACAGACACATTGATGGATATATGAGCATCAAGTGAGACATAAAAATAGGGGGAATATTGCTCGTGTTTTTATTTTGTTTAAACATCCCACCAAATATTTTTAATGGCCTCTGTTTGTGTTTTCTGAGTGTCCATGTATGCAAGAGGGGGAAGGAGAGTATTCTCAATTTCCCTCTAAAAAGAAAATTCATTTGCAGTTGCTAATGTAATGTCATCGCTGTGTTTACCGAGCGTGGATGATGTATAGGGGATGTTGCATTGAGTGAGACTGCTTAATGATGCATAGAATTAAGTCCGCAGCTTTCAGCTGAGCTCCCCTCTCTCGCGCGCGCTCCTCTCTCCCTCGCTCCTGGTGCATTCTGGGAAGGAGGCTGTCTCGCATTGGTGGCGACAAGCCGCTCTCTGCTCTGCCGCCTCACTCCATCAATCAACGGCAGGAGAAGGGAAGAGCAAATAGAGGGGATAGATCTACGGAAGGGGAGTAAGAAAGAGGAAGGGGGAGAAAGGGAAGAGAGAAGTGAGGATAGAGACAGTGAGGAAAGGACGGATGGAAACCGAGGAAGGGAAACAAAGAGGGACTCAAAGCAAAGCATGGCAAAAATGAAGGGAATGAGATTCATATGAGTAATTAACGCTTTGTTACAATTATGGCCGGTAATGAGGGGACCAGTAAAAGTCCAACTGTCTAATTGGAGCAGCAGGATGTAGGCAGCGCTGGAATGAGGCGGCGCGACCCTGATTGTTATGATGATGGCGGCCATTATGCTTATCTTTATGATTGTCATGATGGTGATGGCGATGACGAAGTTAATAGCGATGAATATAAATACAGGCGCCGTGTCGTGCCAGTGCACGAAAATGCAGAAAGTCAGAGTAGCTAAACAGTGAGTCTGCACTTACCCTGTCTACCATGCAACATTCTCACAATGCCACTTCATACAATACCATCAGCTACCAGTGATTTTCCAGTGATAGCTGAGGTACAGTCCATGATGGGATGGATTGGCAGACAGCAATTTGTGTGCATTTAAAATTAATCACTACATACCACTCACCCACATCTTCTGTAAGGGCAGGTTTTGTATCTTATTTAAAACAGGTATGCACAAAATCCTGTAAAAAGCGATGGAGTATGTCATCTCCAAGAACGTGAAGTTCTTCATTTCCTGGAAATGTTCCATCAATATAAATGCCCTAATGAGGGTGTAGTTACTCTAATTAAAGGCACTGGCCCTACGATATACATCGATTACCATTGTTCTAAAGTATATCTTGCAAAAATTCATATCACCAGAAAAATCATGTGTACAGACATCAATGTAATGTTGTGATCTTGCGACTGTGCGATTCACAAGTGTATTGGTCCTTTTGAACTCGTGTGACAGGCAGCTCCGAGATTCCCAGGAATCCATGCTGGCATTTGATTATGGTATTACTGGGACTGCCCATAGCATCCTACTGCACCTTAGAAGATCTCACTTCACTGCCTTAGCCTTAGTTTAGCCTGTAGCAACCTTATATTACCCTCTTCCTGCTGTGCGTACTTGTGCATCCCACAGGAGTTCACAACAAATAACTGAACAGCAATATATAAACATATAATGTAAATTATTTAAAATATTTTTAGTGTACATAATATTACTGCAAAATCATACAAGATGAACTTATCATTCTGAAATGACATGCATTTTTTTTAATAACGTATACATAGTTTTATGTGTGTTGACTTAACCTTAATTAAATGAATCAAACAAAAGTCACAATTACAATTTGTCCTAATCAATAATGCTTACTTTTAGTGATATATTCTGAAATGATTATACAGATACAATTAATTTAATTTCTGTCAGATGAGTATTATGATAGATTCCTGTTTAAATGTGTTTTCATTAAAACTCCAGAAGAGTGAACAGAAACAGTGTTTCTCTGTTGTCAAGTCACTGGATAATATTTCAGTGTCTGGCTGATTCCATATAGTGACTTTAACTTACTCTCTGCAAACTATGGTGTCTGTGACACTGATGTCTACCCCCAGCACTCCTAGTGAATTGTTTTTGGTTTTGGTCACTTTTTACAGCTTTGGTGTGATAAATTGATTCTCTGACATTTTTCGAAGGGGATCGTCAGCCTGTAAGGTTAACAAAACTGTATTTATGGCACTAAACGACCCATCAAATCCATTCTTTTGGGAGGACGCTGGCGGCACAGGGAACCTTAAGGACATTGGCCTGCTGCGGTTCCCAATCCATCTCTATTTCCTGCACACCTATGTGAGGCTGCTGATCTCAGAAGAGAGGGCCCTCGCTTGGGTTCCACCCTCGGTGACTGATATGGTGTTTGTTTGCGGGCTTTCCGCTCGTCGCCAGTGCCCAGCCTCTCGGCCCGTCCCCGGGCCCCTCCCATCTGCTCCCGTCCGCTCCCCTTTCACTCCGCCCCTCTCTCTGATCCACCTGCCCACCCTATTCATCATCACGCCACACCACCCATGCTGAATTATTATTTCTTTGATATGTTACCAGTTGAAAACAAATTCATTTCACTGCCCATCAATTTATCACTTGGGCAGTGGATGGGAATTCACAATCGAATTGGAGGGGAAACTTTCCCTGTTTTCACTGTACTATGTGTGTGTTTGTGTGTGTGTGTGAGAGAGAGAGAGAGAGACAGAGAGAGAGAGAGAGAGAAAAGGAGAGACAGAGATGGAGAAAGTGTAAAAAGAAAAAAAAAGTGAGAGATCCTTTCCTCTCTACATCTCCCTCCCAAACCTAATGCCTGTGATAATTTATCACTTCTCTTAGCTCAGTTGACAAACTATTTGCAGGAAAATGAGATTTTCCAGCACGATTTGTCCTTTGGGAATTGAGGGGGAGCTTCTGTTTTCTTACTCTTACACACACGCCCGCGCGCACACCCACACACACCCACACACACACACACACACACAGGTTCTCCCTCTTCTCTATCCCTCCCTCCTTCTCTCTCTCTCTGGCTGAGGTCTCAAGTGTTTATGGAGGTGTTTAAGATAAATGAGGTAAATTAATAGAGTCACTGAAGGGAGAGATCCGCTTCCACACCAGCAAATCTGCCAGTGACACTCTAAAGAGGAGGAGAGACCTCCCTCCCGCCCTCCGTCACCTCTCTCACGCTCACTCCCTTCCCTTCTCTAAAAATCACACTGGCTCCGTCTCCCGTTGCAGTATCGCGGCTCCTCTCCTCTCATCTCCGGGCCCCAGGTGCCCAGCTCCTTCTCATCCCTCCTCCAGACATGTCGTCCTCCTGCGGCTGAAACACGCCGGCATTTATGGGGAGAACGTACCTTTGGGTGGAACGTGAGAGAAATAAATACATGAGAAGTTAACCGAGTGAAAAAAGCAAAAAAGAGTTTTGTAGAAGTAAAGTCTGGAATACAGTCCAGATTCGCTCCTGCATGTGGGGACCCCTACATGGAGCTAAGAACCAACGAGCAGAGAGATTGATTGGCCGGTTCCACCTGATGAGGGTGTACATGACTTGCCTTTTATGGAGATTGATTATCAATAAGTGCATGACAACTCATCAGATCTCGGCAACCAGCTGAAAAATGGCCCAGGATCACGTATTAATTATAAAAGTTGAAGCCAAAGCACTTTGCAAGTGGGGAAGCCTCCCTATTTCCTAGTAACTTGGGCTCCTACCACTATTGTGCAAAAAGCTCCTTGCATTTTAGTATCTTCCTTGTGACTCGTGAGAAACAGTGACAGCTTTGCACTTTATCTCCCGCATCTTATTGAGATGCCTGTCTTTATGTAGAAATGCCAATATCTGAGCCCACAGTGTCTCAGGGGGGACACACCCCGGCTCACCCCGGCTCACCCCTTCCTGACCCCGGCTGGCAGGTCTCACCTCCTCCTGGGTGCCGTCTGGTTCTGCTCAAGAGGCCCGTCTCCATCACTGCGTCTGTGTCTTTCTCAGAGCCACGCTCCAGCTACTACATTCTGCTTCTTCACCACACATACGCTGCTCAGATAGTCCTGCAGCTCCACCACTGTTTCATGCTGCCTTTTGATATATTAAGAAACACTGATTATTGAGTATATTATTTTGAGATTTTACACTTAGCTTAAATTGAGCCCCATGCCTGTTAAATGCCTTGTAAGGGTTTCAGTCATCAGCAGCAAATATTATGTCAGGACCTGTCATTGCAATAGGGCGAGAAGCTGACCAGGAGATTTCTAGGGTTTATAGAGGCCACTAACAGAGCCCAGCAGAGCCACAGCACTGTCTTGGCTGGAGAGACAGTATCTGCATTCAGCCCAAGGCCATGTGCCCTCTGCATATGAAAAATACATTGGAGCCCTACCCCATTCACAGCTTGCATGTTGGAATAGGGCCATTACCACAATGTGTCTGAGAGACACCCTGGTTTGTTGGGCATGGTTTTACCGAGAATTTTCCTCGTCATGCACCCTTTTGTCTAATGCAGAAAAAAAACCATCGCTGTGCCTCTGAAATGAAGGCAGCACTCTAGCGAGTTCAACATGATCCCCAAAGGCCGAAAGACCCACTGCATTGACAAATTGGTACAGTCTGTGAATGAAGGCATGCTTCCCACATGACAGAGATGAAACCCTTAAAATGGAGCCTCTCACAGCTCATCCCCATACCTGCAGTTCCAGACTGGACAGGACAACCGACTCACCCACTGTGATGTCAGTCTCCATGGAGACCGCCACCTTGATTGGCAGGTGCCAGGAATGCTCTCGCTGAACTTCATACCCAAAGCTGCCTGACTTGCACACTCTACCTAGAGCCGCGTCACCAAAACACTCCAGCCCGTGTTTTGTTCCAGAATGTCCCATGTCACACAAAGACAAACACTGTCCTTCATCTGGTCACATACAACTGTGTGTATCCTCGAAATCACCATTGGCTTCAGGCAATAAAAAGGCAAATTCTGTCATATTCAACAAGATGACCAAAAAGTTCCATGCATTGAAAATGTATACGCAATTTTTTCCCCCAGGGTAACTTCTTTGACAGTCATACACAGTTTTGCTCTTTGACGACGTCCCTGGTACGCCGGATGCAGAGGCAGATGTTGTGACAGCGGGCCTCCTGAACACAACAGCCGATCTCCATCCTCACGCGTCTACGTCGTGCCCAAGACCAGCCGTCTGTGAACGTGACCGTCGTGGATGTATGGTGCACAGCTGAATGCGCTGCAGAAGGACACCAATAATCATCAGGGCTTTCCTTTGCAGATATTATATGTCATACACACCTTGAATTTCCCATTGCCGTGCGTATTTCGTTTCACTCTGGTTTTGCAGGGAGCGGTTTCCCGCACTACATATGCAGGCACACGTGTGCACACACACGCACCAAACACGCACACATGCCAAGACAGTGGAACAAGTGATACTGGAGGATCATACCTGCACCGGCGACCCGTTTCTATGTGCCGGGCGACAAAGAGGTGGCGTCTTTCCACTTTCGTCTCCAGGAAGTGTGAGGCCGGCGCAGCGGGGCACACGGCTAGCACCGCCCCGCCAACACAGGCCGTCGGCCCCTCCAGCACGAGACCCAGGGGTCCAAACAAACCCCGACTGTGGAGCAAGCAGGACTCAATGAGGGCAGCCCCCTCTGTGCTAATGGCTATTAACGCCTGTGCGCCATTGTGGCATGCACAATGGTGGTCACGCTGGGATTTTGTGAGCGCCTTGCTTGCAACAGTTATTAGCCCCCAAAACCTAGAGCAGAACAGTCAACAGAGGAACAAGTAGATTTGGGGACCTTGGGGTGGCGAGGGGGGGCTCTGAACAGGGCTGTGGGGTTAAAGGTTGGGTCTGAGGCGGAAGTGGGAGGCAGTGGGCGAACAATGGGGGGGTCTGCACTGGGCACACAAAGCTGGAGTTGGAGGGGGTGGGCCGGTGATGGTGAACTGCTCACAAAACACAGGAAGACAGACTGAGAAGGCCATAGATGCTTAGAGGGTCCCAGAAACAGATGGTAGCCACAGCGAATAGCAGACAAAAAGGAGCGACAGATAAAAGCACAGGAAGATATTGCGAGGAAATGAATAGCAGAGAGAGGTGGTCAGAAGGTCCGCCGACAATCAGTGTGATACAGCACATTCCAGGTTTCAAGGGTGTTCTTGCAAATTATGGATAAAACATGTAGCACTGTCTACCCACGTAAAACAGGAGGCTTTCGGGCTCACGGTGTTTTTACTTAAAGTCCATTTAGTTAATAATATACGTTTAGTTTAACAATAATAATTTAGTTAATCATACACCCAACTGCTCCGTTGTCAGGGAGACCCACACGTAAGCCCGTTCGCCTTTAATATAAACAGCATGTCCTTAGCGATTTCCCTACCGCATCGGAACACAAATCTTGTTGTCAGGAGAACTCCGTCTAAAATTAGTCGCCATAATCGTAACACGTGAACGGAAAAATTCCGTCGGTCGATTGGAAATTCAGCTGGAACTGGAAGGCCTAATGTCTACAATTTATCTTAAAGTTTATTTTGGCAGCTAGACTGGATGATAATTAATCAAAACAGTACAAAGCGACAAGAAAAGAAGAAATGGTTAAATCTGCAGCACGGAAAGAAGGCCGGCGACGTGAAGGAAAACGCCGATGGAATAATTAATACAAAAACGTGATTTTATGCCTTATGAACTAATTACCACATTTATTTCGAATCAAAAAGCACATCGAGGCAAGCGTAAAGGTATTTTATAAACGTTGCTATTAAGTGGGATTTAACGGGAGGCCATCCATCTTACGGAATGCGCGGCGTGACAGGTGAAGTGGCGCTGAGCGGAAGGGGCTCGCCAGCGCCGCGAGTCATCGGGGAACCACAACACGCCCTTCCAAGGCGGCCCTCTCCGGCGGCCGAGCGCTTCCTCCAGGACGCAAGATAGCTTGCGAGATAGGAAACATTTGCAAAGTGTGGACTGCATTTCAAACTAGATCTGTTTCCCCCTCTTGATAAGGACTTTTTCCACTAAGAAGGCACTGATAACGGTTTATGCTGCCATATATAACAATAGGCCTAAATATACACACACAATATTTTATGGCATTAGCAGAAACTGAGCGAGCGATCATACATAGAAATATTTTCAATTCGTGGTTGAAATTAAAATCAACAATTTCAGGTAGTTAATCACAGATTGCGTCAACGCGCGGGGAAGAAAAAATGCAAATGATAACTTTGATAAATTCTAAGTGTTCATTGCGCACCTGTTTAGAGAGGATTGTCTAATCCAGCGTGCACCTGCATCTACGTATGAGTTAATGTTAAAATTACAGAACATTTTCAAAACCAAATCCAATCGGACTGTCTAATTAATGCGATTTCTTGGATAATTTTAATAATAATGCCGTTTGCCCATCTAAAAGATCGATGACCAAGGAAATGAAACAGGACATAGTGTTGATATAGGTTATTTTATATTTGTCATGTCTAGTTGCAATTTCGGTATGTTTATAGAAAAGAATTATTGGCATACAAAGCGAAAAACATCCTGCTGGGTGGTTGTGAAGAGGACAAGTGAGGCACAGTACTGAAACTTCGAACTTTCAGGCTAGCTGCTTCCTCTTAAACACTAGTCTGTTATCAGTGACGCGTCTCTGACCCTCAGAGCTCCGCTTTCCACCTGTGACCCGCAGGGAGTAAACGGAGCTCCGGGTCGAGGGGCCGCCGACTCCGGACGGGGCAGAATCCGGTGACACCTGTGCCTTAGGCATTTCCACACCGGCCAACTCTCAGTCGCTCACTCGATATTACACATGCTCATAGGAAAACGCAACTCGCCGGAAACCCGCTTATATTTTTAATTACGAATCTTAGTCATATTATAGCGAAAGCCAGAGTTCGACTTTCAACAAATCTGAACTCAATCACACGGCACTTCTTCAAAACAAGGACTAAATGTTTTAAACATTTTTATTAAAGTAGAAAGTTAAACAATCGTATTGAATATGTCCTTGCGCTTCACAGAATGAACTGAATGAAAATATAATAGGTCAGATATTCCAAAAAGAACTGCTTTCGCTCCATGCACAGTCGCGCCGAAGGATCTGACATACGCTTAGCACCGAAATAAATTCGGAAAACTCGTTGCAATAATTACGTTTGCACAGAGTCATCGGGTTGTAGTATAAACTGAGCGTTAACTTGTGTTAGAAAAAAGTCAACTAAGTATTCGCTTGATCGTTCTCTTGGCCCTATAAAACTTGCGTCAATTTGAAGGTATATTTTCCTCAAGCAAATGTTATAAAAATGTTGTTTAATCAAAATACCCAGCTGAACTAGTTATCTGCGATTACTTTATGGCGGGTTTTTAAATATGCCATCTGTTTTTCTTTTCAACAGCAGTAATAAAACCGGTTTCTTCTAAACTGTAGGCATCCCAGTGACGTTAATGTAAGACTAATTGAAGCCATTCGGAAATATATTAATTGCTTCATAAATTTATAACTGCTGACAACTGAGATGCATTTGGATCAAATAACGACACGCTTATTTATATAAACCCTTTAATTTCCAATTTAATGGTACTGGACTAGACCATATTTAAAAAAATCCGTCTTAATGGCTATACGACGTGTGTGCCGCGTTTCACTTACATATAATGCAAAATTCACCTTTCCAAGAATTAAAAGAGTTTAAAGAATTACAATTTAAAAAAAAATTCAAAATCTTGCTATAAAATAAACCACCACAGAGAGTGACTGACACAGCATTGTACTTTAAAACGTTTGCCAGATGTACAGGTTAAAACTGAACGTCTTCTCACCCACGTTTCGCCTTTTGCAATTAATATTATTGTTATTATTAAATGGCATTGTTAAATGTTGTTTAATAATAAATGAGAGAATATGAGTATTCTGTGGAACGTCTTTAATATTAGTACATCGTGGAAAAAGGCAGAAGGAGGGCATCTAAAATGTAAATGTAATGAATATTCATAAAGAGAATTTGCAGAATACTGAGGAAAGGACACAGATATGGAAGCATACGTTTTGGTCAGGTGCGCCTACAGGTGTGTGTAAGGGAAGAGAAGATCGCTCGCTGTCAGCACGCGCATATGCGCATTGGTTCGGTGCATTGACGGTGTATGCTAACGCATAGAATTAATATTACACGTCTAACTCGTGAAAGCTGCGAAAACTCGGCCGTTTAAAGGGTTAACGGGTACTTATAAACTTTGCGCATAATTTAAAGGCGCATTCAGGGAACTAAGATGTCGAAAAGAGGAATATTAAAAGTGACTTGTGTAAAGTTAGAGACGCCGATTTTTTTTACTGAGTGAAGTTAGACAAAGTCCTGAAATGATGACAGAATGTAATTCGTATAGCGTTCATACCGTATCATGACTTTCATTTAGCTATGGAAATATACATAAATATACATATGAATTCATACCAAATATAAAAGAAAAAATGAGGCCACCTAAACATACAGAAATAAGTCTAGATGGGACATACTCAAAAGGTTACAAGACACTTAATAAAATATTTCAAAGACGCCATCAGCTATTCGAAATCCGTAAGTTACAGGCCTATATACACATGCCACTAACAGAGTTAGTGTACAGTTGCGACGCCATTACACGCAAAAAGATAAAGCCAATTTAATGAACGATTATTGCAATTTTAGTTTGACCCACTGAGATACCAATCTCTAAGTTTTAATCCTCAGTTAAACTCCCGATAACCTTTTTTCCACCCACCCCCCGTTCTTTTTCTCTTTTTCCTCCACCCCCTCCCCCAGGCGTCCTGTCCCCCGCTCGCGCTTTCCACTTTAAAGAGGAATTTTCTGGTCACATTAAATGTTATGATTCGCTTTAGTCCCCCCTCGACAGTTTTATTTATTTCAAAACACTCTGCCTTTTGTCCCGAAGCAGCAGTGGTGTAATGGTATTTACACTGTATGATGTGCTCTGGGAAGAGAGGGAGTGACTTTTCCAGTCATTAAACTAGCAGTAGATGCCCTTAGATAAGAATTCGGGATTCCATTGCAAGCAGTGTCGCACTGTTCTGCACGTGAGATGATTCCCTTTAATCGGCGCGTAATGCATGACACGGTAAATACATACTTCAGACAATGTCTTAAAGCGTCTATGTTCCTGAAACAACCTTAAACAACAACAGCAGAGGGAATTACGACCTTTATATATCACTGCCTGCACTTCATTTCAAAACTGGCGCATTCGCATTGCAAAACTTAGCGTTCATCACACTGCAACATAAAACACAAGATTAAATGCATTTTTTTTATTTTGCGCATTGTATAACGTATAGTTCATAACACGACAAACCAATAAACGATGCTGCATTGGCCAATATTTTATATAGCCAGGCATCTTGACCTGACTTGGGCGACGCGGTGTCACTGACTACAGACATTCAAATTGACCTGACCTATTTGTTTTTCGGCTAGTCGGAGCCCTAAAGGTGTGAAGACCTACAGGGTTTTTGACGCTGAAGTCAGCTTCGCACCGACCATGCACAGCCCACTGGCGTCAGTCTAAAATAAAGATATACTTTTTAATTAATTGAATCAGTTATATACCCTATGAAAAATGTTCGAACATGAATACGTGCTATTTTGAAAGTTTTAGGTATTATATATAATTTTATTTTTTATCATTGTTACATGTTTTATGATGGAAAGAGCTCACAATATTTCTACAGAATAAGCAAAAACAAAAGGACAATGCCAGTCATTTAGGAACAGTACTTTTCTGGCCGGTAAGATGCGTCTGTACTCAAGCAAACACCGCGATTTAATGTCAGCTGGGCACCCCGACAGCTTCTAGCCAACGAAAATTACAATAATTGTTTCTAAACGCGTCATCCAGCACAGACTTGCAAATGTAGCTATTATTTTTTTCCAGGGCTCATGTCACTAAACACCGAGACTTATAGAAATAAAATTATTTTGTACATAAATATAGGTCTATGTGACAAATTGTCTCGATCAGCATGCTAAGGAAAGCACTTTAACATTTAGTACAGGCGAATAGACAGTGAAACATTTTTATGACGCGACATTTGCGCGTCTGTTGTGTAAGTTAATTTGACTTTTATTGAGACAGGGTGCCTAGATAAAAGTACATATTATTTCAATGGAATGACAAAAGTGGAAAAATATAAAAAAATAAAAAATGACTTGGTTTCATGCAGTTTAGAAAACTAACAGAAATGCGAAAATCAAAATCACACAGGAGCTACTTTGGTTTGCAGTTATTTTAAGATATTTTAGTCATCATTGCGTTTTTGTCTGAATAGTTGAAGGAAAGTCACATGACATGCCTAAAATGAAAACTGTAGAATTGCGCCCTTAAAGGCAATTAGGCTTTTTTTTACCTTACAACTCTAAAATGCGGTAGTTGTTAGTGTCTTTTCATTCTATAAAATGAATTATAAGAAACAAGAGCCATTGCTTAAGAATAAATGACAGCTGCAGTCGGAATTTAAGTGCGGTTAAAATAAAACAATTGCAGTAAAATTCGAGATGCAAAAGCCAGAGCGCCAGGAATTGTGTGACATTCAGTACTAAGACCTGTTCTAAGTGGCTCTGGTAGAGATGAATGAAAACAAACTAGGTCCGTGTCGAGTGTTTCCGTAAATGTTGCAACGTCGCCTGCTGTGCCGCTGCAAGTCAGGGAGAATCCCAAACTTCGAATCACTCATCCATGTGTTCCGCTCGGGATACACCCCCTTTCCCGATGGCCACACCCCACTGGTCCAATGCCGCGTCTTCCCGATTCCAGCATCCAATGGCTTTGCTGCAGGCCGGCGGCCGGCGCGACGCTGGAATAAAACCTCGAGCTGAACTGGCAGTTTATTAGTAGAAACGAAAGCCACTGGTGATATCATATGGATAGTTCCTAAAAGTCTCTTGAATCAGAAAACAGATCCCGTACGAGAGCCCGCTGGACAGGACAAGGCCACTTTTTCATACCTATACTGCATAACGCTGGATAATACGACGGCATCGTCTACCTTGAACCATTTCTTCGTCTGCGGTGCAGGTAAATAACAACAAACGTAATGGTTACATCGGATGACACATAAAGAAGCATTGACGCGCACTCGGACGATTAGCTTAATGTTCTCCTCGCTCTCCACGGGTTACGAATTGCCATTTAAACAGACCGTGGGTTGGGCGGTTAGTTGATGCTGCTGGTTATAGAAAGTGAGAAATAGTGTGTTGTCTGCAACGTATAACGCGGACTGTGCAATTTAAGTTTTATACGTGAGTGGAAATAACGAGGTACAGTCAGCGTAAAAATGTTAGGACACCGTATTAGGGAAACAGCAGGAAAACCAAATCCAACAAAAGAAGAAATAAATATGGCTGAGGCCAATTAAACAGATTCGCATGTCATGCTGTGGGTTTGGAGAAAGCCCATCGCGACATTAAACAGGATTAGCATTATGAAATCGATGCATTTAAATTACACAATTTAAACAACGAAAGCAACATGAATGATCATTTCTATACTCTATTGCACTCTATTGCAGATTTTAAACTGCACGCTGGAACATTTTTTTTCGCCCATCCGCAATCCTCATGGACTTAAAACGCAGCTAACTTTACAACTTTTGACAGCGCGGATCGCCCAGCTCTTGTGTCCAGGCCATTCAGTATCAAAGATCAAAGGACAATGTCCAGCACCACCGGAAGAGGTAAAAATAACTTTAAAATGTTAATACATTAAATAAGTTCATTCTTGTAGGTCAGGGACCTGCAGGTCTCGTTGGCGGGCTCGGAATTAGCGTGAAATCAATATGCCTGCATCAGGCTACTAAGTATTACGTCGCTGTTGAAATGAAATCACTGATAACAACCGTAATACATTTATTAATGACCTTATCCGATTTCTAGGCTTTAGCTAGGCCTTTTGTGGCTAGTAGATAAAGTGAATACGTAAAATTTTAGAATGTTTAAAATCTTAATATAGACCACGACAATAGACCCCCGCTTACGATACCATCCATAGAATTCAGTCCTTTAGATCGGCTGTTGCGTGCGCGTGCGGCTGGATGCCTAACATCTGAAACTGAGAAAAAGCAAGAGTTTTTGTATTTGGAAATGATTGGATTGTCCCGCTGATATATATGCAGGGGAAATGACCACGCGCTCGTATTCATGAAGATATCAATTCCTTAGTATTCTGAAGCCTTTATAAACCGATAGCCCGTCTTTATCGATTTGAAAAGTGATTATGTCAAACAGTTGCTTCGTATTGACTGACAGAAACTGTTGTACTATATAGTATTATTGTAGTACATTCCTGGAGCCTAAAATATTGCTCGAACGCTTTTCCTATTTATTATTTTCCTTCATATGAAGTTCAGTCATATATCTGGCTTGTGCTGTAAAGCGACTAGACGCATGATTGACAGTGTCATCTCTAAACGCGGCCTGTCAGTGTAATTTCATAATTACACACAAGTTCGTATTGAACCCCGTGTGACAGACATTTCCATTTCTAAAGTAAAGTCGCGTGAAGTTAAATGAAAACACTTTTACTCGTTTGATTATGCAACAACGCGAAAATAAATAACAAATAATAATCACAGATATAGGTGAAGCAATTAAGATATAATGGCAAGCTTATAACGTTACATTTTCATATATACACACACACACACACACACACACATATATATATATATATATATATATATATAATAGCACATGAACATTTAGTAGGCCTAAATAAGAAAAATAGTTGCAATATTCTTGATTATTTTTTGAAGGAGTTTCAAAACTTTCATAACGCCCAGCTCTGAGTTGCCATTAAGGTTTTGGGTAACATGTTTATAGGGACTATTTAGAATATCGCAGTACTTTGTATCGCACTGAAATGACTATATGTGTGTAACGTGAATCCCGTTCTAAGCCGTCTTAGATACCTAATGGCAAGCAGCAAACACCTTAATTAATAAACGGAGTAAAAGTTCCATACCTTCGTCGTGTGACGGAATATCATTAACAACGGATATATTTTTAAGAATTAAGGGTATCGATTTTTAGTGACCTGTGTGGTATTTTGCTTATTGCAGTTACAAGAGAATGATGTGTATCTAACCAGTTTAGGAGTGAAACCAGTTTAAATTAAGGTTCGGCGCCATGCCGTTTCAGTGGATTTAGGCGCTTCTCCATAGTAGAGGAATATGTTCATTTACTCTTTTACAATATAGGACACCCAGCTGTTTCATTTGTAACGGGCATAATGGCGCAGGGGTATAGTTAACCCATTAAACAAACATTAATCAAGTCGCACTGAGCGGAGGACTCGAATTATGTTTCAGTATTTTTCCATTAATAATATTATAGGACCGGCAAATAGATAGCCCTCCCCCCCCCCACTCTTATCAAAAATATAGAAATGGGAAAGTCTGTAGCGTCTTTTAAAGTAATTTCATGGAAGAGTGAATGATTGAAACTGAAAGACTAATACCTTAAACGTCAGTTATTTATCTTATTAATTCCATCAACTAAAGAATAATTTTGAATGTTTGGGAAAATTTACTTTCTATCTGTTTTTTTATTTTTTATTTTTAATCTTGTTCGTTAAATTTTGAGCTGATTGGAGAACAAATGTTGGTCTGTTTTACAGTTTGTTATTTCCCCGAACAGGTATCTATTCGACTAATATTTAGTTTGAGTACCACTAGCACCACGGAATACTGGGAACGGATAAGATTTGGTTTAATCTAATTCCGCGAATGGCTACTGTAGGGGATGATAGGAAATTATTAAGTGCAACGGTTGGAATTATTGTTAACTTGTACATTTGTGACGTGTGGCATCTTCACCACAGTTTTTACGCTTAAACGGAGGGTCGTAAACCTGCACTGCTAAAGCTAAAGACGATGCTTGTGGAAGCCCGTTATTATAATTGTGTTACATGATATGATAATTATCGCGGCCTGTTTCCCGACGTTACGCAGCAATCTGTTCGCGCGCGGTGCCCCGTTCGTCTTTGATGTGTCTTTGTAGGGAAATGCGGTTTTTTTTTCACACCAATCACTATTGTTTTTCCTTTCTTGGAAAATCTATCAAACTGTCATCGCGTTTGTCTTGAACTTCAATTGGGGGCTAGACACCAGTCTGGTGGTCTATGAACCTGAAAGAAACGTTTGTTTGTGCCCCCCCCCAAATTGAGATCTTGAGAAGGTCACGAATTGATTGAATCTGGAGCCATAACAGTATACCGAAAAATATCCTCATAGTTTCTATGCTGCGTTAAGACTTAAGTTGACATAAAGTCTTTATATAGATGAAAATCACGATAATCTGGACAGGCAATGCACTATTACAATTATGTAATTATCAAACAATGGACTGTAATACCGATCCTGAATGCCTGTGAACAAGCTGAATCCTTCCGTTATTGCATATTCCTAAAAACTCAATTTTTACTACTGAATATTTTACAGTGACTATTTCATTTTTGAATATTGAGTTGCCGTTAGGCCTACTATTAATTGTATTAGTGGTAGGTGTAGTAAGTATGGGAGAAATTCCCATAATTATTCTGTGGACATGTACAGTAATGACATGTAATGTTGTTGTCATTCCGCGACGTGGTTGGCTGCTGTTAATGAGCGTCGGCGTTTGTGGGTGACGCTCGGGGATTCGCGTTAACACCGCTATTGATCGACTTAACGTCGCCCGCCAACTACTTCTGAACTGACAGGACTGTGTAATAGGAAACCAAAATTAATTAAATCTGACAAACATATAACTATTTTCCTAAAACATATATTTTATGATGTACGTCCTCTGGAAAACTGGTCGCTTTTGAAATGTGATAAAAATACAGCATGGTACCCACACTGTTCGATCCCTGAAGACAAAGGAAAAATGAATTGTATACATTAATTTTATAAACAAAATGAATGTGATTAAACCTGTACGAAGGTCATACAGGGACCATCTATTTGCAATTAACTTTTTAGTCCATTACACAATGGGAGATTTTCCATCATAGCAGCTAGAAGTTTTTATAGGCTAGGGCACAAAACTCTGTCCTAATCGTCAACAGCATCAGTTAGATTAATGTGATTTTTAAGCATGCATAATTATTGTTTAATCCTCGTTCTGTGTAAACATTAATTAGTTATTTAGATAGGGTGAAATGCATAAAAAGCCTGCGAAAGCCTTTTGGCGTGTTTTTATTTCTTTATAAATAAATTATATGTAGGATGATAAATTTCCTTGACTCATTAATAGCATATGAATTTAGGTAAAGAATAACACTAAAATTTGTAAATGGTCTGCAGAATTAAAAACTGATACATTTACGATAAGTTTTGTTCGATTTTAGCTTAACAGAATTATGCATCGCTGCTTTGCGCTCACATTTAACGTCCGTACGTAGACTTTTCATTTTTCCGCAACTTGTGTTTACTAAGTAGGAAAAAGTAAATTTTGCATTACGCGGAGGGTAAGGACGAGCAATCCGAACGTCGTTCAGTGAAATAGGCGCCAACCAACGCTGGAATTAAAGCCATTGCATTCACGTTTTTGTGAGCGCCTATGTGCGTGTAGATTCCCCTGGGGCTGCCCACTTTTAATATCTTCTTGACTGGTGGAGCTTGGCGAAGCGATTCTTACTTCGCTACGACCGTTAATAGGGCTCACCGGCCTGCTTCCTCCGTCTGCCGTTTGATGTGGAAATGAATTCAGAGGAGGGTTAAAGGAGAAGCAGGGGGAAACGGCCACAATGCCTCTGAATGGGTTAAATTAAAAAGCAAAGAGATGCTTAGCGAGTCACTGATGCAGACCATGGAACGAGAGACTACCGTTTCAGAAGGAGTAAAAAAACTGTGATGAGGAAAAGTTCTCTAACTTATGCACAGATTCATGATTTCTTCCGCGGGTCATAAGAAATATTATTATTACCGTTAATAATAATAATAATAATAATCGTCATCATCATCATTATCACCATCGTCATCATTTATAAAGCACACGAATAAAGCTATACACACTTCTGTCGAAATGCTTTAAAAAGCTCGGTTTAAAATGCATAGAAATCAGAGTATACAGGCACATGAAGGAAATAGCGCAGTATAAATAGTTCGCGAATCCTAATTCAATACCGTAATAACGGTGACTAAGTGCATCAGGCAATTCGCGCAAGCTAAAGGTAACCAAGGTCAGCGGGTTTGATGTTCAAGTCACGTAGTTATTATAGGCCGCCGTTCACCTCGGGGATTTGAACACATGACCTCTGTTTCCTCGCACACAACTGCATTTATAAGGTTGACTTTTTTATTTTAAGAAATAACAATGGAATGCGTAGATCTTTAAAGGCCAAAATACTTCTATAAGGTTTATAGTTTTCGAAAAATATTTTAAATTATTTTTTTTAATGATCTGCCTGTCACATCACTGCAATATTTCATATTAACAGATGTTGTCTACGATCAGAATGTTGAATTTGAGTTTTAGTATACGGAAGCTGGTCTGTAAGGGGTGGCACCCCAAATCTCATCGCCAAATCACATATTCAGTGAAACACACATTTCAGATACCAGCTAAACAATGTTAAATGTTGCCTCGTTTTTTGAGGCAACTCTGCAGATGAGGCTGGATGTAAACAATAGACCTATATGCAATCCTACACCCAGACATTTTTCCCTTTGATCTATTAGATTTTTCAAAGATTTACTTTATAGTAAATCTAACAGTCTAACTCATATGCCAAACCAGCAAGATTCCATAGATGGTATATTTTTTCTTGAATTATGGCTAATGGTGGAGATGGCTGGCACAATTCCAGAGGAACAAAATGTATTTGGTATGTTCAAACTAGCCATGCGGGCTTTCCGGTTTAAATCCCTGGCTTCTGTGTCCCCCTAGGACTCAGGGACCTTGGAATATAAGGATCAAAAGTATAATATAGAACCTATAGGATGTGGTAGACAAGCACAAAGCTGTCTAGACGAAGGCCTGTCGAAATGCTAGCTTGAGGTGACATGAATGGTCGGATACCCCTTATCATTCCTTCAAAATGCCAGGGCCTTGCTGTTGATTACTTGGCGTTTGATTATTTGTTCAACTCTGGAGGATGAAATGACCGCACGGAGACATTCGAAAAAAGACAAGACTGTAGACTAATCGGGTGGAAATGTAGTTTTTTTTTTTTGGGACAGATCACATAACTATTGATTTCTGAAAACCACCAAAACTTACCAGTTGAGGCAAACTCAAGATTTGATAAAAAATAGATCCAGAAGCTCAGGCAGATCTGGAAAAAAAACACATTACTTCAGCACAATGACTAATACTCCTGGTTGAAGATTTCAAGCACTCAAATTTATATTATGGGGGGGCAGAAAATGTGTTGTACAGCCATATTATCCACAACGGACAAATGAACTCTAGTACTGTTACTCCAAACTGCACAGTAAGGAGGCGAGAATAAGTACTCACTCTCGCATTTGTTAGTTACACTAACCTGACTTTTATTATTATGAACCTGCTGTAAAGTGATTGCAAATTTAGGTCACAGAATGAAGTAAACTCTAGAGGGGGTCATTCCAATTTTAGATTTGCAGTGTATCATGTTTATTATAAATGAATATACCAGGGCGTGCATGCAGCACTGTGTAATGTTATTTTATGTGATGAGGTAAAGCTAACGTTAATTTAACAAATGAAGCGCTGGGCGACGTGTTTCATTGAGTTTTCACTGCAAATTCTTTGACAAATGCTTATCATGTCCCTCTAATATTGTTAAAAGAGTTTATAAAAAATGCATAACCCTTAATGCTTATTACTAAATCCTGCCAAATCTGAGTGCTTAAATATTTGGGACACAGTTGTTTTGTCATGCGTGTTACACTGACAGAATGCTTTGAGTTTTTCTCTTTCTGTCATATCAGAGACTTAAATGGTCTCCGAGTCGGTACGATGGATCTAACCTAATCGCGTGATACGCGTACCTCATGTTTTGCTGTAATCTTCTCTGGGGACCCTTTGGTCGCTGCGGGATGATTTTTCTCTCTCAGTGTGAAATTACACTAAACCGGCCCTGAGATTTTTCCGTTTCCTCAGAATACACGGGTTTGCGGCTTTTCGGCCAACAGCTCCGTGCGTTCAATGACAAGCCAGTGTCAGTACGACGAGTAACACAGAAATGAGTCAAATCTGAAAGGAACTGGAGCCTTAACCAGGAATAAAGCGGAGAAAATGTAGGGGAAATCCTCATGTTTATGTTAAAAACAATATGATAAATCTCATGTTAACACAGCAGCTAAACTCCGGCGTAGTTTAATGTAATGCGGTTTAATCAAATTTAACTGTGATAGTGTGTAACCGCGGGGAAACGCTCGCGCTGTAAGTACTTAGCAAACATATGTGCAGCATATGGGCGGCATGGCGGCGCAGCGGGCAGCTCTGTCACCTCGCGCCTCTCGCGCCGCCACTCCTCTGGCTCCGGGCTCTGTGAGCGCGCGCGCGCGACGCTCGTGCGGCTCTCCGCGGCGCGCGCGCGGAGCCCGGCGTTCGGGCTGATTCGTCGTAGAGACGGGGGCGCGCGTGCATGCCGGTGTCACGCGGCGGGTTTCGGCCACGCACAGTAAGACAAGCACAAGGGGAATGAATGGACGGGTGTATGGTAAATAAGCTATTGGGGCAGAATGCCTGGTAAGCAGTACATGCTTATCTGTAATCAGCTGCGAGACTACCAAGCACATATGCATTTGTAAATTATTTATGAAATGTGTTTTCAGTGGAAGTTAAAATAATGGAATAAAACTGTATATATATATATATTTGGCAACTGAGGCTAAAACCTTCTTTTCCATGTTTGTAAAAAAAAAAATGTAATTATTTTGACTTCTTTAATGTGCTCTTCAATTTTTAATATTTATAAATCTTTTTTATTGCCCATCTGTCAAAAGCATGTCCACACCCCCTGTACCTAGAGATTTATCGTGTTCATCCTCTCTCCTCCCCCAGGCCATGGGGGCCTTAACCAACTAGGCGGCATGTTTGTGAATGGACGCCCACTGCCGGAGGTGATCCGCCAGCGCATCGTGGACATGGCGCACCAGGGCGTGCGGCCTTGCGACATCTCCCGCCAGCTGCGCGTCAGCCACGGATGTGTCAGCAAGATCCTGGGCCGGTGAGGCACTCGCCATGGCCGCGCTCGCTCAAAACCATGGCGACACACAGCAGCCACTAAACATACAGAACCGGAACCCTTGTAACATTTTATGAAACCTTATATAAGAATATCAGGCCCTCTGCTAGTTTTCATCATTAGTCTTCACATGGTTCACCAGATAAAACCCACACACCATATAGACTGTATATATATAAAATGAGGTATATATCCAACAATGCCTACTGTCCAAATCCCATTGTCTTTGAAAGGGCTGTATTTAATTATTCTCAGTTGAATAAACTCAGCATTTACACTTGTCTCTTAGATAATATAGATGCACCAAGTGCCATCGTATTTGGCAGAATGGTGGCGAAAACCCTTAAGTTTTTCTTAACCTCTCTCTTTGACACCGAGCAAACGGGCCGTTCCGCTCGCTCGCTCTGCACCCTCTGCGCTCCTACACACACACAGACGTGCACAGGCCGCTTTTTCTCCGGCTGCCGGGCGGCTCCAGGCTGTCTTCAAAGGTCTGGTCTTATGCTGCCATAGCCGAGAAGCCCTCTGGGGCTCTTACCTGCCAGGAACGGAGCCGTTCTAAGCTCAGATTCCCGACACAGTACAGCTGCCTCTTCAGAACAGTGGTTTTCAGTAAATATGATAAAAGCAAAATACCAGTGGTCTAGTTACACAACCTTGATCATGAATCTCTGATTTGGTGGAACATAAAGGTCTCATTTATTATTTATTATACTGTGCAATGGGACATAAAGGTCTCATTTATTTTGTGTTTGCGCGCTACATATAATTTGCTTTTAAAATTTCTTAAATTTGTGAATTTAAACATCAGTGTTTTTTGTTTGAGGTGAGCCTAGCAAATGGGCTGGTTCGCCTACTTTTTGCTTACCTATTAATAGTATTTCTACCTTTTCTCGTACCGTTTGTTGAATATGGTATTTGGGTGCTGCCCCACGTTAGTGCTGACGTTCGATTACCCTTTCCCTGCCCTCCTGTTACCTTTGTTCACAGTGTCACCACATTTACAGTGAACACTCCAATCTTGTTTCCTGATTGCGAAAGAAAAACAAATAAATGAGCCCTGCCTCATTCTTGCTCTGCATGGAAAAAAATAAAACTGTCAGCGCTAACATTACGTAATTAGTGTATTTGTAAGTGATCACTTTGTTTGTTTCCAGTGGCAGGAATTAGACTGATAGGCCAAAGGGGCTTTCCCCCTGAAGCTGAGGAACCTAGAGCCTGATTCCGAGTTCCGTGGCCATCTAGCACCTGGCCACTTTTGTATTGCTTTTCCACTGCAGAACACGATCAGGAAGCAGTGACCTTTATGCTAAACAAGCTAAATAAAGGTCATCAGTTAAATGTCGCATTTAATTTTACAGAAAACTACACTGCCACCCTAAATCGTTTTGTTAGCTATTTGTTCATTATTGGGGGGAATCGATTGCACAGTACAAAAATATGTGACAAATTCCATCCTGTACTGGTTCAAAATGGTGCACGCCATTTTACTGAAATGGTCTGCAACATGCTCACGTGATTCGTTATTAAATCTGGCCAGCAGATCGAGTTAATCGCAGGCAAGTTTCCCCGTCGGCATGGCAACATTAGACAAAAATATATCAGTTGTCATTGAATTTTCCAATAAAGAAGCAAAAAATTAAAGTCATTAATGCATTTCATCTAATTGAGATAGAAAAATAATTCCATCTGATCAATTTTTGCTCCACTACTTCTGTCTCTTCTCCCCACACTTTGGCATATTAACATCACGCCAGTGCTTGCGGTCAATCAAAGCAAAGTTCATCATCATAAGCCCTATCCAGTGGTTTCTGGTCAACTGAAAATGACCTACTCTGGCATGGGGACTAGGCACCAAGGAACCACGACTGGGCCGAGTTCCTGTAGTGAAAAGTGACATCATTTCCCGATTCCTGCAAAATGTCCTGGTTCCTGAAAAAACAGTTGCAGGGGTAACGGCCTAAAGTAGTGCCTCACTCCCATCCTCTCCCGTTATAAAGCTCCTTTCCGTCTGCTCGTCCTGCCCTCTCGTAACCCCCCGCCTCTGCAGGTACTACGAGACCGGCAGCATTAAGCCCGGAGTGATCGGCGGCTCCAAGCCCAAGGTGGCCACGCCCAAGGTGGTGGAGAAGATCGCCGAGTACAAGCGGCAGAATCCCACCATGTTTGCCTGGGAGATCAGGGACCGCCTGCTGGCTGAGGGCGTGTGCGACACCGACACGGTGCCCAGCGTCAGCTCCATCAACAGGTGCTTTGGGTCTCCTACTGGCGATGTGGTGAAGGTCTGCAGAGGCCAAAAAAAATGGGTCAGGTGATCCTGTTTCCTTCCCACGCAGGATCATCAGGACCAAGGTGCAGCAGCCGTTTAACCTCCCTCTGGATACCAAAGGGCCCAATCCTGGACACGCACTCAGTGAGTCATCCTCTTCTCATTGGTTCGTTGTCACTGACTCTGCAGCTGATTGGCTTAATTTTCATTGGCTACTTATGGGATCCATTGTCCAATAGGAGAGCAGACAAAGTACAAGAGTACAAAGTCCTTTGATTAATGTAGTTGTAAGAAAGCAGAGGATGGTGATAGTAATGGTTACCCACCCCCCTTTCAGTACCCAGCTCGGCCGTCACTCCCCCAGAGTCGCCCCAGTCAGATTCCCTGGGCTCCACCTACTCCATCAGCGGACTGCTTGGCATCCCACAGTCCAGCATCGAGGGCAAGAGGAGTCACGACGACAGTAAGGACGTTCATTAATCCCTCTATGGTATCCATCTGCAGAGTTATTTCACTTCCCCGGTTTTCCCTTTGAACGTTTTGGTCATGATTAAAAAGTTTTTAACTAGTACTCTAGTACTCTACCTTTTAATTCTACCTTCTCCCGCAAGGCTCAGACTGTGATAACCAACTCAAAATAAATCCTATAATACATTCTTCCATTTTCCCCTGCCTCGTCGTTCCCCCTCGCCCCCTGCAGGTGACCAGGAGAGCTGCCGACACAGCGTGGACTCCCAGAGCAGCGGGGGCGGGCCACGGAAGCAGCTTCGGCCCGAGCACTTCACCAGCCAGCACCTGGACTGCGGCTTCGAGCGGCACCACTACCCGGCCGACACCTTTGTCAGTCCCGGCGCCAGCAAGACCGAACAGGTGCCCCAGATAGCCGGCTATAGCCATGGCCCGCGTGTGATAGCCGTCTATAGCCATGGCCCACGTGTGATAGCCGTCTATAGCCATGGCCCGCGTGTGATAGCCGTCTATAGCCATGGCCATGGCCCGCGTGTGATAGCCGTCTATAGCCATGGCCCGCGTGTGATAGCCGTCTAAAGCCATGGCCCGCGTGTGATAGCCGTCTATAGCCAAGGCCCGCGTGTGATAGCCGTCTATAGCCATGGCCCGCGTGTGATAGCCGTCTATAGCCATGGCCACACAGCTGACGTAGCCTGGTATCATGGCATAGTGCATGCGCCTCCTCGTGTGTCAGTGTGTCACAGTCAGGGCCTAATCCACAACACTGTACAATTTCATTGGGATAAATACATTGTCTGTCTATCTATTTATCTATCTATCTATCAGTCCACCCGTCTGCCTGCCTGCCTGTCTGTCTGTCTGCCTGCCTGTCTGTCTACCTGTCTGTCTCTCTGCCTGCCTGTCTGCCTATCTGCCTGTCTGTATGTCTGTCTGCCTGCCTGTCTGTCTTCCTGTCTGTCTGCCTGCCTGTCTGCCTGCCTGTCTGTCTGTCTGTCTGTCTGTCTGCCTGCCTGTCTGTCACAGCCATTTCCCACACCTGAGCACAGCCACCAGCAGAGAGCCTCATATGGGTGCTTTACCCCCTCCCTGTCCATGCACAGCCTTGTGCGGCGTCCTTGCAAAGGTCCATAAACCAACAGCGACACTCATTCTTGCTAAGCCAGGCTGGAGGGGTCTCTTCCTCCTGCCAACACCCCACCTGAATGCAGATGGAGAGGGCGCGCGGCAGTCTGCAGAGCTGTGTGGCACATGCCTGCTCTTGTCACAGAGCCGTGCAGCAGGCAGTCGCTGCGGTGGCTCAGAGGGCAGCGCTGTCACCTCACACCTCCAGGGCTCTGCGCTTGATTGTCCACCCCGGCTGTGTGTGTGGAGCATCCATGTTCTCCCTGCGGTTGTGTGGCTTTCCTTTGGGTACTATGGGTTCCTCCCACAGTCCAAAAATATACTGGCACTCCATCCAGGGTGTCTCCTGCCTTGTGTCCTGGGAAAGGCTCCAGGCTCACTGTGATCTGGTACTGGATAAGCGGGTACGGAAAATGGATGGATGAATGTGTGGGCCCGTGTCCGCCCCATATTCCTAAGTTCCCTCCATGGACCAATAAGTACCATGTCACCTCGCCAGGATTTGGCAGATTTTAAGACTGTGACTGTTTGATTAGTCTGGGCGCCATGTTTGCTTGGTATGTATTCACACTCGCTCTCTCTCCATCCTCAAAGACCCTGTATCCTCTTTCACTCATCAACGGAGGCCTGGAGGATAGCAAGGCCGTGCGATCGGCATCGAGCGCCGCCATTGGCCGGAACCTGAGTGCGCACCAAGGCTACGCAGTGGTGGCAGGTACAGGAGCGGCG
The DNA here is from genome assembly GCA_026780845.1 of Petrocephalus sullivani. Taxonomy (NCBI): domain Eukaryota; kingdom Metazoa; phylum Chordata; class Actinopteri; order Osteoglossiformes; family Mormyridae; genus Petrocephalus; species Petrocephalus sullivani. The sequence continues at coordinate 3,475,934 of JAODKM010000108.1, read as the reverse complement.
GGGGGGGCGCTATGCACAGACCACGTGCCAGTTATCCCAGTTCCTGGAACAGCTGCTTGTCAGTACTGAGACTGTGATGAGCTTCACAGTGGACAATATGTTGAATTATATGTTTCTATTTATTTTTTAAGTAATTCTTTGAACACTGAAAAATTTAATATTTTTTATTTTATACATGCCTCCAGCTAATGTCGTTTGCTCACTATAACTATATATCATTGTTTTTTTTTTGCATATTTCAGCATTGAAACAAAGCTTGCTGTTCATTATTCTCTTGCTCTGCTTGTCCTTCATTATCCTTAAATCTATTTATTCCATTCTCCACCCCGGCCACCTCTCTGTCACTTTAGACACCATGCAGCCCCTCCCCCTCTGCCTGAAACAGGAAATGTCCCCAGAAGTTACCAGCTCCAGTCCCTCCCCAAGCATCGCACCCAGCTCCGCCTTTCTAGAGCTGCAGCCAATCACGGCTGCCGTCTCTGTCAGTAGCAGTTGTGCTGGCTCCACCCATTTCTCTCATGCCTTCAACTCATTCACCCATCATGCACCTGTATATGGGCAGTTCAACACCCAGTCACTCATAGCAGGTAACCAATCACTGGCTCTTAGGCGCTAAGAGTTAACGCAGAGTGTGTGCCGTCCCCCCCCCCCCCCCCCATCAAAATCTGCATAAACCATCCAGTCGTTAAAGTTTCTTATCTCACTTTTCAGTTGTTAGTCCCCCGATTCATCAATCGCACTTCAGAACCAGAAAAAAGGGGGGAAATAAGTAAATGGACTCATTTCACTTGAAATAATAATTGGCAGCGCTGGCAGAAAGTGTAGCGGAAAATCCCATTGCCTCTGCTTCATGGCACATCAACTGTGAGAATGTGATGCTGTTACAGGCTCAGTTTTCTTTCGGTTTTCTTCGTCGTTTCTGCCCGCGGCCTTTAAGTAACATAACCGCGTATGCGTTTGCTGATCGCACTATGAGCGACGCCCGTGAAAAGTGCGGCCGCGTAGAGCGGAGCCCTCGTGCCCGTCGGCTCCGCGCTCACGGCTGCTGTCTGCCCACGGCAGGTCGGGACATGATGAGCTCCACGCTCCCTGGATACCCTCCCCACATCCCCTCTGGCGGGCAGACTGGCTACGCGTCCTCTGCCATCACGGGCATGGTGTCAGGTGAGAGCTCCGCCCACCAGCTTCACACGCAGCCAGGCATGAAACGCTCCAGCCTTTTAAGCACCAAGCAGGTGCTCCTCTCTGAAGCAGCACAGCTTTTAGTGGCTTTTAAAAAAAATTATGAGCATTATTCCTGAGTCCTATTCTACCTCCTCACTAGGGATCGTCTGCTTTTCTGATATTTTTTAAATTTGACTCAGCACATCAGTACAGAAGGTCATAAATATCTGAGTGTCTACAGCCACAATGAAACGCGGGCACTGTTACACAACATCATTATGAAGCAGCAGATGGAAGGGAGTCATGTGACCTGAAGGTTGAAAGTTCAAGTTTAATGTGGGGATCTACTTTAGTACAATATTAACCACCATTCCTTCATAAAATGGAATGTCCATCAATTTTAACTCAGCATTTGAGTATTCTAACACCAGGTGTCATTCTGTGTGTCACTACGTACTACCGAGTGTTTGTCTTGTTATGACAGCCACGTGTAGCAGTGGCGTCTCTGACAGCTTGACAATAGCCAGACAGAGGTGTCAAACCTTCGTCAAATGGGGGCCAGGAGATGTGCCAGGACCCGCGTTTGCCGAGGCCCACGCGCCGAGGCCCACGCGCCGAGGCCCACGCGCCGAGGCCCACGCGCCTGCGGTGATGGGATGGGAGCAGAAATATGGGAAGACAAATCCAGGCCGTCGGGTGAATCGCGCTACGCAGGAGACGTGCGCGGACGCCGGGCGAGGAGAGACGCGATGGCGGCCATGTGAAACGGTCACATGATCCAGGAAGGAAAGAGCCGGGAGGGAGGCGTGTGATTAACAGCGGGGGGGGGTTAATGAGTAGCCTGCTCCACTGGTGAACTGAGGCTCCAATGCAGGCTGGCCGCGGGCGGGGGGGCCACGGGGAACAGGCCGGGGGGGTTCCGCCCTGCTGACTGCACCCTCTCACTGCTTTGTTGACCACACATTGCTATGGGAACTGAGGGGCCCCAGCGAGGGGGAGATTTATGTAGTGGGAGGGGGGGTGT
>JAODKM010000108.1:3408909-3420387 GCA_026780845.1 Petrocephalus sullivani | reverse complement strand
CCCCCCCCCCCCCCCCCCCACCCCTCCCCGCCCCCCCCCCCCCGCCCTCCCCCCACCCCCCAAAACCCCATCCCCATCCTGTGTCCAAAGATCATCGTTCTGGCTCCGACTCGTTGGCCAGGCCCTTCTTCCTCTCCCGGCACTGCTTCTTGTGAGCCGGCCAGTCCCTCTGCTGGCACTGGGAGCCGCAGTAACGGGCCACCTGGCACCGGCCGCAGATGTTGAACTCTCGGAGCTGCGGAATGACAAGGAGAGCAACGTTTAAAAAACAAACCAAACCAAAACAAAACACGACAATCAAAACAAAACCAGATGTGAGGTCTCTCCCCTCCGCAATGCAGCTTTCACCCCCCCATGGAGCTCAGATAGGAGGAGGACATGGGAAGCCTGCTGCTGAAAGCTGGACCACTTCCCCAAGTTTGGGTCTCAACTGCTTCTTGAGCTCCTTGAGCTAAGCTTACCAAATTTTTTTTCCTTCTTTTTTTTTGGGGGGGGGGGCAGCATTCTAATATGTAATTTTCAATTGATTGTAAATACTACGGAATGTGACTTCCCATAATTCCCTCCAAGTCCTTTAAGAACGCAGAGGGGAATTTCCTGAAATCCCCAAACATTAGAGTGAGCTTGTTCTCACAGAACTAGCGTATGTCGCCAAAGCTCGGATGCCGCGACGGGTAAGTTCTGAGTTTCGGAGTTTTCTGTGACATTGTTAGAGGAAAGGGTCTCTGGAAAGACACAAGCTATAATGAAGACGGAGAGCAGGTGTGACAGGGAGCGTGCCGGGGGCTTACCCTCCTCTCGATCAGGGAGCAGGGGGGGTAGTGACACTCATAGTAGGTGCAGGAGCACTCCTCCTCCTCCACCAGCTCCCCATTGGCGTTGAAGTAGCGCGTGCGGCTCATCTCCAGGTACTGCTCCTCCACTGGGTCGGCCGGAACCTGCTGGATAGCCAGCCAGTACAAGGACTGCTCTCTGTGGGCAAAGGAGGTGGACATGAGCTTCAGGAGGCCCTTCCTGCTCCCAATGCCTGCTCCCACACGGTCAACCGACATCTGCTCATCTGAGATAAGCTATACAGCTGTGCAGAAAAAGGGAGGGGGAGGGGAGTTCAGTACCTCTGTTTGCTGGACAGCTCCTCGGGTTTGGGGCTCCCGCCCACCGGCACCAGGCACAGGTTGTCCAAACGGTTGTCAACGGTTACTGAGTTGATGTGGACCACCTGGAAGTTTGGTGCGATGCCACCCACATGCTTCTCCCTGGAAGGGGGGGGGGAGAGAGATAGGGCACACCGGCCATCAGCAATGCTGGCAATCCACTGACACACGCACTTAACACAGCTCGTACAATGGGAACTCTAAATATACCATGAAGTGGTTACAAGAAAAAAAATCAACAAAGCAAACTGCCCCCCTGAGTCAAATGTAGGTACTGCAACCTCCTCCCAAGAAATGAAAAAAAGCAAACAAAGCAATTTGGCATTGCCGATCTGTTTCCAGGAGCCACTACAAGCAGCATTAAATCTCACACATGCAAACTTACCAGAGGAGCTCGTGGAGAGGCCGTCCTGCCCAGCGCCCTTTATTGATGTCAAAGGCATAAGCAAAGATCTTAGCCCCATTCCCATCTGCATCCACCTCCATGCGAGCCTACCAGGCAGGAGACAGGGGCATCAAGTTAGTCTACAGGGCTGCAGCACAACCACAGTTAACCCTCTGGAGTCTGAGGCCTCTCAGCCAGTTTCAGGGTAGTCAGACATGCCTTGACATTTTCAAATATTATGTTATGTGTTCGCAGTCAGTCAGTGTAAACACAAGCAGGATGTGCTCTTGTTTGTAGGAGTTACACTGGGCGTTTACACGCATTTCTTTATCCAGTAACGACCACCGGATTACCGTATTGTTACCATGTGAATAGCGCGATTTGCAAAGGGATGGCGATCAGCGCCGATTCGAGTCTGACACTTGAGTCAGTCACTCTTCTACTTATTATTCTCTTCGCAAAGTTGTACAAATATATTTGGTTTCTTTAGTCCTATATCTTTTTAAAAAGTAGACCGTTCAAGGTTTCTGGGGTTGTTTCAGTATTACTTGTTTCGGAAGAATTCCTAATGTGTGGTGCAGATTCAGCCTTAAATACCCCGGCATGCTGCCAGTGTTGACAGTGTCAGACATCCTTAAATACTGTAAAACTACAATAATTACTGCCTAATTTACCAACCACCATAATTACTCATTTTTAAACCATGGTGTTTTGATTTAAATGTTCAACTGGAAAATTGAGTATGACGTGTTCAGTCAATTACAAGATTTGTTTTTGAATTACTTGGGATACATTAACATACTGCTTCTGTATCGAAGTCTTCAGTAGTAAGACTTCATTTTTCCTGTTAAAAATAAATAAATAAAATGATTGATCTCAGGTTCAATGAGTTGGCCTTCAGCGATGATCAGGTTAGATTTGACTGAGGTTTGAGACTGCATACTCCAAAAAGGATTCAAAATTCTCTGTATTAAATTTTACACAACTTTAGTGTCCTTATTTACAGAAAAAGCACTTCTAAATGCTACAAAATAATTTTGACCCATTGCTTATTCTCCTAACGCCATTCCGGCATTTACTATACTGATACCAGACAGCATAAGGGTACAGAGCATAAATACACTGTGGATAGGATGTTTTTTGATTCAATTATAAACCAATCATTATTTTATTAATAACCATTATATTTACTTTTTTTAACTGATTCACAGTGTTAATATTTATGCAATTAGAGATTTTACTGTGCAAGTTCTGGTAAACTGCAATGGCTCCATGAAGTACAGGAGGAAACCGCAAACTCTTTCCACTTAAGTGGCCTCTGTAAGGTGACAACCACTTGCACCTAATCACCATGCCACCTTTTGTCCATGACAACGTTCCAGCTTTAAGCTTAAGTCCCTTAGGCAAAGTCTTGCCTTATTTCCAAGCAGCATTTTGTCTTTCAGGGGTGAAGAGTCTGGCTGCCCCAAGAATAGAAGAGGCGAAACAATTTAACAACATTTTGCCAGCGTACGTTAAATAACAAGCCACAGAGGGTATGTTGTGCGTGACTGCCTGCCTTACTGTTGTAGACACACTTTTGGCTCTGTAGCTATTTTTCAAACAAAATCATCCCCAATTTCCTCAGTTCTCTTCTCCAAGGTGAAAATAGTAATAGACTAAGGCTGAGCAATTAATCCATTTCAATCTCAGCTCCAAACGATCACAAAAACAATGTAATCGACAAAAAACGATTATTAAAATCATTTTGTCGTATTACGCTCTGCGAGTATACTCTTATTTTGTTGTACGTTCCGAATGACGCGCGCACGTACAGTTCCGCCCCTTCCGAACATAAAGTTAGTTCACTGGTGTGGGAGCACTTTGGATTTGAAGACACAGATGTGGATCAAAAACATTATGTGCAAGCTTTGCTACTCGGCGGCGTCTGCGCCATTCAGCAACACGGCAAGTCTAACACAGAAGCAGAAATGGCAAAGCCGCAAACCCGCATCCACGTCCTTCGCAACACACTGCAGTGCAGCTTATTTAATTTGTGATTTATTTTTATATTTTTCACATTTAATTTACATGTTTGTATTCTGTTTTTAAATTTAGTGCTTCGTTTCAAGTGAATGCTGATTTTGTCTTTATTTTATATAATTTGAAAATTATACTTAGTCATTTTAAGGGAAAGTTCAACAGGAATGTATCAGTGAAAAATGAGCAATATGAGTAATTGTGTAAAATAATCGTGATTATGATTCTTTCCATAACAGAGCAACCCTATAATAGACCCTTACAGGCAGAACCACTAATGAACCATTTAAGCATCACCTCTCTATACGTGTGCAGGCCAAAGTAAAAGGCCCGCTACACCTCCCTAACTTCTTATTCTCCATTTCCCAATAATATTTGGTCCTATTAATAACATTTGGTGCTATATAATTCCCACTAGGAATTGTCCAAAAATGATCAACAAGTCAGCAAACAAAAATCAATGTCTCTTATCGCACACAAGCATCACCTGTTGCTAATTCTCGGTTCAGTGAGCCTGACGAATGGCAAATGTGTCAATTTCACTCCAGGGCCAACCATTTTTTTCCCTCGGATGTTTGTATGTCATGTTTAAAAGGAAAAAAACTGAAGGCTCCCTAGAGGTCCTCAAAACCTTCCAAACAGATAAGTAACAATGTGCATCAAGGACTCCAAATCAGTGCCCAATGACAGATCAGGAACACTGCTGGCTCTCAGAACAGAAAGCCCTCAGTACTGACTGCTAATGCCTTCCATCCTGGTTAATGTACAGGCCACCAAAAATGCTCATAAAGGCATTCAGTACCTAGAAAACCAATTAAATTAAAACCCCTTAGATGGAACCCATTTAATACCCACCAAATCTTATATTAAAGTGTTATTAAATATTGGAAAGTAAATTCCAATGGATAGTGCCATCTCCATAACATCGCACATCTGCATGTGCACTATGGCACTGCACAACAAGGCCATTTTCACTGCCACTCACCCTGAGATTAAGTTGTTAGGCGATCATCTTACCTCAAAGGCATAATTTTCCACCAGCGGTATGTCCTGCTCATCTATCAAGGTATATTTGGTCTGTAACACAAAAGGAGTCAGAGATGTTGAACCCTCCCATGTGCAATCTGATTAAATCAGATAAGCTTCACATATCCTTAATGCCAAATCCCCAATTTCATGAAGATGCGGGAAACTTGAAAATTCAGGATGAATTTCTGGAATAGCAACCCGTGTCACCTGCCTGCTAACACGGTCCCTAAGGCCAGCAGGCAGGCATTTCGGGGGGGGGGGGGAAACCAGCAAACTGCACCCTTTCGGGCCATTTCGGCACAAGTGCCGAGTCTGCTATATAACAAACAGAACAAATTAGCATCAAAGAGCGCGACTGATCGCTGCGTGCCGGCTGCCCGGCGTTACCGGCGGCGCGTTACAAGTAACGCCGCCCGAGTAACGCCGCATCCGCATAGGGGAGCCCGGCGCGCGGCCACGGGATCCAGCAGCACCCCCCTCCGGGTACCGGCCCCCATTTTATCCGCGCGCATCCCGGACCCGCCAGCAGCCAGGTGCCGTCCCACAGGCATCCGGATAAAATGGAAGACAACCCCCCCCCGACCAGCACCTAGTGGGGCTCGCCGGCCGAAATAACGCGTCTCCGCCTTTTGCGACACCTTCTAACGTGGCCTGGCTCAAAAGCCGCCGAGGCTGCCCGGCAAAGCGGGTCCCGGGCCGGGGTCGGGCCGGAAGGGCAGGACAGCGCCGGGGAAGCGGAGCGCGCCCTCGCCGTGGCCGCGTCCCTGACAGCGACATGCCGGCATGTCACGTTACCAGCGGCGCCCGGCTCCGGGGGCGACGGCCAGCCGGGGCCGGGGGGGCGCAGAAGGGCGCCGCGCTCGATCCGCGCCCCGAATAAAGCGCCGAAGCGCCCGTCCGCATCCCCGCCCGTCCCGCCCCGGCTCGGCTCCGCACCGGCCCGCGCTAGTCCTCCTGCCCCTTTAACTGCTAACCGCTTTAGCTACCGAGGCTCGCCCCGGCACCGCACGCCCCGCAGGCGGCCCCGGCTCCCCGGCGAAGACCCCGTCCTCCCCCCCTCTCCATAAGCGGTAGCCGATCGCGAACCGAGCGGTCGCCCGCGGGGCGGTGGGCGGGCGGCCGGTTTTGTTCCCGGTCCGCAGCACGGATCCCCACCCCTTCCCGTCGCACATGGCAGCCCCGGGATCGCAGCTCACCTTCCCGGCCACACGGCCCAGTCGAACAATTCCTAGCTTGAAATCCGACATTGGAAGAGCGGATAAGAGAGGCCCGGGAGAGAGGAAGCCGGCGGCGCGATCAGAGGACTAGGACTCTCGTCAGGGCGACCCCCTAACCACCTTTCTGCTACCGGTTAAGCTTAACGGGGTTAGATGGGGCTAAGTTTTCTCCCTCCCACCACAGCCTCCGCGATACACCGCTGGCTGAAACGGGAAAACCGGTCTACTCTAGAAGCAGGGGGAGAGATCGCTGCGAAGCAAGCCAATAATATGGGAGTGCGGGCTCGCCGCCCTCCAATCAGAAGCAACACGCTTGACTTTTTCGTCTTTAATTCCAGGGCAGTGTCGTTGCGTCTGCTGACGTAGCGATGCCCGGCCGTCTTCGCCAATCGGGGGAGAGGGTTTCGCCAGGGACCGCCCACACGGCCCCTGACGTCATGACGCTCTTCGCACACGGCGCCCGCTTGCTGCGTCGCGCGAGCTGTCATTTTCCCGCGAAACGGCGTTCGGGCCCCGGCTCGCCGGGGAGAATGGCGCGTGAGTGGGTGCCTGCGAAGTGAGACGGTCGATTATTTTTGGCAGGCACATGGAAAGCCAAAGTTAAGTGGTTAATAAGATTATAGTTTTTTTTTTTATTGAACTGAGTCTGAAACGTTTTGTAATTAAAACGACGTCCAGATCAACAAAATGTAAAAAGAAATGTTGTCGATTTGTGGCGAGAAAACCTTTAAATAGAAAAACTGTAGTTTTCGTCTAGTCAGTTATTTTTCAAGTAGATTAAACGTGTTAAACAGTTGTCTTGCTTTGCTTGACCATCCCTAATGCACTTGTGAGATAACTGTAGTATCTTTGTATCACTGGGCATATTCCAGAAAGCACAGGGTACACAGCCAACAGAATACTGGTCTGTCATGGGCCACACACACACACACAACACCAAACACTATGGGCAACTTAGATGCATGAGAGGTAAGGAGTGTGCACTGATACAGCACTTTGCCGCACCCACCACACGCTGAACCACCTGAGGGATGAGAACCTGAGTGCAGCCATGTGGCAGGTGATACCTCAGCACCTCACTAGTCTGAATGGAAGGGAACAGCACAAAGTTTATTCTAGTGGCCAGAGGGCCAATCCTGCCAGCAACCCCCACATTTCCCCTGCAAGTTAGAGGACCTGCATGTAGGTTGACATCATACCCAGAACAAAGTAATTGCAGGTTAAGGGTTCGGATCAAGGGCTCAGGAGCCAATCCCTTCTGGCAGTCATTCGGGATTCGACCCAACAACCTTCTGATTGCCAGCACACGTCCATAGCCTCAGAACCACCTCTCCACCCATAGAGATACCAATTCATATTTTATTATTATAAGTAGTTAATAACAATCACCATGTTGGTATTAAAATTTCCAGTTAGTAACATTAGTGAAAAATGAAATTTTTCAAAATGGGTAATTGTTTAAATGTACTAAAGTTTCAATATTAAATCCGATTAGGAGATTCCAAGCTCATCTCAGTATGAAGTTTCCATGTGCTCCGTGTGTGTACGTTTCCTCCCACGTTGTTCCTTGGATTATTTTTTTATTTGTCACAGTCAAAGGAGCAGTCAATTGCTCCAAAATCCAATGACTTGAAAAAGATTAATGGTGTGTTTCCATGCCATGAAGAACAGGACCAAACCCGACCACAGCCGCAAACTGGCACTCTTCCATTGTGTGTATGCAGGCCATAACTGCACCGAAAAACACAATATTAAGGTGAAAGACGGAAGATCATTGTTAAACCTTTACATTATTCAAACTGGCTCTACATTGTCATTTATCTCTTTGGATCAGTTGTTGTTAAAAAGGGGTGCGTCAATAGATTCCTTATATGATTTATTGACTTCGTTGTTGACAGTATATTTAACTGTATTGTTGTGTAGTTTAACAATAATATTATGGTAGTATAGACTCAGTGGCAAGTTTGTTAGACACATCAGCTTCCGGTACCTGCAAATGTATACATACAGCACACACACAGGGTGAAGAGCTTCAGTCACTGTTCAACTATGCATTAGAGAAGCCAAGACACCTAAACTCTTCACCTGTTTTGAATGTTGATTGTTGGTGTTCTAACTTGTGACTCCAGCATTTCAGAAACTGACTCTTTCCTGAGATTATCATACAAAAGTGTTCTGAACAAAAAACATCCAGTCAATGGAATTTCAGCAATGGTGTGCGGATTTTTCTTTATTTGTTCGTTTGTTTCTGAAAGCACTGTTTGTCTACGCTTGGAGTGGATCCGGAGACCAGTGGGCCCTGTCATGGTACTGTACTAACGAGGCGTAAAGCAGGTAGTGAATAAAGTAGGCCCGAGTCTAAAGCACGAATTTCATGATGCGATTAATTAAATATCCAGAACCTAGTCTAACAAAACCAGAATTAGTTTTGACATTGGAGAGCTACTATAAATATATTACTTTATATTATTGTTGAAAATATTGACATTTTGACGGTATTCATCGTATTCTAATTTCTTAATAGAGAGATACAACTTGCGCTTTCCCCGTACGGCATTTTTAAAATGATATAGAATAATAAATAAATAAATTCAGACCTTTGTGCAATAGGAAGTCACACCACTTTCAGCGCAGCATCGAACTAAGACGCGAATTTAACGGTTATTGATGCGTAATCGAACTTAAAATGTCACCAGTTTCCTGCAGGAATTAAAAATAAACGGGGAGAAAGTTAAACAGCAACCAATGTGTTGCACACACCCTCAGGCGTGGTATCTGCAGAGTGCGTCTCGGTGGAGGGGGGGCAGCGCAGTCCATGGCCGGACACATGCGGAGGAATGCCGCGGGCTGTCTGGTGGCTCTCCATAATGGGGACTGAGAAAGCCCGAAGGTGGGGTCCTAATTGTTTAGGTTTCACTTAATTTAATTTCTTCCTCCCTTTCTGCCAAACTTGTTTTACAGCTCCAGCCTCTATATTGCCCCCCCTACTTCCGTGTTGGCGTCTCTCTCCACCTGTCACAGGTAAGCGGCGGCCAGCGGTGACCTTCCAGCCAGCGCTCCGGAGCGCCGTTTCGCTATCGTTCCATTCCCAGCCTTCGCGCAGGCAGCCGCTGGAAAGGGGACATGGGCTCCGAGGCGAGGAAATGCGAGCTGGCGACGGTGTCACTGGCTGACAGCGATCACGAAGCGGAGCCCACAGGGTCCCCCCCGGGACACTACTTTGGGAGCGAGCTCAGGCAGCCATGGATCTCCGAAGGACTGCCTGAGCCCGGCGACGGCGTCACACTGGCGAACGGGTCGCGGAGGAGCAGCAAGAGGGGATCGCTGGTGTCTGCGGCTGGTTCTGGGGACGATGCGGTCGCCCAGATTGATCACAGCTCCGACGTGGACTTCTGCGAGGAGCATGAGTCGCGGCTGGACTGGTACTGCAGCTCCGAAGCCAAATTAATCTGCTCGCAGTGTGCGGCCGCCGGGTCCTGCCACGGCCACACGGTCGCTCCTGTCGCCCAGAGAGCCTCCGTTGTCAGGGTGGGTAAGCCGTCGCTCTGAACAAATATATACATTGTAATCATTAGCGAGTTTTATGGGCAATTTCCAGGATAGCCCCATTGAATCAATTCATTGAAACATTGAACTATGTACTGAAAGTAAGTATAGGGAACAAGGAACAGTTATGGACGTATCTGCAGTTAGGACTAAATACTAGTTTCAAGATGTGTGAAAACGTCGTTGTTCACGCGTGTTTTTGTTTCTGTTTATCGAAGTGTCACACTTTATCGTGGAAATAAGCCTGTCAGGGTCGGGGAGTTCCTCCTGCAGGAATGTAGAAAGACCAGAGGTTCTGGGTACTGATGTGAAGAGTCATGATACCAGGGGCCACCGAGAGTGTCAGTGAGCTATGAGTCAGGGTCTGCGTCCACGCGGCGCATGTGGGCTATGCATCGCCGGAAAATGACTTGGCCCATTCATCTGATATTTGTTGCGTTATTATAATTATGTCGTCACAAAAGGCTTTTCAAAGAAATTTGCATAAAGAAACAGCAAAAAAAAAAAATTACAATGTGCAAAGTAGTATAGCTTCTGGAATGTAATTAATATCGACCACACGCATTAAGTTGGAACTGTAGGCTATTCCCAACCTGCCTAAAATCCATTCAAAATAAATTTAAATAAGTGTTCGATTCCTTTGTTGTGCTACCAAAAATGTAAATTGGTGTATTATAGGCAGGGCTCAGTGTGCAGCCGGGAGGCCTGGCTAATGTCATAGGCTACTCGTGTTTCACATTCACATAGCCACAGGGAAACTAACGAGGGGAAGTGACTTCCCAGTTAGTCAGAGGCTCAGAATGCCCCATGTCCCTAAATTATCTGCTTTCACCCCATTAAGCGGCTCCGCATTCCAGCCTGTGCAGTAAGATTTGGAAATCTGTGACGTGATATGATGCTCAGTCGGTTCCTCGTGAGTGCCCATCTGTGCCATCTTTCCTTTGGTAGAATCAGCTGGTGGACGCATGTGAGAAGATGCAGCTGCAAGCCTCACGGATCGAGCGGTTTGTTAACCAGACCCTGGTGGCCAAGGAACAGGCTCTGCAGGTAAATGCTAAGAGACATAAGCATGGCTACGCAGCTCGGATTCAGAAGTCCCTCACGCCTGCCCGTATACTGACACACTCGGTCACACATGCACCATAACATAGTAATGCATTAACTTTACACCTAACCTTTGGCTCTGACTCTGGGAAAGCTTAAATATTCACATCACATTTCTTTCTGAAGAAGATGCCTGATTTAATTTCACTGCGAATATTGTATCCACATATCTGTGTACTAAAATGAACATTTCTGGCTAACCGTGACAATATAACTACACATAAACTGCACATATGGTGTGCCTGGTGTCATCTGGGCGAAGCTATGCACAGAACCTTCCCTATTATAGAATTTTTGCCTGTTTCATTTTGTATCTTCCTGGGTTATTCCCTGCCTTGTGCCCATAGCTTTTGACAGGTGGGTATCGAAAGCGGATGTATGGATGGATTATGTCCACTATTTATAAAAATGTAATTTACAAAAGCATAAAAAAATTTCAAATGTACAGGGGAAGGATCTGTCGCAAATAGAGACTGATATATCTGCGTGTGAGGTTTTCCTGTTTTCTTTGAATGCACCTGTATTAGACCAATACCTTTAAATTTAAAAGTTTCACTGTAGATGACTGTAGGAAACTGCAAATGGCGCTACTGCCCTGCAGTGATCTAATGATCAGTGATTGTTTTAAAATCGCACCGGATGCAGACTTACTCCTCTCTCTCTCACTTGCGTGCTGCCCCCTGTAGGCGGACGCCAGTGCGGCGCGCGAGCGCGTGGTGGCACGGCTCAACCTGGTGCGGGAGGCTCTGGAGGAAGAAGAACAGCGCCTCCTAGAGGCCGTGCACAGGGAGGAGGAGCGCGTGCAGCAGTGTCTGCTCACCCAGAAGAGCCACTGGACCCAGGCGCTGGATTCGCTCACACGCACGCGCACACGCCTGGTGCACACTCTCACCCACACCACGGATGCAAAACTTGTGGTAAGGCGGGGGCGGGCATGTGGTGGCGGTGGTGTGTATCACAACTCAAACCACACACATTTTGGAGCACCCTGTTGGCTGCAAATAGTCACTACACTGGGGGCCCC
>JAODKM010000108.1:3361341-3383477 GCA_026780845.1 Petrocephalus sullivani | reverse complement strand
TATTCATTTATCGGCCATTATAAATGCCGATACCGATAGTTTGGAAAATGCCTAATATCGGCCGATAATATCGGCCTACCGATAAATCGGTCGGGCTCTACTAGGGATGCAGCGGTACTCAGTAAAATACCGGACCATTCAGTACGCGATGCATGGTCCGGTACGCCCTTGTGTACGGCGGTATTTCGGTTTTGTACTTCCCTTCGAAAATGGCGCTTAATGCTTATCAGGCTACTGTTAACCCTTTGGCCGTATCTTTCTCGTCTATTTCCGTTTATAGCTCGCTGAAATCTTCATGTAGAATCGTGAAAAAACGCTGGCTAAATCCGTAATCTGTCTTCTTTTCAAAATGCCCATTGTCGGAAGTATTGACGTTTTTAAAATTAGATTAAATCGGCAAAAAAAGTAAACAATGTCAGCTTTCTATGTTTTACCTGCTCGGAAGCGTGTAGTATCGCCCAGACGTGAAGATCGCTATTCGCATTCTAAACAACTGCATTTCCGCGTATTCAAATCGCATTCACGCGGTAATCTAATGAACGACGCAGCGGCAAAACGCGATCCAGGTAAAGGCAATTTCAGAGAGAACGGGGCATGCGGCGTGCGCGCCGCGGGGTTTGCGCAACCCTCAATGCTGCGCTTGCGCTTGCCTCACATGTCATAGAAAACAATGGGTTTCATAGCGCGGCACAGCACACCGCGTCCGGTCTGAAAGTGCCTTGAAAGCGACTTAAATCCCCATCAGAGCCATAAAGCGGTTTGGGGGGGGGGTGTTAATGGGTCATGCTTACACATGAGAGCTCCTAAATATTCAATGGAAGGAGACCAAAAATAGTGACGTGTTAGGTTTTTATATGTGTACGTATTTTATACATAAATAAGAGGCAGTTTATTTGTTTTGTTGTGTTTTTTGTAGTGTTGTGTTTAAACCATGGCCCAAATACCGAGGTACATACCATACCGTGGGATAACTGTACCGTCGCACCTCTATTAGGTACATACACAGTGGGGGATTTAAACAAAGCTAGGGAAACATGAGAATCAGACAGGGTTGATAAATGACACATGTGACATACCACAATCGGGAAATACAATTATTTACAACAGCAACAACAGAACAAGGGGCTATGTTCTAGGGGTATGCGATATGAAGATATTAGATCGTGAAAGATTATAACGTGTTGACGATCTGCCAAAGCAGAGAGATTGTGGTATCTCATCACATTCTATCCATTGCTGTCCTATGGTTTAGCCCGAAAACGAAACGGTGATATTGTGTTGAAGAGCTGCAAGTATTCAGGGTTTTTAATTTTTATTTTTTAAGTAAAATGAGTAAAAAGACACCTTTTTATCATTTAGCATTTTAAGAAAAATGTATCAGTTTAATAACAATTATTATTAAATAACATGGAAGTGATTACAGTAACACATCATGATTGGCCAATATGCCTCTTTTTGGCTCGTGTCCTTTATTAGATGTGATTAAAATATTTGAAAATATATTTAATGGATTGTAAAATACATTTTATTCAACCTACAGTGTATTTACTTCATTAGAGAGTATAAAAGAGCCTTGTCGTTCGGCTTTATGACAGGCAAATGGAAACCGGAAGTTGATTTGCCAGTATATGAAATCCCGGAAGACGTGCGTGCATAGAGCTACTTTTTTATTATTATTTTTATTTTTTTATGTTTTTACAAAGGGAAATCGCTTAGTTGTACTGTTCAGTAATTTGCAAAATAGTACAAAAATCTATAGATACAAATCCATGTTAAAATCCTGATTATAATTTAACTGTTAAAAAAACGTGATCTTATATTTTTGCCATATCGCCCACCCCCATTTTCTCCTATATGATAATTAACAAAAATTGCAGGATTTGGCCACTAGGGGGGGCATTTATTTGATGGCACTCTTAAGCCCCTTTCAGACATGCACTGTCACCCAGTTCTTTTCTAGACAGTACCCAGAGGGGCTGTATATATGAACAGAAATGTCCAAAACAGTTGTATCGGACATTTAACAGACTTAACCCTGCTAGATCCCTAATACAAAGACCGGATCATTTCCGATTGATCCTCAGGTATGACTGCGGCAGGATATCAAAGGAAAAATCATTGCGGGAGGATATATTATGTGTCATCCCCTGCCTGTTATATTTAGAATATAGTTGTTGTAAACGCCTCTGAAGCGGAAATCTTCGGATGCACACTACATGTGTGGAAGAACAACTCTGGAAAATGCCTAGGCTTGAATAATTCTCCGGAAAATGTCCGGAGTTTATGTATGAACATGGCTTAAACTACAAGCAGCAAGGGTCGAGAACAAGCAAGTGTTTATTTATTCACCTAGTACATTTCTTCATGGCCAGGTCAGCCGACATTCTGTGTGGGTGTAACACGTGTTAGACGGTTATCGTTTAAAATCAAGGCTTCAAGGTTGATATCCGCTGGCATCAAAGTTGATATCGTTAGTTATGGCTGCCAACATCACCACGATAATATCAACATATCGCCCAAGTGTACTGGATTCCATATCGGCTTTGGAGCCAAAGTGACTTTTTGTCGCCCCCCCCACCCAGAAATAATGGGATATGTTCTTCTTTGCCGGCTCAGGGAATAACCTTGTGTTTTTAAACCCCTTTTCCCTTTCTTCCGCCCCAGGACACCGCATGCTGATGGATGACTATGGCATCTTTGGCTCCCTCTCTGGACCCCTCAGCAGCAGGGATGCCCCAACAGATCCTGTCGGTGCCCATGCAGAATAAATACCAGTGTCAACAGTGCCATGGTGTGCTCAGGAAGCCAGTACAGGCCCCGTGTGGCCACAGATTCTGTACCCGGTGCCACAAGCATCTTACCAGGTATTTGATCAGTCCGGCACCAGCTCTTCCCAGCTTGCGTGCACACAGTGCTTCAGTCTTTCCTTACCTGGTAAAGGTGGATTCCCGCTGCCCCCCAGGCGCTCAAGTAGCTACCCACTGCTGTGTCACAATGTCACATGAGTTGACATTGAGTTGTCGCCATTGTTCTATTATTCATTGTTCATTTTTCCCATCATCCCTTGCCAAAATGTTTTAGTGAAACACTAACCCCCTTCACTCTCTGTAATATCCGTACAAAACCAAAAGTAAGAAAAAGTCTGATCTTAATGTAACTCACTAGCAATGTAAGAACTGCATGTCCATAACATGCGATGTTAGATTTAATATCTACCAGTTTTACCAGTTTTTAACGCCAGTGGAAAACCAACACAAAAGAAGTACTGAACTTTTGGTACTTTATCGAGGTACTGAAAGTACTGAAAGTACCAAAAGTACGGTACTTGCTGCAGTGGGAAAACCCCCTATGATGAGGATTTTGTAGCATTGACTTTAGTCAAAGCCCAGAATATCTGATTTGTCACCTTTGTAGGACTGAACAGTGTGATCATTTGAATTCTGCTTAGCCAGCATCCCGTATAGGAGGAAACTAACAAGGTGATCTTGCATTGGTTTGCAGAAACATCCAGTAGTTTCCAGTAAGCTGCTTAACTTGCATGCCCTACATGTGGCAAACCACTCATCTGAATAGCGCTAACTATTCTTGCCTGGAAGGTTGGCTTTTGGCTTTGTGTACTAAATTTGACAACTATTTTTATTACCCACGCCCCAGAATGCTTTTGAATTTTCTGGCCATAAAAGTCCAAAGTCCATTTTTTCTTTAAAGCCATCTACAGACTGAGCTAAGTGTGATTTGACTTTCCTCTTGAATTGAATTTTCCGGATTTCCCAGATACGCTGGCTAAAGTTCGTCACAGAGTGGTTAATGTTTTAATGCGTGCCTGCATTTTAATAACGTTACTGCAAGGGGCCTTGTCAGTATGTTCTTGTGTGGCTTTTACACTTCCCACGACACGCATGTCTAGCTACTTGAGTTTTGCAGAACACCCCCCTTTCTTTAATTTTTCTCATATCTCTGACTAATGGTATTTTCTTGCAGTGGTTGGTGGAATGAGTGTTCATTGCAAGGTTGCAGACACCCCCCTGGGGTTTGCAAACTTGTTTGTGTCTGCATGATGTTATGGAGGGGTTTTCCTCGCTGTGGTCTATTTCATATAAACTGGTAGTGGGCAGTTGTGTGCTGTTTTCAGTGCTCAGAACTGGTGAGAACATCACCCACAAAGTATGTGTCCGACCTTAAAATAAACTTCAAAATGTTTCCATCCTATTTACAAAAAACGGCTGCTGCTATATATACTTTTCAGAATGAGCTATTTTTTTATTTTTTTTTTATAAATATGGGCATCGGCTCACTTTCCAAATGATGAATATCATGCTGGTTAGTTGAGAAACAGCCTCAGGTTTAAACTGAGATCAGGAACACTTAGTAGTAACTTTGTTGATGTGTCCATTCTGGGCAAAATGTGGTTGTGGAGATTTGAAGGAGCAGCACAGAGTCAGTGAGAAGAAGAGAGCCAAGCTGAGGCAGCAAAACAAAGGCCAAAAAAACAACAAGCATGAGGACTTTTTAAGTCCCTTAATTTTTTATATGCAGTCCTGTCTGATACTGTCAGCTGATTGGGTGGACGTCCTTTTCTCAGACTTCTGTTTTCTGATTGGTCGCCGCTGTAAAAGTGGGATCTGTATCTCTCCTCTTCCAGCTCGGGACCCAAGCCGTGTGAAGCATGTCGGACAGAGGAGATATTCGAAGAGGAGATGTCCATCCTCAAGTTTAGCAACGTACGTTTTGTGCTTCTGATGAGCAGAGCCCTCTGCTCTGGGTGTCCTTGTACAAACAATAAAGAAATGACTTCCAGTTCCATCTTTTCAGTTTCCATTTCGTCAATTTGTTTCCCAAAGAAGAACATAGAACTTTCGGGGGGAGGTTGCACATCTCCCTATGTTTATTGTTCTTTTAACCATTTCTGTAGTTCCTGTCAGTAGACAATGAAATGCTTTATTTGCTAATTACATTCAGTCACAAACCACTTCTCTCAGATGGAACTGGTGGTGAGAGCGTTCTGATCCCGAGGCTCACCTCGGTGCCCCGTCTCTCTCTCCTCTTTCCTGGCCAGGCATTTCCAGACAATGCAGCACGCAGGGAGATTGAAGGTCTGCCAGCCAGCTGCCCCAGCGAAGGCTGTACTTGGAAAGGAATTGTGAAAGATTATGAGGTTTATACTCGTATATATTTTTTATTATCAGAATTTTTTTTCTGGTAACAGTGCATTTGTGTCGTCCCTTTTCCCTTTGCTGGTTAATCTACCCAACGCCTGTGTTTTTTTTTTTTTTCTTCCCTGTTGGAGTCTGAAGGCTGTTGAGAGGAAAGTCTTTTCTTGGGCAAGATGCAACATGCCTACCTCATCTGTGTCTCTGTCTGTTTGTACCCTTCTCCACACGATGAACACGTAGTAAATGGCAGAGGTTATTTATTATGAAATAAAGCACTCATAATAATAGCACAATAATATACCTTGTATTTCTTAGTGTGTGGGAGGATTTTGTTTGTCACCACATACTGATGACTTTTAGAGCTAAATAAGGAATTCCTCTGGATGAATGGAGTTTAGGAACATCGGCATAATTATTAAAATTGACTAAGGAAAAAGACAATATGGGGTGGCGTGGTAGTAAGACTGCGTTGGAGCTTTGATTTCCCCTTCTCTGGCTTTCTGTGGGTGTGGGGGATTTTCTTGTTTTTCTTTGGTATCCTTCCTCTGTCTCATGCTACTAAATCTCCCCAAGGATATGACTGTGGGTATGGGCATATCCTGACACGCACCAGGATGTAAGCCAGTGTGGCGCCCATTTAAGGCCCCTATGTTTAGTCTCCAGGGTGACCATGACACTTTACTGAGGGCATATAAAACCAGATAAGTAACTGAGTCAAGGGCAAAGACTGTGGATACAGTAATCATGCTAGTTGCTATTACTAAGCCCTGAAAGTCCATTTGTTAAGCCTGGAAAGTCCCTTTTGGTTTCTGAATCATAGGTACTTTCCTCCCACAGCTGCGCTTTTCATGGCTTTTAACTTTGTACTGCAGCAGATGGAAAATGTGTTACTGCCATTCATTTCATTTCTGACTGATATAAAAGGTTCCTGAAATTCCTGTTCTAACACAAATGACAATTCAGAAAGGGTTTTATAGACTTCTTAATAGAACCAAAGTGAGCTGGATTTGATTATAATACAATGAATAATGAAACATAATAATTCTCCGTTCTTGAGCCCATTAAAAAAAGAATACAACCCACATCTCCTCTTGCCCCTTTATTAGCAGTACTATTTGAAAGCCAAAAGAAATGGTCAGTGACTATACTTCAGAAGAAATGAGTTTTGTTATTACATGTAATGCTTTGCATGCTTGGCTCCTGTTCAGAGTTTGCTGAAACAGGATGTAAGGTTCTAATCAAATCAAACTTGCCGACGTGCAAATGCAAAGTTAATGATAACATAGGAAGGCATTCCTGTAAAATTTATGGTTAAATATTGACGTGACTCATGCGTTGTGCGGTCTGACTGCGACATAAGTAATCTCTTCTCAAGAAGAGCAAGTGAGTCACGTGGTCTGAGATGTGCGTCACGTCGTCTGAGATGTGCGCGCCAGTGCTGCTTTTGTAGATGTTCGTCTGTTTGCAGTAGTACATGATAATAGATTTGATATGTCAGATAAAACTCTGCAGCATCCGTTTCGTAGGTTATACAATAGAAGTCAATGCCCTACAAATTAATGACTGAACTACTAAAAACAGGATAAACTCATGGAATGGGAAATAGGAGCATTTAAATTATAGCTGAATTAAATATCATTTAAAGATTAACTTAACGACCGGGAACCCAGGAGATCGCTGTGAGCTTTTTCGATGTATGGTTGAATCACTCATACTAAAGGGGAAGCTGAAGATGGCTGGTTTTGGTTAGTAGTGGAAAAAACAGGGTCCAGTCATCCCGAGTGGGTTGTACCCGCAGCTCTGGTGAGTGTGCTGATTGGCTGGCTTTGCGGCGTCCGCTGCTGATGTCATGGCGGCGCGCTTGGCATGGTAGGGGGAGTTTGATTAGATCCAGTTTTTCCATAGGGCTCATGCATTGCGGGGCAGAGTCGTGGGCTCCAGATACAAGCCGCGATCTTATTAAAGTGGTCGGTCTGTAGTTCTGTTGAAGATCAGCCACAGGGACACAGCGGTTTTAGGTGGGGTCTTGGGTGTGGTCTTGGGAGTGCACTCTCTGCACACATGGTCTGTAGTTGGACTGGACGGTGCCAGCGACGGGGATTGGCCGCTCCTTTTGTCAAGTAGGGCGTTGGAGGATAAGTCCCGGCACGGTGAAAACTTAACATAGTTGGTGCTTTTTTTTAACCCATAGGCACAGCATGAAGGCAAATGTAAATATGAGTGCATCCCGTGCAAGGCCTGTCACCTGCCGGTCCTGCGCGGAGAGCTGGATCGGCACAGCGAGAGGGAGTGCCAGGAGAGAACCCTCAACTGCAAGTACTGCAAGGCCTCCTTCAGCTTCCGGGACATCAAGGTAGGAGCTTGCCGGGCAAATCTGATAATGGAGACGTATCTGCTTGACTAGTTCCTTTCATACTTATCTAGTACATCGTGCTGGTTTCTTCTCTATGTGGTTGCCTACTAACAGTATCGCACTTGAAACCGGATATCTTGCAGGCTCATGACGAAGTATGTCAGAAATTCCCGATCCAGTGCAAAGACTGTGGAAAGAGGAAGATCCCACGAGAGAAGGTCTTCTTCCTTGTTACCGTTACATTTTGTAGAATGGGAATGTCTGCCGGGTTTATGGGAACTGTTTGACCTGGAAAAATTCACCCATATTTCCTGCCTGTCTTTCTGAGAACTTATTATGAAACGCCCGCCTGCAGTGAGGGTTGAAGTTTGGCTAACCCTTGTTCCCAGTGATTGCTAAAGAACCTGTTTTTTTTTTCTTAGAGCAGAACGTCGTTTGACAAGTCTGTTACTCACTGTGTATTATCTCGATAAACCTGCCTAGTATTGTTTTGTTTTGTTTTGTTTTGTTTTGTTTTTGCTTTTGAAAAACGTTTAGTGAAAACATCATAAGGCAAAAACACGTGTACAGTCATCAGTAATGCGGTTAAATAATACCCAACGTCTAAACACCGACCAAATTCTGCACCATTATGTAGAGCGCATTCATTATTCCTAATCCCTTCCCCCACCCATCATGCACTGGGGCAAACAATGCCCCTCCTATAAATTGTTAAAGCAAAGTACATAGTCAATATAAAAGACACATAGGAGCAATACTAAAAGAGCAGTTATATAGCAGCCGCCCCCCCCCCCCCCAGCTGTACACCATGATGGCTGTCATCAGGAAGTCACCCTGACCCTTGGCCATTTTCCCTCTCCCACAGTTTCCTGAACACAGCCGGTCCTGCGGGAAGTCCAAAGTTTCCTGTCCGTTTAGTGTGCTGGGCTGCAGGACTGTGGTAAGTGTGTCAACGGCCCATTTTTGCAATCATGTGTCAAAACCTATACACCTCCCCAAGCTTTTCAGGTTCTTCTCCAAATCCATAGGCGTAACCTATAATTCATACAGTTTCCTGGTTCTGCTGTCATGCCCTCTGCAGTTATTACTAAAGAGGATAAGGAAAGGGTTGGGTAAACTCTTACTCATGCAAGGGTGGTGACTCCGATTTAATGGCGTAACAAGTAATTCATTCAGCATTTCTCAATCCAGTCTTTGCTGGGAGGGAGCAAAAACGTGAACTGTCTGGGCACCTCTGAGGATTAACTTGAGAAACGGTTAATTGCAGGTTATTGCATTGTGAAGCCTTGGGCATTGTGAAAAGTCAGTGGTTCACGTGACTTGCCCTGCTGTAATTTCTTCTAATCTGCATTGAGAGCATATTCAAAGGGAAACCACAGAGACTTGAAGTACTGGGGATTTCCATGACTTCGCTTAGTAGGTTTTGCATAAACTGGAAGATGTGAGTACCCCAAGTGAATCAAGTATATCTTTCCAGGAAGTTACTACAGTTGACCAAAAAACAGTTTTGGAACTGGTTTGCTGCTGCTGCCTGTGACGCAGACACATTTCATTAGCATGATAACACAAACAGTATTTTTCAGGTTATTTGTAGACTGACAGAGTAAAAACCCATCAAATTTCATGGGTAAAGAGCTGGAACTAATCAAATATTCAAAAAAATGGCTCAAAAATTGAAGCAGCCCCTGTAGCAGCTAATAACGTGACAGTAACGTAATTATTTTTCTCAGTTCTTAACGTAATAAAAGTCAGTGATAATGTGATACGCTTTCTAAGCCGATAGCATAACTTTTTGCCGATAACATAGTAAGTAATTTCATTATTGGGCAGTTACTACATCATCAACTTTTATTACATTAAGAACAGAGAAATTTATTACGTTATTGGCATGTTGTTACATTATTAGCGGTTATTATATTATTGCCTGCTACAAGCACCATATACTGATGACAAAGAAAAGGGCAACTTTGGGTATTAACACGATTATTTAAATAATACTTTTTAAAATGTATTTGAAAGATATTTTTCAAACTTTGAAGATCTGGAACTGAAGTTTGAAAAGAATGAGACCAAAATTCCAACATTCCAACAGCTATTAGTTTAACATTGTACCTGCAGGAGATAGGATGTCCAATAGTAGTGCAGAGTCCTTCTGTATGGGCAGAGCTGCTTTGTAGCTTGACACCAGATAATGTTCTCAGATAAGTAGATATTTTCCTGGAAAGCGTTAGCTTGAGAAAATTGGATTGGTCTCAGTCTGGAGATGGGATGATGAACACTTGCTTTCAAAGCCAGTTAAGGAGCACTGAACAGAGGACTTTGTCCCACACTGGTGTGTTGCAGGTGGAGAATGAGAAGCAGGCTGAGCATGAGCATTCTAGCATCTCGGAGCACTTGCGCCTCCTGCTGGACCGACTATGCCAGATCCAGCATTTGGCGGAAGAGGATCTTGGGGAATGGGAAGAGGACTCAGGGCTGGGGTTGTATCGCGCCCCCGAAGAAAAGGAGACTCCAACAGGCAGAGCAGGCCAGACCACCAGCCTGGAACAGAAGACGACGGCGCTGGAGAATATCATGTGCGTGTTGAACCGGGAGGTCGAGAGGAGCTCACTTACCTTGGAGGCATTCTCCCGGCAACACCGACTGGATCAGGAGAAGATCGAGAACCTCACGAATAAGGTGCCGGGGAGTAGTGGTCGCACAGCACAGGGACGTGAATGCTCTGGTTAGCATAATAACCCCTCCCTGCCCCCCCCCCCCCTCACTCAGATACGGCAAGTGGAGCGCACGCTCACTCTGCGGGACGTCCAACTGTCCGAGACGGAGCAGAGGGTGCATGAGCTCGAGTTCTGCACCTACGATGGCGTCTTCGTCTGGAAGATTACGGACTTCGCCCGGCGTCGCCAGGAAGCCTTGGCAGGAAGATCTCCTGCTATGTTCTCCCCAGGTCAGACTCTCTCACACCTGGCTTCCACCTACCTGGTCTGAGAGGCCTACGTCTGGAGTATGCATTATTGGGTCCACCGATAATGGAGATGAAGGGATAAGATTTTGGAGGACGCAGACACTGGGGGGCATGAGTGTGTGAGTGAATAGGTATAACCTTGGTTTATACAGGGGGGGATTCGGTAGAATTTTCCAAGGGTCCAGCTATGCCTTTTTGTGGCCCTGAGCATCATTTAAATAACCTGGCTTACACCACATTACCAGTCAGGCTTTTGACTTGTATTCCTTTTTTGTTTCTTATCAGAATTGCATTATGGAGAGGGAACAATCAGACCTAGCATGGTTTTGAATACACTATAAAAGCATCCAGGGTCCGTGAAGTGTTTAGCAATGCGGGGCATCGTGCCGTGCATGGGCTCTGTCTGAAGCGGCTTCTCCTTCCACCCGCAGCTTTCTTTTCCAGCAAGTACGGCTACAAGATGTGCCTGCGGCTGTACCTAAATGGCGATGGCACAGGCCGCGGGACGCACCTCTCGCTCTTCTTTGTGGTGATGAAGGGGAAGCATGATGCCCTGCTCAAGTGGCCCTTCAGCCAGAAGGTAAAATGGCTCCCTCTGCCCTCCTATAAAGAGACCCTGTTATGCTTTCCCGGTCTCTCCCCCGTAGTGTGTTATATAGCTTTATATGCATGTACTTGGTCTGCAAAGTCTTAAGGCCTAAAGTATACACCAAAGGGAGTAACTATAATTTGCCTGAAACACCTTGTTGGAATTACAACCCTTACTTCCAAGACATGGTGAGGTCACCTCGTAACACAATTCTTATCAGCCGCCTACCCGCAAGAATCTTTCTGCAGACTGCAAGACAGGGGTGCAATGTATAGGGTGCGCTGAGCAATGGGGCAAACTGACCAATCAGAGAACATTGGGCACACTTGGGGCGGGGCTTAAAGCTTCAGACAGACACTGAATAGAGAAAATTGTGTTTTTGAATATTGAAGCTTGTAAGTCCATTCTATTAGACACCAAAACTAAAATTACGAACAGTGAAAATTAGCATAATAGGGCCCCTTTAACCATACTGACAGTTCACGGAGTAACAGCTTTTCTATAAATTCAGAAAAATGGCTGCAACATACAAAGCAGCACCTTTCTTACCCAAGTACTTCAGTTTTGCTAAGGGAAAGCTTTGTAGTAAAAGTATGTAATTTTATTTCATGAGACGTGTGACCCCTGGTGTTTCCATAACTGACATGATTAATAAAAGGCAGGCATCTGTCAGAAGGTGACCCAGGTTGTCTGTTGATGGCTGACCATGTGCATCTTGATTTAATTGCCTGGTCCAGTTGCTTCCCTGACACCCCTTGTCCCTCCTTGACACCCCACTGCCATCTCTTGACCCAGGTGACGCTGATGCTACTGGATCAGAACAATCGCGAGCACATCATTGACGCTTTTCGGCCTGACGTCAACTCCAGCTCCTTCCAGAGGCCCATTAATGAGATGAACATTGCTAGTGGCTGCCCACTCTTCTGCCCGCTGGCCAAGCTGGCTGGCAAGAGCTCCTACTTAAGAGATGACACCATCTTCATCAAGGCCATTGTGGACCTCACAGGTCTCTAGCAGGAATCAGCCAGTAAATGGACAAGTAACTGCTGAGTAAGGTTCACAAGTCAGATAGTTATTACCGTAACATGAGGTAGAAGCTGATCTCAACTTAGTGAACTCAACTTAGTGATTGAATTAAAATAACCTAGTTAATTGATGCTAAAAGCATTAATGTAAATGCATGTCATCCATCCAGGTCGCATCAGCATGTTTTTGGACTGTGGGCAGAATGTAGAGGAAACCCCACAACGACATGGAGAGAACATGCAAACTCCACACATGTGGAATTTGGATGGGGATTTGAACCCTGGTCCCAGTGGTGTGAGGCAACAGTGCTATCTGCATATCACCGTATTATAAATAACATAACACCTATGCAGAAGGTATAATCCCAAGCGTCTCACTGAAAGCACACTTTCAGGGCTTGGGCTGGGCAGGACTGTGATGCACAGACCTGTCATATGAATAGTATTTGGCTTCTGTGGAAGAAGACAAACAAACTATTTCCATAAAGGTTATTTTAATTATATAATAATTATTACTGGGAGCAATGAGGCTTGGAAGGTTACAGTAACCATCAGATAGACTAACTGATAGATTGATGTTTTGAAAGCCCCATTTGCTCCACATAATAATAATAATTATTATTATTATTATTATTAAAAATAAGTATTATACCATATTCAGCTATATGCATATGGAATGGTACATTAAGTATACAATTAAGTGTTTAGAATAATAAATGAGGTATCTATCCATTCACTTAACAGCCTCTTAGCCTGAGAAGGGTTATGGGGTAAATGAGTTAATCACATAAAACTAGTGATGGCCAAATGAAGCCTCGTGAACCATTTGCTGTATTTTTTGACCCCACTAGATGGTGCTCTTGGCTTGCTTTGAGGCATGCTTAGAGCCCTTTTTTGAACAGACAGCACAATCTAGTGGGGTCAGAAAATACAGCAAGTGGTTCATGAAGCTTGATTTAGCCATCACTACTTAAAACACTTAATAATGCATATAGGACAATCAGTTGAATACTATTATTATGAGCCATAGCCCAAAATATAGCAGCATTTGCCCTTTGTTAGCATCTGCATGTGGTTGGTTTGCCTGAAGGGGAAGATGGCAAAGATACAGTTAGTCCCCGACTTACGATGGAGATGCGTTCCGATGACCCCATAGTAACTTGAAAATATTCTGTACAGTCAGCCCTCGTTTATCGCGGTTAATCAGTTCCAGACTCTAGCGCGATAAGTGAATTTCCACAAAGTACGATTCTTTATAAATCGAATATTCGAAGCCTCTTCATCTTTGAACCCTTTGAGAAAGGTTTGGGAAAAGG
The DNA here is from genome assembly GCA_026780845.1 of Petrocephalus sullivani. Lineage (NCBI taxonomy): Eukaryota > Metazoa > Chordata > Actinopteri > Osteoglossiformes > Mormyridae > Petrocephalus > Petrocephalus sullivani. Next base: position 3,370,076 of record JAODKM010000108.1, on the reverse strand, counting down.
ATATGGATCGATCATTTACTGATGATGAATGGCTCTCTATATGCGAGGAGGTTTTTCACAAATCAACTTCAGTTTCTGTGCACGAAAACTTGAAATTTATATATAGAACATATCTCACCCCCATACGCCTTCACAAAATGTATCCAAATGTATCTCCGCTGTGTTGTAAATGTAATTCAAAAACAGGAACAGTGATGCATCTATTCTGGGAGTGTAAGAAAATTGAAACATTTTGGTATGAAGTGCATGACCTGGTTGAGAAAATATTGGCTAGAAAATTTACTATGTCTCCAATTATATACTTGTTAGATTTAGTGATATTTTACAATTTTTCTTATGATTTAAATTGCTTACTAAATTTCATTACTTATCAGGCAAAGAAATGTATACTTACCCTATGGTAATCTGCTCCCGTTGGAAAAACTTACATATGAATTACAGAATAAATCTGAATTATTCTGGCGGATACGGGCCCCTTTGTGGGACTTACTTGAGCAACCATGATTCTTTTTCTTTTATGCTTCCTTTTCTTGTATTGCTTTGCCCTTGGCTGTTTCCATGTCACTCTGATACTTACAGATTATTGTTTGTTTTTAATTGTTTGCTGTGGGTGTCTGTATATTGATCTGGCTCTTTTTTTTCTCCTCTTTGTTTTGTTAAAAAAGGGGAAAGGGGGGGAAAAGATAAATTAAAAAAATAAATCGAATATTTTCGTAGTTAGTGCATCGAAAACTTGTTTACGACCTTCTAAATATGATTTTTAACATTATTAGAGCCCTCTAGACATGAAACAACACCCTTTAGTCACCATTACACTCGTATTACCCAATATATTGGACAAATTAAGACCTATTAATCCATGTCATCCTGGACACTTGGAACTACTTTAAACCTGAAAGGCTTCTGTGTTTGGCTAAATAGTTAATTTCTTCTTGTGCTTTGACTGGTTTGTTTCCTTGATTGAAAGACTCATCCAGTTCTTTCACATTGACATTAGGGACACATGCATAATTATAGGAGACTTACCAATCAGCACCCAGCGGCACATGCATAATTAAAGGAGACTTACCAATCAGAACACAGCAAGAACGGCAAGTGAAATCCATGTTCTTTAAATTGAAATAGTCGCTTACAAATCCTGTCCTAGCTCAAAATGTCCGGGATGACATGCATTATCTGGTTACTCCAGTTAAATTAGAAAGTTATTTTCATGTTGATATGCGTAATCTTGTAAAATTAGTTGTTAGGCATATAATTTTGATGGAGATCTGATGTGGTTTGTGGTGGTGGTTGCTCATAATGTAAAGGCAGTTGAGGCTAGTGAGGGAAGACTAGATGAATTTTGTCATTTCTGATGACCTATTATTTCAGCTTTAAAACCTATTACATTTAAGCTCTTATGTTTTTCAGAATGAGTTAATTTACGCTTTTAGGTTCATTTAAGAATTTTAGTTTTTTCAGAATGACTCATTTTGAAAATTTGTGCAAAGATGTCAGTGTGGGCTTGTGTTCATAAATATTTACTGAGGTATTTATATCCAGAATGAAAAACAGAATATAATGTTCATGCAGATAATTTTGTTCCTCTCTCACTCATTTTGTGTCGCGAAGCGTGAAGTGGTGATGGACGACTGTATATAGAAAATTACTGATGGGCAAATGAAGCTTCATGAACCATTTGTTGTATATTTTGATATCACTAGGTGGCGCTCCTGGTTTGCTTTGGGATGCTCTGGAATACTGCTAATGTTTGCATGCATTGTGTTCAATCCCCATATCTATTAAAGCTGTTAAAATTGAGCTTGCTTAATATGAAAGCCCAGTTCATATGCTACTTATCCACTTGTATTCCACGCGTGCTGTGACGCATATGTATTACTTTACTCCTGTATGCATACAGTTGTGGTCAGCTTGAGTGTACAGCAGTGATATTTCAGCACACCAGCAGAATAGCTGTTTCTTGCACATGTGCAGTCGGTGCATGAGGAGCTTGCTAGATCTGGGGGGAATCTGAAGTCCGCGCCAACACCCATTACGATGAAATTTGTCACACGCACTGTGCACAGACCATAATGGCCCATGGCAGAGTGGAGCAAGGACGTTCCATAGCAACATGTGCGCCCCTGACAACGTTGTGCCACCCTAATTTTTGGACTGAATGCCGCACATACTAGCCTTCCAAATTATGTCTATAAAATGAGTGAGGGAGCCAGACCAAGTAAGAAGACCACTTCCACATGGAACAGGAGGAGGTCTTTTTTTTCCACCACGTCATATTCGACCACCAGAAATGTATTGAATTGTATTGTGCTGTAAGGATTCATCCAGTGATGCAAGGTTCGCCAACATATACTGTACTGTACATATATAGCATTTTTTGATGTAGGCAGATCATTTTGACCTGGCAATTTTAAAAGTGGCTTGCAAGCTGAAAAGGTGTGGGCACCCCTGATTTACTGTCTTTTGGAAATACCTTTAATATGCTTTTTTTATATTTGACTTGATTTTTCGGATTTTTCAGGAAACACGAGTCAATCTTTTCATGAGGCACACTGGATAAATATGTAAAGGTTTGCTATTTTGAAATGAAATTTCTCATAAGACAAACTGGTCTAGAGAGCCCGCCGCTGGGTAGCATTATCATCATAAAATATAAATAGTACATTTCTACATTTTCTGTTCAACACTGGTCATTCCAGTTGAAACATTAAAGTATTCTAATAAGGCAAAAGGGAAAATACAAATTTCGTTTTAAGTTGGTTTGTGTAGGCGCTTTTGACCGCTTGACTGGCGTATGTTCTATGCCTAGTATGTGTGGCGTTCAGTCCAAAATGGCGACTGCACATCATCGTCAGGGGAGCAGACGTTGCTATGGAACGTTCGATTGAGTTTCGACCTCTTGGTACATCTATGCTCTTTGGTTTAGCTCATTGGGTTGGGGTGCTGAAGGTCACCATTTCAAATCCTGTGACTGGCTAAGTGATACAACTGTTAGGCCCACTGACCCTAAACTGCTTTGTGAACTGTGATGCAATGTAATGTGACTTGTTTCCATTAAAAAAAGTGTATATATAATGTATGTTCATATAACTGTGTTAAATTCGATGTGTGGATTTCCTTGCTGAAGGAGCCATTTGTGAGAATCGTAAAAATGTGGACCTTTTTCTTTTCATTTTTTTTTTTTATTTAAAATTAACAAAGCCAGACTGCTGCAGTTACAGGCTCACAAAAGCAGAAAGCTGAAATTAATCCTGAAAGAGACAAACACATTTTCATTATTTTTATTCAGCCTCATCAAGGAGAGGCTCTATATATACTGTGTATATATATCTACACAGACTCAAACTCTACGACCATGTGCAGACATACCCAAACAGTCATGCAAAAAGTTTGTCAAAGAAGTCAGAAATGCCCTTCTCATGCTGAACCAGTCACCACATCTTTGATGTAAATTCTTTCAAAAATTAACTCACAAGGGAAGCTTGACTCACATTAGAAGGAGAGTGTGTGAAACGGCCCGTCGTGGGACTTTTGCTGCAGAGAAAGGTTTGGCATTCAACCCAACTGAAGGTAAGTTGGCTCTGTAGAGCAGGTAACAGGAAGCGTGCATTTACAGGCTGTAGTGGGGGTCAACTGTACCAGGGAAGACTTGGACAATGTTCTATATGCACAAGATGTTATAGGAAACCGTTTGCTTTAAAGCATTATGACCTAATATTGGATCAGCTATGGAATTTGCTCATAAAAGGCAAGGTACTGTGTAAAAATAGCAATAATAAAAAAGGCAGTTTGTTTGGGGCCTTTTCCTTTTGGCTTGAAATAATTCGACATTTCAGGAAACACATACAATATCCACAAACTGTTAGGGTTACACACATTTTCTTTGCCTGACCTTTGTAAGTCTATGACATGGAAATATCCAGCTGACATTCACTTCATCTGCAACAAGCCACCTGTGTCTTGAACAAGTCAGCAATGCTGTGTCTTCAGCCTAAAACTGTTACATGAACTTACAGTAGCCAACAACAATTCTCTTTAACCGTTCCCAAGTATTGCGTCTAATCAGCACTGTGCAGTGTTGACAGATGCATAAAACCAGGCAGCAGTGCCCCCTGCTGGACCCATAAAAAGAAAACGCTAGACCTGTCTTTTTAATATTGCTAATGTTTGAAGGAGAGCAGGCAGAAATACGCAAGATGGGCTGTACATTAAAGAGTTTGAACTGCTTAAAAAGTGAACGTTTTTGCATACTGTGACCTGTATATACATTTTTGCACGATATTATGAATTATTCCATACTATTATCCAATTCCAGGCCACTCCTGCCTTGGAGCAAAGTCTGCAAAAAATAAATAATGTCAAACATTACACTAGCTAAATGCCAAGGGCAGCCAAGGATGAGACTGTGGTTCATAGCGGTACCAATGCGTAGAACTTCTGTGAGGTTAATTAGGTGAAATGCTTTTCGAGGTGGTGTTTGTGTTAACATTACATCCCATAATGAAACAATAAGGAAATCCTTGCAGCAGGGTCTGAACTCTAAATCCCATCATTCATGTCACTTTTTTTTGAGGATTCCTCTTAGTGTCTCCCAAGCTTTTCTGATATATAATATTTAGAAACAAAATCTCACTCGTGTTCAGACACACAGGTTAAAACGTGGAATTAAATATGCAGTAAATGCAGGCGAAACTGACAGGTGTGAATTAACCTTTGGCTTCTGCAACCACCTACTTCTCTCCACCACTGGCCCCTCTTCATGTCCAGTTGCTTTGCTCCACACCCTTTTTTTTTTTTTTAAAACATCTTACTAAATGGCAACACACATTTGCTCCAGCACATCTCTCCAATCTTCCCCCCCTAGCTGGGGGGGGGGGTCCTTGGAAGTGCCCAGTGCTTCATAAGAGTGAGTTCCAACAAGGTACAATGCCACTGATCCCAGCAAGAAACACCTCAAAGGTGCATCCAGCCAGCCAAGTGAATACCAGTTTATAGAACTCGAAAATTTGTTTTAATGAGGAAGCAAGAATGAGGGAAATTATGGAGTGATTTGATGGATCTCTGACTGCCCCTGCCCCCATTTAAAAGACACAAAAAAACCAAACCTGAGGACAGAACTGGTCAAGGCTTGCCATTCAACTGAGCCAAGTCTGTGTTCCTGCGCTCCAGCCAGGAGGAGAGCAGTCTTCGGGACCTGGACGGTCGCGGCGGACCTTGGGCCAGCCGCACCATGCGAGGCGAGCGCCACACCTTGATGGTAGAGTCATCGCTGGCGGACAACAGCAGCTCCTGGTCGGCCGGGCTGAAGGCCACAGAATTGACGACATCCTCGTGCCGCAGTCTCGCCAGGCAAATGTTGTAATGGCGATCCCAGATATAACCATGTTTGTCCTCTGCACCACTAGGGGGAGACAATGAGTGAAGGCCAGCTGTATCAAGTAATGAGCACAGAATAGTCTTTACAGCCACACCTCAACATACTGTACTCTGACCCAGCTATGGCCCATAATGGCCTGCTCAACCCCCATTATGGTCTGTTAGGCTTCCATGATGGCTTATGAACACTCAACCCCCACCATGATACCATATCACAAAAAAACTTTAGTTTCAAATATACATCACTGAAACTGAAATTAGAGTACAGGATGCACACATGGATGAACCGCATATTTCCGAAAACATCGCAACTAAACAAAATACCTGCTGGGGCGGCCCACATAAAAGTAGCCCCATGAATAATACATGTATTATTTTAACCATACTGGCCAATTTAATGTGGGCCCTGTACAATGAATAGAAAGGATCCCTCTGTGAGATCATCAAGCTAGGTGAGCGCTACCTGGCCACAAAATCCCGGCTGACATCGAGGAATATGAAGAAGCATTCGTCATTGGGTGTGAAGGCGCGATGGGCCCTCAGGCTTCGCCTCTCCTCCCTCAGACTCTTCAGGTCAATCACATGTAGGTCGATTTCCTCAGCAATGGGCGGTGGCATCATGGGGTCAGAGATGACACAACCCGCTGGCCATGCCCGGCTATTTACATATAGGTACCTGGCCAAAGGGATGGAAGACTTACTGGGTGACCTTCGCAGCGTGATATAAGGATCAGTTTGCTGGGTATATGCAGGCATCAATATAGAATTACATGTATGCAACTGGATTAATAAATCCTTCACGTGCCTTATATTAATTATATGGCTAAACTACATTCAACTCATTGTCTGTCTAGTTTAAGTTCCCCAAGAACATAAGAATAAGGCATCAGCCAAAAGAAACTAGCAGCTTCTGGTCAGCTGTTCATATCTAAGGAAACATGACAAGGCAAACCTGTGATCGGGGGAGAGGCCCATGCCAATGATGTGGCCGTGGATGTCGATCACGTGGTCCAGGGAGTCGAAGAACTCCTCTGAGCTGCGCTCCTCGCCCAGGACGGGCCCGCACGTGGTCATCTGATCTGGCATGATGCGCTTGATGCCTGTTGGACCAAGGTTGTATTGCCCTATGAAGAACTAGACAGAGCTCTAACCACTGCTTGTCATCACCATGGACTTGCAGTCAGGTATCAATCAAATGCCATTTTCTATGTGGCTGGCATGTGTCAGCAGGCTAACTGGGTTAGAGGAGGCCATGTAACTACTACGCAGTACATACATGCTTGAAAACACCGCGCATGCGCAGACGTGTGAGGTGCAAATCAGGCAGGGTATACAGATCAGGTAGTGACAGGCCATAATGGAGGTGGAGTTGGCCATGAGGGGGGCTGGGAAGGCCGTGATGTGAGTTGAGCATGCTTAAGCCATGACTGAAGAATGCCAAAAGTTGAGTAGGTCATGGTGGGGGTTAAGTATGTATACGCCATGATTGGAGCATGCCAAAATTGGGGTTGAGTAGGTCATGGTGGGGGTTGAGTATTTATATGCCATAATTGGAGCATGCCAAGATGGGGATTGAGTAGGTCATAGTGGGGGTTGAGTATGTATACGCCATAATTGGAGCATGCCAAGATGGGGATTGAGTAGGTCATAGTGGGGGTTGAGTATGTATATGCCATAATTGGAGCATGCCAAGATGGGGATTGAGTATTCATAAGCCATTATGGAAGCTGAGCAGGTCACAATGGGGGTTAAGTAGGCCATTTTGGACCATAACTGGGTCAGAGTACAGCATGTTGAGGTGTGGCTGTAAAGACTATTCTGTGTTCATTACTTGATACAGTTGTGATGCACACAATACCTATCTGGTGAGGAGAGTAGGTAAGACTGCCAGTGGTGAAGAGCAGGTAGGTCTTGTCTTCATCCTCCTCCGGGGTAGAGGGGGACAGAAGGCTGGGGTCCGGCGCTCGGGTGCGAGTCCTCCCCATGAGCAGGGCCACTTCCGCCTCCAGTTCCCGCTCCCGCCGCTCGGTGCCATGAAGGCCCTGACGGGCGAGCCGGAACACACACTCACGACCAGGACATGCATGGTACCTCTCCCTTTAATTATGCGTGCAGAGGATCTAAATTAGGCTGCCCAGTTAAGAGAACAATGAAAGAACAGAAATAGAAACTATAATACGAAAATAAAGCAGAACCAAAAGTGGATTATTGACATGAATCATTTATGAAGCAGAAATTCTACAGAATTCTATATTAAGCTCTACAAAATTAGTCTCCTGCTAACACTGGATGGAAAAGCAGGGTGTTTGGCAGCTTGGCATTGTCCATGCCATCAGGAGCACTGGATCTTCCCTGACCCTCACCTGGATGACCATGTGGCCGGGCTCCCGGTGTGGGGGCTGTTTGTGCCGGACTGGCAGGCTGTCCTCGTCACTGTCCTCCTCGCTTTCGCTGCCCAGATCGAAGAGCAGGGGCTGGTGGCCCCGGCGCTCGCTGTCCTCGCGCGCCCGCGACTGGGCCTCGTAGTCCAGCAGCAGGTCCGGCGAGTCGTGGCGCCGGCAGTGTGCCACCATGACTGTGCGGATGCTGCTGGCGTTGATGTTCTGGATCTTAAAGAGCCGCTTCACCACGTTCACATTCTCAGACTCCACATCCTGGGGGGGATAATTAAGGGACAACCTGATGTCCCCGTCGGGGAGGAATATGGATTGTGTCAGGCTGCAGGCAGGAAACGAGCTTTAAGCCGAGAAGCGCGCAGACCTGGAAGGCCTTGTTGAGCCAGAGCACAGAGCAGGACGTCATGTTTCCGATCCAGTGCAGGTTCCCCGAGATCAGGTGGGTCTCGTTCAGCCAGCAGCCGAACACATCATACGGCTTGTTCCGGACGCGGGAGAGGAGTGTGTAGTTATCTGAGTGATGTCATATGGGGGCGGGGGCATTATTTCAATTGTCCACTAAAATATAATTATAGTTATTATTTGGATGCCAGTTTACAGTAGCTGTACATTTAGAAACTTTTGTCTGTAAGATGTGTTAAATCAGCCGTTTAATCAGAAGCACAATACAGGAGGGCGGCAGTCTATGAAGGACATGCATGTAAGTGTATGGGAAGTGACATTAAAAGGCCCATACCCAGGCTGATGACGGCGATCTCCCCAGAAGAGGTGTGATGTGGGCCTAGGTAGACCCCCGACACCAGCAGGAGACTGTCGTCTGCATTGAACTGGGAAAACTGGGTGTAGCCCCAGTTGTACTCTCTCCTGCTGGAGCCGTGCACCAGGCGGATGGAGCCATCCGGCTGCTCAGCATCTCAAATCTGGGCAGCTACAGGGCGGAGAGAAGAGGGGGGGTGGGAGAGG
>JAODKM010000108.1:3342536-3352731 GCA_026780845.1 Petrocephalus sullivani | reverse complement strand
CCCCACACACACCCTCTCCATTCTCATGATCTTTGTATTTTTTGTTCCAAAAATAAGAATGTCTTGAAGGCCCTTTATCAATTTTCATGAAATAACAGGACCACCATCATGCGGCACATGGCATAGGTGGCAGACAACAGGCAGAAGCAGACACGGGCACGAGAGGGAAATTTCTTCCTTTACCTGAAGGGACCATAGTAGCAGGATGCAAACTTGGCGCTGTAGCTTAACACGGATACCTGAGAGCAAGAGGAAACGTTTCCATACGAACACAAAAGCTCCTTTAGCTACCAGGTACTGGGCAAACAAGCCATTACCGCATTTACATTGTTTACTGCCCTGAACGCTTCTCTGGCTCCCTCTTCACAGCTATTAAACCTACACAGATAATCAAAGCCTCCCCCCCCCAACAGGTTTACCTTGTTTCCCAAGTCATTGGCCAACAGAGCTTGCTTAATGGCGCCCACTCTGCCATCCATCATGTCCGAAGGGGCGATGATTTGACAGCCTGAAAAGTCAGCGTTAACTGTTTAGACATACAGCAGCCTCTCTTGTGAATATACGGGTGAAGGGAATGAATAAGGGAGACTTAAGAGATGGACCCCCCCACTGACCTGCACGCGCATAGGCTAGGGCCACTTCTGCCAGACGCAAGCAGCTCGCCGCGTTGTCCAAAGAGCCGTCCTCTCGCAAAATTCCTGTGTGAGGGATGCAGGGGGAATCAATACTTCCGCGCGCCCATGAATGCCAGAGAACAGCTCTAACATCCTCACCGGGAAGACAGCGGTCCGGAATTCGCTGCAGAATGAGTTACAATTCCAGAAGCACAAACGTTTTATTTTCAGAGCTATGAAAACCCACCTTGGAATTTAAATCTCTGAATCTATTTAAATACCTTGACATATTGCCAGAAATGCACATAACTGGTGCACAAGTATGCATTCGCTGTATAAAGCGGTACCTGAGGCAATTTCTTGGCGTAACAGTGCAAATACATACTTATTTTAGGTGCATTTGCACAGTGACAGCAAAGAAATTTCCGCGCATTTTAACCTTTATATGGCTGATGCGCATTCCATTCGCAATATAGGGAGAATGCAAAACGTGTGCACCAGTTATGCATATCGCTGTATATATGACAGAGAAGAGAGGCTTTTTCAGCTTGGATGCCAGTTTAAAATGGGAAAGGACAAAAACTGGGGGGAAAATAGTTTGCCTGCAATGCAAATGCCGCCATAGACAGGATGGAAGATAATGCCTTTACAACCTGGGAGAGCGTTCCCTGAGCGCAGTGCTCCACCCTAACCCAGATGGAAATTTATTACCAACTACAAACAAAGCGTACTAATAACTCTAGCTGCAGCAAGACATCACAGATGCGGCAATATTCATGGCGTTAATTATTAACTGGCATTTACACACACACACACACACACACACACAGTTTGCTTTCCCATCGGATCAGTTCAATGGTTCTTGCTGAGCCGACATGCACCATGGTGTTTTCATCTTAACATTTTGTGTCACTGTAACATGAGCATTTCTCTTTCAGACGAATCAGAAAGTGGCTGAAATGCTGTTCCCCAAGGCCTTGGCTGAATCAGCACAGGGACTCGCTCTAGAAATGTGGGTTTTAAAGCTCAGTTTCACAAAATACCCCCCAGACTAAAAAAAATATATATATTCTGGGATCAGTTTTGCAATCAGTTGTTTTTCTTCTCCACCTGTCAAGATCTGACATGCACAATGGGTTGTATTGTTACATCACGGTTTGTGCATAGCGGCCATTTTACCAGGGAATGTCAGGTGATATTGTACTAAAAAAAGCAAAATGTCTTACAAATTTAGCAATAGGAAACTTTTCAAATAAAACACTGGCAGGGACTTTACATAATGAAATCAAGTTGTATACTAAGAAAAAGAATTAGCATTATGCATTGAACATTTTTGTGTTACATTCCATCTTAGGCTCTCATGCATGCAAAGATTTTATGTACACAGAAAACGATCGAGAAGTGAATAATTATAATGATCATTTATGTGCTTTATAGCAAATATTCAACCTTAAGTGGAGAATACCTGCAGCATCAGCAAGACCTCCAATGCACAGAGTTCATCACGTATTAACAGATAGTTAATTAAAAGGTACAACATGTTTGATAAGGCGCAACATACCAAGACAATGTTATTAAATTTTACTTAATTTTACAGATAAAAACTCACTAGGGGGGGTTTGGATGTCTAATGTTCCATCATGAATTGCCATTTCCGCACTATCATACATGTATGCATGTATAGCTGCATGTATGACAAGATAACAGCTTTTAATGCAGTCAGTAATTACCGTCATATTTTTGACTGACTTAGCATAGCATTCCCGAAAGAAACTGCAGTTTGAAATGTATTTACTTGCTTAGAAAAGTACATTTGTGTGGTTCTAACCTGCCTGTAAGGAAATACTCAGAACACACAACGTGCTACTTCCTGTCAGCATTGTCGCTGTTGAGTTCTTTAGATTTTAGCCAAGCTTTCTGTTACATTTCCATTCGTTTTTCCATTTCTTTGCCTTGATTTTTATGAACTGAAGCTTACAAAAGACAATAAATTTGGGTTTTTCTTGCTGATGTTACTATAGCCCGACACACAACCGTCCATATTCACGATCGTCCAACTGGTTCTCTGGTAAAATGGCCACCTCCTCACTTTCATTTACAAGTACCTTGATAGTGATGTCAGCTTAATATAACCCGTAGTACCCCGACAACGGCAGAATTCCATGTGAGGTGATTGCAGTCAAGAGCAGATACTGATCACAATGCCCACAGAATGGGAACCAGCAGATGGATGATGGCGTGACTGACCGCAGTGGCCGTGGGAGGTGTATGGGCACAGGCAGACGTCGCAGGCGATCAGCAGGTCTGGGAAGGCAGATCTCAGCTTCTTCACAGCCAAGACGGCCGGTGTGTCATCTGCGTCTGCGGCAGAGCCGCGGTCATCCTGCGGGGGGAAAACGAGACACTCTGCACGCTCTGAAATCAGCAGGCACCGGAAACACGAACCATCCTACGGCCTAAAATGCGGGGCTGTTAACAAGCTGAGATGCGAGGCCTCCCACCTTAGGGATTTTAGCAGGAACACCAAAGACCAGAACACACTTCAGGCCCTTTTCCACTAGGGGGTGCAACATGTCCTCCACTTTGTCCACTCCATATCTAAGGAAAAAAGTTTTTTTGCTATTAGCATTGAATGGCGTCCTGTGAATCTAAGGAACCATGAACATTTGCTGAGTAATGGTGGAAAATGCAGAGTCCTACATTAATTCAAGTTAAGAATAATGCCGTTTGACCATTTTAAAGAGTGCTAATCTGACACTGTCAGAACTGAGGACATGTATCAAGTAAATGACACAGTGCTGCTTAGTAAATAAATCTCCATCCAATAAAGGAGTGCTACTTAAAATGACACCCAGGATATAACTGTTGCTTATTAAGAATATGGGGACAATCTTTGTTAATGGAATAGCATTTTGAAAGGCCTCTCACAGCTGGGTTTTTCCCCTTTGATACCTGCATCCCTGACAGATGCTTAATATGCGCACAGGAGTACATACTGTGGTCATTCAGCAGCCGATATTTGGAATTTCACTACACAGCATTCTGTGAGCATGCCAGCACATGTCATAAGCAAGGAGTTGGAGGCACAGAGGAACAAAGGGCTCACATGTCGCTTATCTTGAGTTCTGCCCAGCCAGACTCCCTTTATCTAGGGACTAGAGCCCAACCCATTAACATCCCCCCACCACCACCACCAAAACCTCCACCCTTGAGTAGCACCCAACGGTCATTACGACTTTCTAAAGCATGGCTCCCGATCACACACTTGAATTGAAAATGCTCAGACACATGTACTACAGGTAAGTTTGTACCTGTTCTACATCATGGGCTGTGTCACGGTTTCTAAGCAAAAACTGTCAAACTGCTTCAGTATTGCCGTATTATATGCATCATCTACTCCTTGCCACAGACTTCCTGCAGGTTCCCTCCCTGCCAGGCAGGATCACGCTCATACAGTGACAGAAGAGGCTGATCCCTGGGTGAACTGGGTCTTCCACCTCACTCTCATCCCATTCACCCATTATTGCTAAATCAACCATCCACCTACGCCAGGGGTGGCCAGTCCTATACGCAAAGGAACAGTGTGTATGCCGGTTTTTGGGAATAACCTTTACGTCAGCTGTTCAAACCCAGGTGTGAGGACTCATCATTCCTCTAGTTAGTTATTCAATTAGGGAGTTGCAATGAAAACTCACATACATAACAGACCTTTCTGGATAAGACTGGCCACCCCTGACCCAAGCCAAGTGACTCCTGGCAGATTAGGTATGCAGAATGGGGATGAAAGGGGATGCCTGGTTTCTTACCTAGCTTGCCCAGGGAGACTGGCAATGGGCTCCACAGCATCAGGACTGTCCCTGAGGACAGATTGGCAGGAAAGATTAACATGTGAATAGTGTCCAGCCAGTAGAAAACACCCACCAACCAGAGACAAGAGGACACCAGCAGCATGAGAAAAGAAGACTCAATCATCATTAGGAGTTGGAGAACGTGCACAGGGTTTCACACCAGACATGGCCCCAAATTCGTCACCAGCCAGGCCAATATGCGGGGGCACCTGCACTCACACAACCGAGCCGACGGAGACATTACGTGATGAAAATGGGGTAAATGAGGTTCTCTGGCCGCAAGTCCGAAGCACAGGACTGCCAGTGTCTGAGGGTGGGGTGGAAATAGCCACTGTGTAGGATGGATTCCACTGGCTGCATTATGGCACTAAGAGGGAGAGAGACAGAAAGGGCAGTGTGAAGAGCTGCACTCCATTAAGAAGCCAAAATAACAGTAAAAGTAACTGTATAAACCATTGAACACATATTACATAATACCGTTGTGATTCGTGACATAATCCTGTGTTACTTCGCTATCAAAATGTATCTGCGATTAATGGGATTGTCTGACACAACGGATCATGGCTGTAGTTCCCACAAAGTCACTCTGGTATATAGCTTTACCCGTACTGCTATTCTGTAGTACTATGCTATGCAAACGGATCAAGAACAGACGTGCACTTATTTCAGAAGCGGATAGTCTGAAGAAGGCACCGAGGCGAATGTTACGCGAATGATCGGGTCAGGACCGACCCCGTCTGAGACAGATTATCTGGAACTATTTCTTATCAGAAGTTTGTGGCGCTTGAGCGTTAACTAAAAAGGATGGCTAGTAAGTCCCAAACCGACATCTCTGAAGACAGGAGGCGGACGAGCCTGCGTGCAAGCTACTGCAGAACAGTGCAAATAACGGGAATGCAACTCACTTTATTCATCTTTTCGAGTTTGCATAGCGCCCTCATAATAATGCTTTGTTTTACTGAGTGCAAAATTAGTTCACAGCACCCATCCAAATGCAATAAATTACCACTGACGTATTCAGTATTATTGCTTTATCCGCCTTCTCATTCAGCTCAGAACCACATCTTCATTGCAGATATCTAATAATTCCATTAAATGGGTAGTTTATAAAGCTCATAAACTATGAAATAATTTTCGTGCGACGTGAAAGTCTGAAAATAAGAAATTATCAAGCGATATTAACTTAAGACGATCCGCGCAAATTCTTCAGACAGTCTTAAAAGTTCAACCCCCCGCTTCGTCGGGCAGGTCAGTGAATTCCTCCCCTTCACCTGATACCTTTCTAAAGGAGCAAAATTAAATTTGCGGAACAAACAAGAGCAAGCCACTGGAAATCGAAGCAATCAATGCCCGTCACCTAACGCGCAGAATCTACCTGATCAATAACGTCAAATGGTTACCTTCTCCAGACCGCGTCCGACGCTCGAGCCCCGGGATGGTTAGAAATGACCTCTCCGGCCACCGTACTCTCGCGCTGCCGCGCAGATCTCGCGTCCGCCGCCGAAATCTCGCGATGGTTGAATACCGAGAGCAGAGGCTGAGATGGGAGGCATACAAATGTCGAAGAGGCTGGTAGTAAGCCTGCACTTCTGTTTTGCCCGAATCACAGGTAACTGTCACATCACGTTAGCCGGTTTCGTCGGCTCATTTAGTGCTGCCCGGTTTGCACTTTAATCCGAAGGTTGACTCAGTTGGTGTTCGAGCGATTTCTCTCATGTCAATTGTCTAATGGGATACAAACAGCCTTAGCCTGCTGGCTAGACTACAGATGTGAGGGACGCTGTACAGCGGGGCGATTGTTAGGATGCTCGCTACTTTGTTCATTCTCCTGTTACTGTCCAGCGAGCGATCCTTTCTCCAGAGACAGCGCGTTCAACTGTTTCTTTACGTTTTCTGTCAGTAGCTTTAGAAACCAGTGTGCTACAGATTGCTTAGCTAATGGGCCAACACGTTTCCCTGGCAGGCTTTATGAATGCTCATCAGTGGTATCTGAATGGTGCAACGTCGGCCTGAGCTCAGTATATGGATGGCACGCAGAACTGACCGTAACTGGTAAGAAGTTATTTGCCAGCCTAACTTTAGTTCGTCGGAGCGTAATTATACGTCTTATTCATTCGTACTCAGCAGTGGGATTTTGTTCTATCTAAATCTTCTATTTCTCTTTTAACCTGCAGGGTGAATGGTCAACGCTCTTCCTTAAGTGCTGGCAACATTCAGTATCATTGTTACGACTCCCCAGTTCCCCGTGATGATGTGCCCCAGGGCCTGGTCTGATAATTCATCACAAAAGAAATCCTGCTTCAGCTTTAGTGCCTCTGTGTAATTAAAATTTGCATTTAGTTTATTCCTGTACTGCTTGTACCTCTATTTGGACCCTTGGACTGTGCAGGGGGGGTCACTGACACACCCCCTTTGCTCATTATAGCTGCCCAATCAGTCCAGCAGCCTGACCAGACATGTTGTTCTCCCTGCGGGAGTTGGTCCAGTGGCTGGGCTTCGCCACCTTCGAGCTCTTCCTCCACCTTGGCGCTATCCTCATCTTCAGCCTGTTGGTGGCGCTGCGAGCTGACCTGTTCACAGAGGGGATGAGCTGGTGGCTGGTGTTCGTGCCCCTGTTCACCGCCGACGGACTCAGCACCTACTTCACGGCTATTGTGTCTATCCGGCTGCACCAGGAGGGAGAGCGCCGGCTGGCTGTTCTGCGGCTGCTCTGGGTGCTCACTGTGCTCAGCCTCAAGCTGGTGTGCGAGGTGCTGCTCTGTCAGAAGCTGGCCGACCAGGAACAGGCCCAGAACCTGTGGTTCGGCCTCATTGTCTCCCCGCTCTTCATCCTCCTGCAGCTGCTCATGATCCGTGCCTGCCGTGTCAACTGAGGGGGTGCTGGAGGAGGAAGGGTGGGCCGCCCCTCTGCCCCTCAGGGTGCCATAATTTAAGGATTCATTATAAACCCAAGGATGGTCGCCCTGTCTCCTGGACGCCTGCTCTATCGGCCTTGCTAGCCTGTTGGTTCTGGCTAACCAGAGAATGATGACGATGCTGAATTTACAAGAGAAAAAAGGGAAAAAGATGTATTTTCATGGATGCCTTTGTTAGCATTCCATTAGAGAGAAGGGCTGTAGCTGTTTACCCCTTCGGGGCTCTGGTCACTCTGGACCATCAGGGTCTTCCTGTAAATGCCGGCTGCTTTGTCCCGGCCAGTGGGAGACTAAATCGCTGTGTCTTTATGTAACGTGAAAATGGACTGGCACATGAAATGTATTCCCTTATCGAATGCTGTGTATCTTGTAAAGTTTGATCGGCATAACTAATTTAAAAACATACAAATTGCATTCAAGATGCTTGGTAGTGACATCCCATCTTGATTTGCCTTTTACTGTAATTCAGATATCCATGTTTTACTTGAACAGAGGTTAATCCGGTTCCGTGATTTAACTAGATTTGTGTTCAACTTTTGTTCATCTTCCGGTCTGCCTGTCTATTTTTTTTCTCTCCTTTTTTTTTTTACTTTCGCTGGTAAATGTACAAATTGTAAATAAATGATTGATATTTAAGCTTGTGCATTTTTCTGATTCACACGTGTTTTTCTTTCTGGATTTTGATAATGTTTTATGGTTATCTGACTTTTTGTATATCTATATGAAATTACCTGAAAGACTCTACACGCTAAGGTTAATTGGAGTTCCTTGTGATTATTTTGGTTAAAGTGATGGATAACTGTGATTATATATAATGACTGTCATAGTTGTATTCATGACTAGTGAAAAATTACATCTAAGAAATAGAATCACTTTTCTTCTTGCCGAACCCAGGTCTGCATTACTTAAGTTGTTTGCAGAAAAACCTGTTCTGGCTTAAATATCGTGTGGCCACCGTGAGGCTTTCTTACGACAGTTTCTGTTTCCGTAGTTCCCATTACATGGTATTGTGAATAGGTTCATTGTTCACAGAAACATTGATTTGCTGTTATGTTTCTTAGTTTCCCGAACACGAATATTTAACCGTTTGGATTAAATAGTTTTTGCAAGCGGTTAAACAAAAGGAGAATTTCCTCATTTTCTGAGTTTCCAAACTGCCGTTTCTCGTAGATCTTCCTCTCAGCGGCTGACGGCTGTGGACGTATTAAAAAGCTGAACCGGGGGGTTTAGGAGTCTGTACAAAAATGTCGTAAAACCAAATGCGACGTCGATATGCGCCCCACGTGACCCGTGTTATTATACACTGGCACTCCGCCCCTACCCGGAATAAAAAATAAAAAATCTCTCCCTGGTCCTTAGTTCTTAGTTATTTATAACATCAGTTAGGGGACGTTTAGATCTGGTCTGCTTTCATTTGGCAGTCCCTGCTTAAGATAAGTTTGAAACCCTGCTCAACCAAACCAAAGCTCAGGGAAATTACTCTCATTCAACACCATAACATTGTCTAATTGCTCTTCAAGTAAAAGATAAAATTATGTCAAGACTGGTTACTTCTTTAATGACAACCTAAAACACAATCTAGAAATAAATTGTTAAACAGTTTCTATAGAGGTGTCACACAATTAATTATATGTTAATTATAAGAAATAAAGTTACATTTTATATATGGCCCAATATATAGGTGTGTGTGACACCAAAATTGGACTTGGAACCAAATCCTAGGCATATCAGAATACATTTACATATAGCCTTCGCCGTTTCTTCTTTTCCAGTTTAAATATTAGACATGGGCTCCTCCACTTTTTTGTGCATCATTTGTTTACCTGCGTAACGTACGACCAACAAATAAAAACGTTGGTTTATGGGACATAAACGGTTTTATTAGTTTTGGACTTCGTACTAGACACAACCACGCCTGCAGAATATGAAAAATAATGCATATTACACCATGGCTCGATATAGCCTCGTAGTTACCAATTCAGATATGCGATTGATTAGCCAGTTTTGTTGATTCGAATTATGGATAACGCACCCTTGTTACGATCTACCCACGAAAGCCGTAAATGGCAGCACTGTAATTGTTAAGCAAGACCTCGTTCTGAGCTAAAATTAGACGGCGAGAAAACCAGGGGATAGCATCTCATTACGTACCTTACTTCATTTTTAATGCATCATGAGGTTCTTCTATCTGCCGTGCGTTTTGTTCAGTGGAGGTACGGCAACTACTGAAGTAGTTGGGAAATAAAGAGATGCCTTAATGTATCTATTATCGACTCAGCTTAGTTGTTATTCGACCTCATTGTCTCCTACATGAAGATGCGTTTGGTGTCGTTTCTGTCCTTGAGCGTGCACCAGTTCCCGTGCGTAATTATCATATCAAAGGCTTGTCAATATTTCATTCGGGGCATTTGGAATATCACAGACGGGTGAGAATTTGTGCGATGGCCCTTACAGGGAGGCATAATGAAGCACGCTGCGCCAAAGATAATTGCGTTTTTTTGTGTTCCTGCTTCTGACTTGCTATTTTCAGCGGCACAATTAGCAACTCGGAGGGGCAGCGCACTGAGAAATCTGTGATGAAGGAAACTAGTATTGGGTGCACTGTATTTTTGTTGGGGGGGGAGTGTTGTCAGACTGCGCTCTGAATGGTTGTAGTATATTTATTAATATGTCACTTACGGGCTATCTGTCTCCTTTAGCTCCGGGCAACACTGGCAGTCCTGATAGTAATAGAGTGAGTGTGATATGGGTAATGAATATTAAGCACAAAGAACTGTAGTTTTTTGTATCAATTGTTCTTTTTGTGTGTGTGTGTGTG
>JAODKM010000108.1:3313953-3342436 GCA_026780845.1 Petrocephalus sullivani | reverse complement strand
GGGAGCGGGGCGCGGCAGGTTGAGGGCCGCCTGTCGGCTGGTCACGGAGCGAATGTTGGCGGGAGCCGGGTGCTAAATCGCTTGCTGTAACTCAACGCATAGATCGACGGCACCCAAACCTGACACAAGACATGGTTATTGAGCGTCAATTGTGAACTACTCCACCTAGCTACGATTTCCCGTTCTTTCTTGCCTTTTACATCTTATTTCGTTTTAATACCTTAGGTCTAGACATACGTGAAGCAGCATAAATATAATTTGGTCGCTCGTAGTCTATTTAGATGTGTAGCAATAGCTGGTAAATAAAATTGATTCAACAAAAAAGAAAATGTATAGGGTTAAAATAGTCTGGGGGGGTGGGGGGCGGTCCCAGCAGCTTTGATCGGCAGTCACTCTATGCCTTGGCAACAATAGAAAGGGGAGTGTTTACTGCGGCGGGCGGGGGGAAATGCAAATAAGGGGCGTGTCAAACATAGCCGTGACCAATAAGGGTGCGCGGTGAGCGGACGCGCTTTTAGATGGAGGAGTGACGTCGCCGGAGTACAGGTGCAGGGGGCGGGGCCGAGGCGCTGGCCAGCCAGACAGGAGGGGGAGCGCGAGCGAGGACGCGAGACGGGATGCGCGCGTCGGCGTAGTGCGCGCGCGGCGGCTTCGGCGGCGGTCGGCGGACACAGCTTCGGATCGCAGCCCTGGCGCAGCGGCAGCACACCTGCGGAGACCAGCCCGTTCCCGTCGCCATGTCTGGCGGCGACGTGCGTGTGCTCCGCCGAGAGGCCGGACAGGAGAGCCCGAGGATGCCGGCCTGGAAGAGGGAGATTCTGGAGCGACGGAAGGCGAAAGGCGGCGCGGCCGGAGCAGGTGCATCCGAGCCCGGCTCCGGCGCCGCCGCCGCCGCATCCCGGGTTAATGGCGAGGTGACGGGAGACAGCGGCGACCCCAAAAATAAAGAGAGCGCTGCCGGCGCGAACGCCAGCAGGAACTACACCGTGAGCGCAGCCAGGCACCACTTCGCCGTCAAGCGGGGCAGCAGCACCGCCTCCCCCGAGCTTTCTCCGGTGAAAACAAAGAAGGATCCGTGGGCCACCGTCGAGCAGCGCGACGCGACCTCGTCGGAGAAACCTGACGGCGATCACGGGGAACAGGAGAGGCTCGTCCTCCAGGACAGCCTAGGCCCGTTACAGGAGAACCCATTCATCAAATTGGAGAAGGAACGGAAGAAGAGGCAGGACCGGGGGAGCGTCTCCCGGCCAGTGCAGCACATACTGGAGTTGTATGGCAACGTACCCGGGATCCGGACCATCCGCGCCGACAATATTATCATTATCGAATCCGATCCGGATTACTTCTCCGAGGCTGGCGGCAGTAAAGCTGGCTCCAGGGTACAGCAGAACGGTACAGTGGGCAGCTACAGTTCCCTCAATGACCTGATAGACCGGAGGGGCAGCGCGGTGACCGAGATACGCGCCAAGGAGGTGGTCATCTATGATTCCTCGCTGAGCAAGAGTGAGGAGAATTTGAGCACGCTGGGCCGTCCCGGGTCCGACGTGACCACTGGACTGGCGGGTCAGGGCAGAGTCAGTCGCATGCTGCAGAAATTCGACCGCAATTTTGGGAAGCTGCAGCCCAAGTCCCACAGCACAGAGAATCTGCTGGACCTAGAGACCACCTCGATGAGGCCAAGACCCCAGATCTCACCGAAGCCGGACCTAGTGCCAAAATCGGCAGAAGCACATCAACCTGCCTCTGTCACTCACAGCCCAGAGCGCTCGCAGTCTCCCTCTGTCTTCCAGAGTTCCCAGTCTTCCAAGCCTACATCGCAGTCTTCAGATGAACAGGAGGGCATCAACATCTCCCGCTCTGTTGGTTCGCCCTCCGTGTCTTCCTTCCGTCGGCGCTTTGAGGTCCGGGGGGGATGTGACATGCTGGCGAACCCCCCAGACGCAAAGGAGTGGTCCCCAGCTAAACCCCCAAGGGAGACGGACGAGCTGTTCCCCAAACCCAAGGTGCCATGCTCGCCGGAGAAGCCCTGCCCACGTGCCGATTCCCCTGCCCCTTGCTCCCCGCCACCATCGCCTCCCTCCCCCGGGTTTGAGTTCCGGCCGGCCCCACGGCCTGACCTGTCGGCCCTGCCGCCCGGTGACATCCAGGCCAGGGCCCTCGCCAACCTGCGCATGCAATCGCGCAACTCCTTCACCGTCATCCCCCGGCGCCGCGGGCCCATCGCTTCTCCGGGCAGCACTGCGCCGTCCAGCCCGGTGCGGTCCCCGCCCTCTCCCACCCCACCGCAGGACTACGCGACAGCGGTGGCCCTGGCTGCTGTGCCAACCACGCCCTCTTCACCCGCCAAGAAGAGCGAGGGGGACACCAGGCAAGCCAAAACGGACCCTCCCGAACCAGAGCTCCCCGCCTGCCCCTCGCCACCACCGGGACTTGAACCGGAACCTCCGGCGGACACCTCCGCTCAGCCCGCAGAGACTGACCAGCTGCCGGTCACCAACATCGACGATGTCGAGGTGGAGCCATCCCAGGTGGCCCCAAGTCCCATGGTGCAGCGCCGTTCGGCAAACACCTTCACGGTGGTACCCAAACGAAGAACGGAACCCCAGCCCGGCTCCCAAGAGCTCCCGGATCCTGCTTCTGCGGTCACTGCCGGCTCTACCTCCCAGCAGGCCCCGTACACGCAGCTGGGCTCCCTGCTCAAGAAACGGTACCCAGCAGCCGAGGAGATTGAGGTTATCGGCGGCTACCTCTCCCTCGGCCGCTCTTGCCTCTCCAAGACCGGCTCGACAGGCAAGAAGGTGAGCAAGACCTAGGGGTGTGGATCCAGCATTCAGGCAGCCTCAGCTGCCTCTAACCGCGGTGCCACACACGGGCAGGGCACAGGCCGCCCCTGTCACAGTAATCAGCACAGTCCATTAGTTTAATTTCCCCAAAGGCGCGCTGATATGTTAATGTGTAGTGGTGCATCAGCTGCATCATTAATATGACGGGTGACACTTACAAACAGCCGTGTCCCCGCTTCGTCATGGTCACTGACTCATCGGCTGTCTTGCCCGCATAATTACCAGCGATCAGATGTTTAATGGTTAGTTGGACATTCGTAGCTATATTTGTGTTATTTATCAGCACGCTTTTTCTCGGCTGCGCTAGGTGCTACTCCTTGCGAGGCGTGATGCGTGGGAGCGCCATTCAGTCGCGGTGTTGCATGGTGCTTTTTTAATGGCATGGTCTGCTAAGGGTTTGCAGTCTTTGTGAGCGGGGCTGTCGCCTTGTATCACATTCGATCCGGAGGCTGGGAGCGCTGCGCGGCCCCGTATCCCGACGATCGCCTTTCCTTCCCCACACCTCCGTAACATCCCCCCCCCCGGCGATCAGACCAAGGGGAGGGTGCAAAGCCGACAAATTTCAAAACCACCGAAACCCGAAAATTTAAATCCCTCTCGCGCTTCAAATGGATTTCGAGCTTTGAGTGTGTAGCTATGAATTATGCCTATAATATGCATTCACGCGCATCCGATTCATCCAGGTTTCTGTTTTGTTAGTGCGTGACAAATATGTACATGCATTGTTAAGGGAACTTAGGGGTTTCTTAGATGTTGACGTGGCCTTTGTGTGTGAAGGGCCACTTGGATGTTTTAAATCGATGGTTTTGTTCGTGTCTTCGTGTGTTTATGAGGAACACTTCCTCCTCCGCAATTACAGTCCCGATTGCCTGCTGAGGGTCTCTAAGGAGGGAGTTAAAGGGATTTATCGGCAGTTGGGTCCTGGTAAAGGCCGGCGAATGTGCCTAACTCCCCATCGTACCTGTGCCGGCCAGCCTTTCATTCAGGCCCGTTCCTTCCTGGCAGGGATGCGGCGGCGTGACGGAGGCGCTGGACGCCGCTATATTTAGTCGCTGACTCACCGCCAAACACGAGGTTCATCCGTGTTAGAAGCGTAACGAGAGAGAATGAACAGTCTGCTAATAGCGTGCCGTTTGTTGAAACATCAGTATTTTGGTAACAGAAAGTTTTCTTAAAATGAATCCGGTTACACTGTTTCGTTTTTTTTTTCTCAATTCTTGGTCATGTCATGAGAAAGTTAGTGCTGCATGCAGTGAACCAAGGTGATATATTGCGTTTTATTGTACGTCGGCATTGACTGCAACTTAATCATGGAAAGTTTGGCTCTGTGGGTTGTGTGACTTGTTCGTGACTTTGACTAAGTATGGATGGTATTTGGGAGGATGGAGTATTCAGCTTAAGGTAGGACAGTGATTGAGGAATGTCCCTGTATGAGAATTCACACTGAAGCAGGCTTGTTTGGGGTTATCACACGGCCTTGACGAATTCGTGAAATGTTTTGTGAGGGTTTCAGTATGACCTGAGAAACCACGGACGATCGTTTTCTGTTCCTGAAAAACGATTAATAGTGATATTTTGTTTGGTCCATGTTTTTTTGGCAGTAGGCTGAAAACTGGGATTTGAATTTCTGTCGCCATGTCATGTTAGGCCCCTGCAAAGGGGCTATTTGGTTAATCTATGATGGTTCAGCCATTGTACTACAGAGGGTGGACTGTTTGGTTGGTGGGTCACTAGAGGGACTCTGTAACCCCGACACTAAGGCATGCCCCCTCATGTACTACGGCGAAAATGTCAGGGTTTTTGCCTGGTGTGGGCCAGGTGAGGATTGTTTGCTGAAAAACTGGCTGGGTCCGGTTTTGACAGGCTTGCGTGGCCCACATACGTCAAGCCCAAAGAAGATGCTTCAAACTCCCCTGGCTTTTAACTTTTTATTTTTTTAACCATGCTTGCAGTCTGACAGCACATCCTAAATGTTGCACTGCTACTGGTGAGACGGGACACTCTCTGTTGGGCGTGTGGGGGGTCTTTGTGGCTCTTCACACCCGTTCACATGGAGCTTGGTGACAGGACGGCTTCAGATGTGGGTGGGTGGAGCTGCATGTCTTTGAGGTGGGTGCTTTTAGGGGGCTCTTATTATGGAGATGGGCGAGTTGTGCCTTCCCCGGCAAATCAGAGGGCTGCAGATGACCGTGTGTGTGTATCCCCCCCATTTGGAACCCCCCCCCCTTCCAAATTCTCCATATTGGTCACAGATGAACTAGATTGGTTTCAGTACCTCCTGTAACCGACCCGTAAATAAATAGGAATAAAACCAGAGGGTGCAAGAAACTGCAAGGTCCAATCCATTTGAAGTCCCGGCTTGATGCCAAATGGTACCTGCTTTATCCACCCTCAGGCCCTATTGGTCTGGATTCCCTCCCTAGTCCACCTGGTCCATGTGGCATAATTTGTCCATGCAACCTTATAGGTTAATGATAGTGATAAAGATTAACCTCTTATTCAGACCAGTAGCCTAATCGGCTTACAGCCTGTTTAACCTTAATACCCGGTAAAATGTACTCCAGTGCTCCATCACAGCTGAAAGCAAGGCTGGATGTGTACTGTGGTGTCTCTGTAAATCTGTCTCTGGTTTGTGCTGGTGTGCACTTTTAATAGTGACACAAAAGTAGCTGTACCGTGACCCTGACGAGGAGAGGCAGTCTGAAGATGGATGTGCCACTTGCACCTGAGGTTAGATCCCATTTACCTGAAGGTATTTTGTGTTTAAAAATACTTCTGCACCTTAATGCTTGCATATGTCAGTTTTAGCAAAAATAACTTATCCGCGTTAATTTGTTTAGAGATTTCTGGGGACAAACCGGCCAGGCTGGTATCTGCGGTACAGAAATGCTGCAGAGTCACATCTCATAAGGAAGCATTCCTTCTGTTGAGAGATCAAAGTTTTTAGTTTTATTGCTGCTAAATCCACCCCTTCACTATCATGCCTTTTGGCCGTTTTTACTGTGTTCCGGGACAGCCCTGCGGTTGTTGGTGCCTGATATTCACGTAGCTGAGTTTCTCAATAATAATGCAAAACAGACATACACAAAGAGAGAATCATTGGCGATTTATGCATTTTAATTAGCTGGTAGAAGAATGAAATGTACTTGTCACTTATTTTTGTTAGAGAGATCACTTCGTTTCCTGGCACACAATGGATGACGAGCGAGGGTGGCTTTTTTCTGAGCGAGGCGGGTGGGCGTGCCCGCCTGTGATCCAGAGATCCACAAAGGCTGCCTGATGCCTCAAACGCAGTATGAAATGCAGGGAGAGAGATGCATTGTGCCCCTCTGAAGTCCCATGTCATTTATATTTATACACACTAAACAAACTCTATTCAGATACGCTTCTCTCCAGCTAATCCTTCTGAAGGCTGTGACAGAGAATTCTTGTACTTGGATATTAGCAATAGTGCTGACATCCTCATCGGCCCGTTTTGATAACCAGCTAGGTCTACTTACTTAGGCAAAGTAGCAAGCTTTGTAACTGGCCTGTGGGTTTTGGGGGGGATGGGGTTTAAGTTTGTCTTGCCCTGCCCATCGGCACATATGAGCACCCCCTGGAGGGGTGCAAAGGTGCACATTATGTCTTGGAGGTATGACTGTTCATGGAGGAATGTTTATAATGCACCAAAGAGAAACTGGTAAACTGCGTTGGAGGGGAAAAGCCTGTTCGTGTTTTTCAGGTATATACCATTTTTGTTATGGTAACTGCCCTGCAGTGTTGTCAGGAAACACCTAAGGGAGATTCACTGGCTTCCGGTTTTTCTGATAGTCCATTCTTTGGCGACAGCTCCTGCCCATTGTGTGGGATGATTCAGCGGTCACACCGCCCAGCTTCGCCATCCACGCCCTTACCCTTTCCTCATTCATCTCTCAGTCTCTCTCTCTCTACCCCCTCCTTGCTATCACCATGTCTCGTCACTGATCTGGGTACGTCTGTCCCATAAGGTCGAGTGCCAGCCCCTCCCTCGCTGCTAAAGTGCTCCAGCACCTACCGGGATTCATCACTGCCCGCCCGCCCCGTTGCAGGCGCGTGTGTCTGCTTGGAACCGGAAATATCTGGTTCTGATCAAATAACCTGGTAATGTCTGCTTGTGGCTGCTTTGTGGCGTTTTGCTGGGTAGTCACAAAAGCATGATGGGGGGATTGGGGGGATTTTTGAGGGTTCACAACGGACCGGGTCGAACTGAACCAAACCTTCCCGTTTACGCGTCGTTTTACATTTTAAACGGCAAGGTCAAAATCCGGGCCATAGTGGGGGTTCGTCAGTGGTTCTCGTGACCCATGTCGGATTAGCAGTGCAGGAGACCTGCCCTCCTCCCTCCCCGCTTTCTATCCGTGTGTCCGAGACGGGCGGGCCCCCCCCCCAGCTCGGTGACAGCTAAGCTCGACTCCTGTCACCTGCTCAGAAGCACACCGACTCTCTCTCTCTGTCTCACGATGGACTACAATCTCTTCACCCCGTGAGCTCATGTAATTAGGATTCAAACGGCAAAGCACAGCTGTCACCGTCATGTTTAATTCAGACTGATCTGGGACCAGTGTCTGTGCGTGTGCATGCGGGCCGGCTGGAGTGGGAAGCCTTTCTAATGTAGTGTACAGTTTTGTTTTATTGTGTTTTTGATAAAACTACTGCTCTCCTGCTACAAATTAGGCATACATAAATAACATAGATAGACTAGGACACAACAGCCGCTTTTTATTCTCAGTTCTGGTGTGAGGTAACTGGGGGGGCCGTGTCTTGTGCCTGGTTTATATCTGTATATGTCCTCACTAAGC
The DNA here is from genome assembly GCA_026780845.1 of Petrocephalus sullivani. Classification (NCBI taxonomy): domain Eukaryota; kingdom Metazoa; phylum Chordata; class Actinopteri; order Osteoglossiformes; family Mormyridae; genus Petrocephalus; species Petrocephalus sullivani. Next base: position 3,334,773 of record JAODKM010000108.1, on the reverse strand, counting down.
AAATTCTAGTCAAATATGCTTCTGAGAAAACAAATATTGAACTGATTCTTTTTGAAACTGTGACTCATCACGATTTGTTTCCCCTCAGGCCTTTAGATTTTGGATCATTGCTTTGTCCAAAGACGGTGTCTGGAAAGTGTGTCTGTTCCAGAGGGACTGGCATTCTTTCTGGGGTGGGGGGGAGTCGTCCTCTCCGGGCTCTGCTTCCGGGCATCCGTGTCCTCGCTCTCTCATTTCGCTGCCTCTGCGGAGGCCGTATCTGTGCCTCCTGTCACCGGGCAACATCAGCTTCGGCCATCCTATCCCATCATTAGGATTCCTGGAGGCCAATGGGACGTTCAGACGCACCTCCTCCTCTCATGGCTGCTCTGGAAGGGGTCAGGATCGCAGCGGCCTGAGACACGTTTCCGAACGGGTCGTAGAGGAGCATGCACATGGAAGAGGCTCCATTGCACTTCACGTGGCATTCCACAGGCCGCCGCTCGCCTGAATCCCGGGGTCCCGCGCAGTCGTATAGCCAAATAGCCACATCTCAGAAGGGGGATGCCTGGGAGCTTGGGTACCCTGTAAATAATGCACAGAGGACACGGCGCGCTCCCTGACTTGCTGCCGCTCGGTGTATCCTGTCACCCCGCCGCCGTCATGCTGCACCGGCCTGCCGTGGTCTCGGGTGACTGCAGAGGAACGGGACGCGAGGAGGAGCTCGTCCAGAGATGACTGGGCCTGAGGTGTGTTTCGTTGTTGACGTGGGAGCTGGGTTGGGTTGTTTAGTTGCGTCTGTGGGCTTGTGGCTGACATTTTTCCTTGTGCCTCGAGGGAGGCAGGGCGCGCCCGTGCTCCCCCCTGAAGGAGATCTTTGAGGTGGCGCCTTTCCCGCCCGCTCCCGACAATCCCGTCACAGCCTCTGATGGATACGCAGTGGAGCGCTCCACGCCCCACGTTTATGGCTCAGACAAAGAGCGGGAACATAACAGGAAAAAGGAAAGGAAAAAAGAATAATAATAAACCGGGAAGGCCAGGCAGGGGGGTGGTTTATTCTTTTATTGTTTCTCGTTCAATGCTATCTCTTGCTAATATTAAACTCGTAGTGACCAAGTCTCTGGTCAATCTGTCTAACATCTGTGCTAGGAAGTCTAACCAAGCTTCCTTACCCTGGAGTTCCACAACAGCGTCCAACCTTAGATCCTGAGTACTTGATGGGTGGTAGTAGAGAGAAGCAGGAGGACTTGCACCCCCCCCCCCCACCTTAGCCTGTCTCGTCGTAGACCTTCCTCCCCCTTTCTTGCCCTGTCTCATCATAGAACTCCTTCCCCAGCCTGTCTTGTTGAAGACTTTACCCCACCTTGCATCATCCTGTGTCGTCATCGACCTTTCCCTCCTTTCCTTCGCCTGTCAAATCATAGACCTCCCCCCTTGCCTTGCCTAGACCCCCTTCATTCTATTAGCCCATCTTGTCATAAAGCTTTTACCCTCTTGCCTTATCCTGTCATGTCGTTGACCTCCCCCCTTGCCTTGACCTATTCTTCATAGACCCCCGCCCCCCCCCCCAGCCTGTCCCATCACAGACTTTCCCCCTCTTTGCCTGGCTTGTCTCATTGTAGATGATCTGCCCCTCTTCTAAGTGGTGAATGAGCCAATGAAATCCCTTGTCCTCCACCGTGGAACATAGCCAGTTGTCCAATACGATCACATCTATTGTATCAGTGGTTATATTTTTAGCTTTCTCTGCTGCCATTGAATATTGACTAAAATCTATATATTGGCCAGCAGTATCAACCAAGATTAGCGCATCATAGCGATGCCAGTGTCTTGATTTTCAATGACTAACTCAAACAATGGCTGACACCAATGTTAACCGATATATTGTGCATCTCTACTTTGGCCTATCTAATTATAGCCCTTATCTTCCTTGTCTTCCTTGGCCCCTGTACCCCCGGTCTTGTTGTTGACGTCCCCAACCTTTGCCTTGGTCTGTCTTGTTGCAGACATCTCCAGCCTCGTTGTGCAGCTTACCCACCTCTTGCCTTGGCCTGTCTCGGAAAACACTCTTTGCCCAGTTGCAGATGCTCTCCCCATCTGCCCTCTCCCTTTGTCCTCATGAGTCTCCGGCAAACCCAGGGACAGGCAGATGGTACGAAGTGTCCCATTTTCCGGCATGAGGTTGCATGCACACAAAGCTCACTCAAAGCCCGCTATCGGCTAATGCATTATCCCTCATTCCTGCCCCTGGATATCAGGCTCCCTGTCCCCAAACCCATGGTCCTGAATAGCCGGGTACTTTTGTAGTCTGTATTCCCACAAAGTGTGTCTGGCGGGATGGGGGTGGGAGTGCACTCTAGGCTTTATTAACACAGCCGAAGCGTGCGGTGCTGAATGAGAAAATCCCCAGGGGCTTGAATGAGCCCACTGTGGAGTCGACGCAGTGGAGAAGGTCCCTTCTGCTCTCGATAATGCAGGCTTTCACAGCTGGTGACGGAGGGGAAGCGCCAGAGACGGAATCGAAACTCTGTGGCTAAGCAGAGAGCACTGCTGGCTCAGACCAAGTCCCAGAGAGAAGTGAGAACTATTCCAGGTCACACACACATCACTGTATGCATGCCCCGGTTTCTCAGACCATGCTCATTGGGCATTTCTGAGAAAATCCCATTGGACGTAAATAAACTAGTGCATCCAATGCAGCGCCACATGTCAATGGAAACAATGATTTTTTTTTTTTCCCACTCTATCCTTTTCATATCAGTGAGGCCCCAGAGTCAGCTGGCTGTGCTGTGATAGGCTAAGCATATTATTATCAAACTAATGACCTTCAGATAGCTTTTGTTCTCAATTTGTTGCTGATTTTAGGTTTTGTTGCGAATGCCCTTTGAAAAGTGCAAAGGCAGACGGGCCTTATTCGTAGCAGGTTTCCTCTTTATAGACTTTCGTCTTCAATCACCATTCCAGGGGGAAGAACATTTTATCGTTCTGACTTTATGTACATGTCCATGTACGTGAGATTTGTCATGAACTGTTCACTTAAATTCCCTGTAGGGACAGTTACCGAAAAGAGAATTTATGTAGAGTTAAAGATTTACGTGTCTCACAATGTCAGAACATGACGACACTTCACAGGAAATCAATTACAGCCTTCATGTTAAGGGAATCTCTTAATGTCTGTTTTATGTTGATTTTGACTAATATGAATTTAGTTTCTGTGTTTACAGTAAGACAGGGGTTGCACAGATTAGGGGGTTCCCAAACCATGGTTCTCGGGCAGGTGCCAGTCCGAAGCCAGTATTCCAGTAGGCCACGGTACACTATTGGTTTTAATTAACAAACTATATTATACATTTTCTATTGTTTATAACCCCCGCACTGAAAACTGGTTAAATGGTTAAAATTGCACCCCCTCCTTCCAATTCCCTGCGACAGACTCGCCTTGATTACGATGCTCCTGTCATTCTCTTTCACTTTGTGCTGACAGCAGGGATCCTCAGTCTCTTATCTGGTGCTGTTGTTGATGCTCTGAGCAATCTGGGCAGGTTTAAAGGTGGTCAAGGAGACCACAGCACTGGGGCTTCACTCAAATGTATGGTTTTACTGGTGGTACACTAGCACTGCCCATTCTCTGAGGTATGCATCAACAAAAGCTATATTTGAGCTCAGTTTGACCACATCTATTATTAGTTAGCTGTGTGTATGTGTTTATATGCAGTTGTACTACTAGCGTCACTGACAACCAGCAGTTTGTGGTTAAGCATTCCTTGTCTGAAATGCTGGGTTCTACAGGGTCACTGAAACAGTCGTGAATTTCAGACACAGCACAGAGCGAACAGTGTCCCAGCACGGGAGCGGAAACGATCTGGAAGAGACTATTACTGTGCCAGCCTGCTAATGCAAATTGGAACAGCTGACAGGAGCGAGGAGCAGCCCCCCCCCCCCACCTCCTCTCTAGGATTAGTTTGTCAGCCCAGGCAGAGCCTCCCAGCTGCGGCGTGGCGAGATGTGGCCGGTAACTGTGGCCCGGGGACGAGGGGAAGCATGTGATGGTGGTTAATGTTTAATGTGGCCAAGTTCGGCAGGCCTGGTGAAGCTGAGGGGGTGGTGTGCTGGGGTGGCGTTCAGGTTTGGGGGCCAAGCTCATGGGGAAAACAAAGAGGGAGATGTGTGTGAATCTCCCTATTTTTTTTCTTTGCACGTCAGTCGGTGCCTGGAAACCTTTGCAAAGCCTGGAGTGGCGTCAGTTACGCGTTCGGTTCAATGGAGCTGTCACTTAATGAGTAACATCTGTTACTGTGTACCCTTTGCCCTTGCGTGTGTCATTTCTCCTGGCTTTTGCAAGAATCCCAGCAGCTTCGGAAGACAAGGAAAAGAAACGTAAACATTGCGCGTGACTCGCAGCCCGGGAATGGGCGTGCTGATCCTGCCCGTGTCTATCTAGGAGAACCAGACAGACGGTGGAATCAGGTCATCGCGAGCAGAGCTGTAGCCCGGGTCGGCCCGAGGCCTCACCTTGGGGCCAGCGAGAGGCCGGCTGGTCTGCATCACGAGTTCAGCGCCAGGTCCGATCCGGGGGTCTCCCCGCAGGCGCGACACATGGCGAGATTGGCAGCCGCAACCCACTGAATGGGTTCGGGCGCGACGGGGGCCGCCGCGGGGGCCCGGTTATCGAAACGCCACAGATGTCGAGCCGTTGAATTTTCGGGACTTTGACGGGAAACGCCCCTGGCAGAAAGCAAGATGCAGAAAGAGCCTGAATTAATGAAGGACAGCAGGAGTTTATGGGCTGCCCTCTGTAAAGTGGGCCAGTGCACTTCTCACTAGTAGGCCAGTAGGGCTGCTCTCCCCTCTGGACCTGGAGGCCGCTGCTGGTCGGGGCTGGGTCACCGAGGTCATGGTCCAGCCATCTGCAGACATGTTTTACCTGCGTCGACTAATCAGAGTTTATCTTTACCTAAAGAAGAGAGTGCAGGCAGGGTGTCTGAGGCCTGGCAGGAGAGCCTTCACCCAGCTGAACTGCCATAATGGCCTAATTTAGTGAATTGTGGAGCCCCCTGTTGGGCAATATTTAGAAAAAAAAAATATATAAATGCCCCCCCCCCCCCCAGGCAGACATTTTTATATATATATATATAGTATAAACTGTGTATAAAGTGTATATAGATAATTGAATAATGGTCGTGTTTGTGATCTTTATGTGTTTATTCTAAATTGATGGCATAGTCACATAGAGACCCATAATGCAAGTTGCATGCTTACAAAACTGAGCTTCATTGAACCTGCAGACAGAAATCGCCTGTCTTTTTATATCCGTAAATCTTTTGCTTGATTTTGAAGTATTGCTTCATATTTAAACTGGGTTGATGTGTAATGTTGTGCATGATGAGTGAAACTATCCTGAAAGGTGGGTGGGGTTGGTGACGTGGACGCAGACGGGAGCGTCGGAAGGCGCGGGGGTGTTGGCCTGTGGATGAGGCTGCTCCCCACCTGAGAGTGCTCGCTGTCCAGAGGATGGGCCTCATTATCCAGCAGGAGCACAGTTTGCCCTATAGCTCCTTGATGTAAAGCTATTTTTAAGCTTTCCTGCTTTGGGTATAAGATTAAAAATATCACAGCCCCTCGTTAGTTGTGTTCTAGCGGTTTGCTTGTTTGTTTTGCCTTGTATTGGACATTTTCTTGCTGGTTTTTGTCTGCGGTTGGATTAACCTTCAGGGTTGTGTGGTGGTCGTTTTTTTTTTTTTTTTTTTTTGCATCTGGAAATGCACTTTTCACTCACTGGCCCTTTACCACTTCAACCAGTTCAGATTCATTCCCTTTCTCCTTCACTCCCGGCAGCTGAAGATCTCCTTCAATGAGTCCAGCCTGTACAGCACCTTCGAATACCCCTCGGAAAGCAGCCTGTGGGATGATGAGGATGAGGACGAGGAAGAGAAGGGGGAGGAGGAAGAGGAGGGCGGGACAGAGCGCATCTCCATCCCGCGGCCTAGCTACTCCAGCTCGCCCACACAAGCCCCCAACAGCACTGGTGAGAGTCTGGGGCAGACGGTGGCAGAACTGGGGTAGAACATCAGCGAAGCTGTAGGCGGGATTATAAAAAGACCTTAAATGTGTGTGAACCACTTCCCCATTATTATACCTCCGTCGGTATAATAAATCTGTCACATTTGTTGGCCACATAGACCAGAACTAGTAGGGTAACAAAGGAGTTAGGGGGATATGAACAGTTCTCTAAATAGCTAAAGAAGCAACTTTGGACAGCTTCTACTATGAGATCAGTGGAGACACCTAGTGGTGAGCGTCCATAAGTTCACATGGCAGCAGGAAAAAGTGCAGTGGTTTGGGATTACATTTTTTTTCTCCGTTTGTTTTTACATATTTTGTGTTGTGAGCAGAAATGATGAATTTACTGTTTCTTGCTGCCTTGTTTTCTTTCATCTAGCAGACCTTTCTAGCTACACCCCAAAGCACGGTGTAGATTTCAGCAGCTGGCAGGAACAGAAGCTGGATGACCCCGCCTTCCTTTCGAACCCTGAGCCCCGAGACCCGTCCACAGAGGACATGATGGTGAGACGGCCTGCTGTCCCCATTAATCTGTAGTTTCAAGTCACTGAGTTTTACATGAAGGTTATTTTATGTTTGGCACCAAGGCTTAAAGCAGAACTTGTGACGGTGACAGTAACAAGTAATGCAGATGTGGGCTTCAGCGTCCTGAAGGTCTCGGGTTCGAGTCCCAAAAAGGGCCCTTTGGGGAAGCTTGAATGAATATTACCCAGTAAAATATTGTGCTAAATGGATTTGAGTCATTTGGATAAACATGTTAGCAGTAGGAACCAGCGGGTAATATTCGAAAATTGGCCCAGGTTAGATTTAATAAGTCAGTATGTTTTATTTTGATATCAAATAAAAATGAAGTGTCAGTTCATTCTTTAACTGTTTTGAGAGATGCCTATTGGGAAAACCGTCACCTGTTGAATGGGCACCTCACTTTCAATTCTATGCCGCAGATTATGGGATTTTGCCAGCAAATCTTGCTACGGAGCTGTATTTTGGTACCCGATTTAATGTTTTTTTTTTTTGTAGGCTTCTATGAGAACTGAATGTGAAATTGGCCAGTATTTTAGTTGAAGAGTGCTGAAAAGTGCTTGCAGTTTTGGCTGTCATTTAGGTTGGCAAAACGAGTAAGAAAAATCCTGTTTTTTGTGCAGAATTATTTTCATGTGTCATTTTTTGGACGGGGAAATCTGCATCATTTTGGGCTGAAGGCTTTTTAGTGGCATTTTGTGAATATGCTTATTATGCTATTAGCAGCTAAATGTAAAGTACAGGAATGGGCTTGTTTTAATGGATGACCCCTCCCCCCCTCCCCCAGCTCACTCCCGCCGACAGCACATCCCTCTCGGACTTCAGCAGTGAGCCGGCCCTTTACTTCTGACCCGAACATCACCTGCACAGGAACCAGCAACTTCCTGCCTGGCAAGCCTGGACCACGCCACAGGACCAGAGACCACCGCCCACCCACCATCACCTACCCCAAAAGTGACCACGGCTGGACCGCAGACCCATCAGAGCAGGGCTCCTTTGTTACCCCCACTCACTTAAAACCTCCCCATCAGAAACGTTGCTGCTTCGGACTGTGATATGCAGGACCAAGTGTGTCCAAAGTGAGATTAATTTCCTTCACCCAGTATGCATCGTCACAGACCCCCACTGGAAGTGAAGTTGAAAGCAGTTCCAAGTCTCACATGTGGGTGTGTCATATTTTGACTGGTCAAGACCCATCCAGGCCCCCTACCATTTTGTCTATTGGGGGGTGGTGGGAGGGGGGGGAGGTACCTCCAAAATCAACATGGGCAAAAAAAAAACACAGCTGATATCTGTGCCTGGATTCGCTGTAGTGTTATGGGTTGTTGCAGCATAAAAACATTCCAAGATGAACACGGACAAAAAAAAAACAAGCAAGATCAAAAATGATTTTGATAGTGAAAAGGTGCCACACATCCTTTGTCTGTGTTTTTGTACATGCATGATCTGATTTCTGGTGAGTCCGCGCCTCTAATGTACACACTCCTCTAAGCCTGTTTCTCTCTTTTTTTATTTTTTAAAAATGAATATCTATGCCGTATCCCGGAAGCAGATTCCCGGATAGCTGGACCCGGAGCAGTTTACATTATATCTGGGGTGAAAGTCGCGGACCTCTCCAGTTTTCAGGCAGCTATGCTAATATCCGGCTTGGAAGGACCTGGGTTTGAGCCTGAAATGTCTGTCCGGACTCCCTTACATGAGTGACGTGGGTTCAGCTCCTGATAGTGAAGCCTGCTTATGACTATGGTGTAAAAAAATGTCTAGATGAAGTTTATCAAATTTGTGGGCATATTAGTATATATAAATATATATATATTACTCTTACTGTAATTACAAATTCCACTCCATTACTAGAGATGTTATGTGGTATACAGACGACAAATGAAATTGTTGATGTACCTGAGCTCCTCTGACCTGTTTCCGAGATGGTCTTAAAAGGCTTTTGCCATCAGTAATAATTAGGTTAACAGTGGACATGTCTAAAATATTTTAGCCTTAAAGATACTGTTAGGTTTGCTTTCGGTTCTGGTGAAGTGGGTTTGGACCTAATCCAGATGGTGACTGGTATTCGGGGGTGACTGTGTCCTTTCTGATATGCCGAGGATGCTGTCAAAGCCTGATTTTATGGAAGCAAACGCAGAGGCTTTCTCTGCCAGAATTCTGCAGGAACAGGTGGCACAGATCAATCCCGGGTTAGAATAAAAAGATTAAGGAAGGTTGTAACCCTGATAGAGTTTGTGTTGCACATTTATTGGTCCCTGTTTACCCTCACGTATGGCGAAGGGGGGTCGCTTGGTTACGCTGGTGACATGTCGAGAAAAACGGTAATTAACCCACCTGCTGTAGTGGCGATACGAATATTCATGAGATTGAAATCTGATGCTGTAAGGCAGTGACTCCTCCCCCTTCTAAGATGGATTCCTAAAACACGCCAAGGCACCCTTATGCATGTATGTAAATCGCCTGCTATCGTGGCCCCTTAACCAACGTTGTGATCAACTCACTCCTCAAATGTCCTTCATTGGCCAGTATTGTTGTATAGCCTGTAGCCTCTGGGACAGTGTTTTGTCCGATGGATCGATCAAAGTCTGTTATCTTGTGCATTTCCTTCTTCTCATCATACCTTGAAGCCAATAGCTAAAATTACTTTTGTGAGATAATGTGTCGATTACCAATTAGGGGCGTAGGTGGGAGGGCTGGAGGCCGGGGGAGGTGCTCTGGGAAGATTTAGCATCTTACTTTTAATGGTCTAATTTAATGGTCTAAGTTAATTTGCACTGGATTTTTTTGTTTCGTAATTGCTTCGTTTGCACGTCGCGTCGTTTGTCCGCCCCGATCCAATCAGTGGATAGCGTGGAGGTGGAGGTGGAGGTGGGGGGGGCGAGCGAGCGAGCGACACCCCCCTTCCCCAGCACATCTGAGAAATGTGCAATTGTGGTCCTCCCCACCCCCACAGGTAGGCATCGGCTGGTGAACGAATATCCACGATACCACTCGTGAGTGCAGAGCCCAACCTAGTCTTATACCCTGACCCCCACCCCCCCATCAGTTAATTAAGTGAAGGGTGAGTGGCATCGAGGGAGACGGTGAGGAGATGCTGGGTAGAAGGCCGGCCTGTAGCCCCCCAACATCACTGCCCCCGTACGAATCCCTGGGCACCCTTCAACCAGCCCCCAACTACAGAGCTACAAATGGAGCATCTTACCAGTTAATGAAGGAGTGCTGGTTAGTTACCACAGTGTCTGTGTAACTGAAGAGACCGAGGGTTAATGAGCTAGCCTGCCCCAGACGAGCCACCCCCTCCCCCCCCAGAGATCTGAGTGTGCTCTCACCACCAGGCGGGCTGCTTGATTGATCTGCTGCAAGGTCACTTGTATACGAGAGCGTGGGGGCCATCCGACCAGACACGTGACCTCCTTAGAGAAGACCTTGACAGCAGGGAGGGTCGAGTCATAGATTAACGCCGGTGCCACCACTCTCTGGGATTTATACCTCAAGGCAGAGACAATTCATAAACATATCGGTCGTATTCTGAAGGGGTAAAGTTACCGAATGACAGCACAGCGGTAACAAGAGCAGATGTCTATGGGGCTGTGGAATTAAAATAATGGCAATTGAGACATGGAATTGGCCCAGATGCCTGCCTGTAGAGGATGATTGGAGTGATGCTGATTTCTGTGGGTAAAACATCCCCCTCTGCTTTCAACTCCAGCTTCACCATTGTCTCTCCATGTACACGAAATACACTTTTTTTAAAATGAGATTTTTTTTTTTTTAAACTGTATTCCTTTTCTTTGTCAATTGTCAGTATCAGATAAATGTACTAATACAATAATTTATACCTGTAAATGATTATGAGAAAAAAGGTTGTCAAAAACTGAGATGCAAATGGGGGGGGAGAAAAGGAAATAAATAGATGACGCCTTGAATTTGGCGAGTCCCCCCCAGTCTGGGCTGCGTGATACATGCTGAAGTCGTCGTCACTGCAAGCTGCTAGGCATTATTTTAGCAATATTTCAAATGCTTCAGTCCATTAGAAATCTACAAGGCCATTTGCTACTGTGACTTCATCCCACCAATCAAATAGCACTACCCGCCACCAATAATGGAGCTGTACACAGCAAGGTCATTCACACCTTCCCTCATGTCCACAGCCAGTCTTCAAAGCACAGCCAAACCTCATTTATAATACAACAAAGCTTTATTAAAACATGTATCAAAGGTTCATAAAACATCATACATACATACAAATATATTAAGATCAAGACAGTCGTTTTCACGGAGGCCAGAGACGATACATAAAAGGGGGTTGGGGTTGTTTGTCAGTGGTCCTTGGGCCCCCCCCGGGGATCAGTTATCCGGCTGAGGTTTCCCGTCTCCTTCTTCAAAACAGTGAGCAGGGTCTGGGAGCTCTCCAGGATCTGAGGGAGGGAAGAGGCCTTTTCATTGTTAAGGTTCAGCAGATCCAGCAGCTGCATCCAAACAGGATGGCAGGCTAACCACAGCTCATTAAAGTACGACGTGCGAGTCACCGCTGTTGTTTTTAATTATAGACCCCGGGGAGAGTGTTTTCCTGCCTTCATGTTAGGCCCCATGGGTTGGAGCAGCTCTCCCCTGCAGCCCCAACCACTAGGGGACGTACCACGCAGGCTGCGTAACACAGTGAATATACGGCGTCACAAGGTCATTGTTGGCACAGCACTAGAAGTGACATGGCAGCGGTCGTCTGTTTATGTTTATACCCTAAGCCAATGACATGCTTGACTCTCACTTGCACTATGTCTATATCAAACTTACATTTTGAGAGATATTTGTCAGACGGTCCCTGGAGCAATTGGGAAGCTTGCTCAAAGGCTCGACAGTGAAATCACTCTGTTGACCCAGGGGTTTGAACCAGCAGCCTTCCGATCACAGACACTCTGGCTTAACCCACTGAGCTTTACATTGCCTCCCAAAGAATTCCCCAAAAAACAGAGTCTGGGTGGTCCAGAGCCTATCCCTGAGAATACGGACACAAGGCAGGTTACAACCCAGGACGGGGCGGCAACCCGTCGCAGTGCACACTCACACCATTCACGCACACATACACACCTATGGGCAATCTGGAAAGTCCAATTAACCTTAGCAAGGCTTTGGACTGTAGGGGGGAAACTGGAGGAAACCCCACAACAACATGGGGAGAGCATGCCAACTCCACACACACACACACACACACACACACACACATAGCCAGAGCGGAGACTCGAACCCCAGTCCCAGAGGTGCTAACCACTGCCAGCTCACATCTAACATCTCGTCTTGGAAATAGATAATATGTAAGACGCTCTTGCCCTGCAGATCACCTGTCACCCTACTGCCTGTGATGCTGGATGGGGAGTGAGCCGCCCCTTCCCTCCCCCACAGTGAGGGACCATGCTGACGCACAGGCCACTGCGCGGCCCCTGACCTTCATGTAGGCAGCCTCCGTCTCGGCGATGGTGCGGTCGAAGTCGGCGCGGGCGGCCAGGCGGCGGGCCAGGCTCTCGTTCACGCGGCTCAGCTTCTCTGTCAGCACGCGGATGTCATGCTGTAGCCGTGCCTTCTCCTCCTCCTCTGCCTGCACCTGCCGGTTCAGCTCCTCTCGTTTGGAACACAGCTCCTCGATGCCTGGGGGGGGGCATCAGAGTGTATATGACGGGAGGATGGAGAGTAACCGTGTGGGGGGGGGTTTGCGTCCAGCTGACTCTGATCATTCCAGTCTGCGGCTGCAGGAGGCTTATGCACACATTAATAAGAGCCCAGCCCCAGAGGTCACACGTAATCTAAAAGGACAGGAACACACACCTACTGCAAAGGAGCTTCACTGATGGTTACATCAAGGACACACAGGAGGGGCAAACAAATACACACACACACACACACAGTTTTTCAGATGGGCTCTTAATTTTCACCTTCTGCGAGTCTCCACGCCACGCGCTGACCGCTCGTCTCGTGGACATTACACCTGTTAAGCGTTCGTCTGGGCTGAATGCAAATCAGTCTACGACCCCCAGGGCTGCGTGACCTCCTAAAGCGCTCCTTCTGCCACCTCCCTTGACAGAGCGGATTAATATTCCGGCCGAGCCGAAGTTCTCACCTTCAAGTCAACCGTCTGGTGACTTTGCTACTTTATGGGCCTGTTTAATGAGGATGTCTCCCATGGGCCACCAGTTCCTCCTGTCACTGCTGTCTGACTCCCTGACGCCGCTCGAAGACAGACAGAAACCTCCCCCAGGCTGACGGCTTTAAAACTGCGGCCAGAGAAGCTTTCAACTGAGCTATGCTTTCACAGGGCATTAGATTCTAGGACCTGCTAGGACCTGCCACTCACTGTATCACTCTGAAGTCTGCTGATGCTTCTTCTCTTCTAGAAAACACCTGCTGGTCCACTCTGCAAATCCATCCCAGCACAGGGCAATACAGTTATTATAAAACATGTCCTAGAGTGCCCTGACAAATGCATTTTCAACCACTCATCAGGCCTTATGTCAACAACGGTGCCCATGCAGTTAATAAAATTCGTCCATCCATCTTCCAAACATTTATCCCAGTCAGGGTCTCAGAGGCCGCAGGGAGCAGTGGGCAGGCATATACCCTCAGTATTGCAAAGCAGAACTTAAATATCACCAGAGCACGACTTCAATACAAATACATCTCAAAGGAGACTTTCAGGTTTAACAGACTCACCCAATAATGGGAGAATATCTATGGATATGTACTATTTAGCTTCTTAGAACAGCCTGGCCTGTCTTTGTCATTATTGACATTTAGTTTAATTTACTTCCTATTTTGACATACAGGAATTATATCTGCTGCGTCACTTAGCCACATCATCTTACGTCATACGCTACATAATAACCATATATTTTTTGTGTGTGATTTTAGGGCTGAACGATATTGGAAAAGGTTGCTATTACAATGTTTTAAGTTCTTGCAATATTCAGGAGTTGAAAATTAATTATATAGCCAAAAAGAATTTATTATATACCAAGAGTATATCAAATAAGTTGATGGTGTTGCTGTGAGTTGTTAGGTGGTGTTGCTGTGAGTTGTGTCAGACAAAAAAAGCAGTGCCAACAAATCACTTGCTTTTGCTCAATATCGTCTCTATGGAATACAAAATATACAAAATACAGTGGAAATCAAATGTCTTTTTGTGAACAGATCTTTTGCCTCTCTCCTCTTCACTTATTTTTGAATTTCTCACAAACACGCCACAAGCGGAACTATTTGTAAGCAAGGATGACAATGATTATGTCTCAGAGGGCGCACACAGAGCTCATGCAAAAGCAGTGGTGCCAAACTTCAGACTTACCTTTAACATTTAAACATCACTCCTTTTTTTGGAAGTTTTGCAAAAGCCACAGACAACACGCAAGACATTTAGGAACTCACAAAGTAATAAAATATGTACAGTGTTGGTTTGCAGAACTCCAAGCATGTTTTTGCACTGACCTTTATACCTTGCCAAGGGGACCAAAGATATTTTAGGTGGTTTTTCCAGATCGGGGGGGGTTGCACCCCTAACCCCCGCGATGTGGATAGGTCAACTGTACTAGATAATGTCAAAAGGGAACTGTAGTGTCCTGTAAGGTTGGCTTATCTTGTAACTCCACCAGAAGGGACTATTTAGTAATGAAGCGAGTGATCTGTAATCAGACGGGTCAAAGAAAAATGTAACTAGGTGGCTACGCATACGGATGCTTATCGTTTGCAGTAAACACAGTTTTCTTAATTAATCTTGCCGTCATTATTTGAAGACACGTTCTTGTGAAATGACAACTGCAAGCACATCAAATGCCACATGAGGCAGCCACAGTGACTCAGTGGGCATCACCGTCCCCACACAACACTGCTTTGTGTGGGGAGTTCGCACGTTCACCCGGTGTGTGTGCGGAGCTTCTCGGTGGATCCTCTGGTTTCCTTACACTGTCAAAAAACATGCAACCTAAGTGAACTGGAGTGCCTAAATTGACCATATATAGTGCCCGAGTGTGCACCCAGCAATGCTTGGTTGGTTGCTTCCTGCCTTGACCCAATTTCAATGTATACATAATTATTAATGATTATAATTATTATATAATTATCGATTACTCAATCATCATATTAATTGGTGGATGACTCAATTATTTATATAACTGATAGTGACATCCCTACATTATGAGATAGATTATGTTTTTTGAGACACCAGTCATCATAACTGCTTGGCAGTGGACTATAGGAGGAAAGTGGACTATAGGAGGAAAGTGGACAATCCGGTGGGGAAACACAACTCCACAGACCAAAATCGGAATTCTATCCCTCAACCATCCAGTGTTATCCATGAGCCACCATGCTAGCCACAAAATATTGTTTCTATCCAATAGAAATCTCATTATTCCCCCTGGTTAAGCACAGATCTACAAAGGCATTTAGAATACCTTCCCGTCAAAGGGAGATTGAACATGCCTGTCAGCTTAAAATCATCATACCAGCCCAGTGCAATATTCCCACAAACTTCACATCCTCCTGCCCTCCTTACATTCACATTAAGGTTGCAATCTGTGGGCAAAAAACAAAATTAGGGTCTGTGACATCGTGACAAACTCCTTCGCCATGTAAATACCAACCAGTTCCTCAGGTGGACGACGCAATACACACTCAACTCAAAGCCAAAATCTGTCCATTCAAAACCTTTCTAAAAAGGGCCAAAAGCAAAAGTATCCAAAATAAAACAGTCGCACTCAACTCCTCCCTAGACCTCAGAACAGTTATCCTTTTATTTTAAACGTACAATGTTCCATTTCATAAACTATATTAATATGCTTTTGAGCATGCTGAAACAGAACATGTCTGGGACGTAATTTAGGAAGGAGAGCACTCACACAAGGCCACAAACGGAGCAGGGTCACCTTTGGAGGATTATTCGTCTCTCCCCAGCTGTCAGACATTAAAAGGTCTTGGGGACACCGTGCCGCACTACCAGGCGACCGAAAGGCCCCAGGTTTGTCCCCAGGGTGACATCGGGGACAGGCAGCTGACGCCGAGCGCAGTCTGGAGGCTTTAAGCCGATGCTGACGGTGCATCACAGCCCCAACATCGCTGGAGGGCTTACGGAAGCACTAGGGACCACCGCAAGAACTGCGATGATCCTTCACCGAAAAGCCCGCTTCCGGGCTGCCTAACGCTGCGAACAGCTGTAAAGTGCGTGCGATTTAAAAGCAAACCGGCGGGACGGTTCCGAGCTGGCTGGGTAACGCCGGATAAGGAGGTTAGCGTCCGGCGTCTCACCGAGCGCCCGGCCGCTCCGAGCACTAAGCCCTCAGGCAAACGCGCGTAACCGCCCCGCGAGCCGGTTAAACCGCCAACGTCGGCGCTCACTTACACTTCACAAGCTCGTTGTTATAAGTCTGAAGGGCGGCCCCCTGCTGGCTCATGGTGCCGTGCTCGCCCGGCCCGTTTCCCGCAGGTCTGTCCTCTCGGCGAGCCCCTCCGACACTTATTTACCCGCCTAGCATTTAGCTTAAAACCGAGTATCCACGACAACCGACAAGAATCACGTCATCCCTGTGCGATACGTACCGACGTCATCAACGTGCGCAGCATGCTTAAAGAAAGGCGCCGCTCTTACTTGACGCGGTTTTGCGCCGCATATAATTGCGATATTAAATGATCGGCATACAGAGGCTGGAGCGACTGAATACATGTGTTTAGCCTGGAATTCAATTCCGTTTACCGGCCCCAGTTAGTCTACATTATTAACTGATCACGTCTTGTGCGAGACAACTTCTGAATGATTCTCCTAGATTTTGCTAGCCTGTCACCGCCAGTATGAACTCCGGACAGTCTCATGTCATGCCGCGGGAGCTGCCTGCTGCCTGGGATACCGTCACGGCGGCTCTGGTAAGTGCGCGCCCGCTTAGTAGCTCGCTTTGCTGTGTTCTGTGGACGTATACTGCGGGCTGATGTGACAGCAGGTCGCTTCCCTGGTCTCGCCCCCTACCTACTGCCCATAATGTCTCCCGCCGCCCTCTGTCCAGGTGTCGCCGCTGTCCTCCGCCACTCCGACCGAGGAAGCTGTCGCGGAGGCGCTGGCCATGCTTGGCTGCTACCGCCTGGCTCAGTGCGTGGAGGGATGGCTCCTGGAGACCATGCAGGTGCGCCTTACCTCTGCTGTCGCCCCCGAGTTTTGGGCGGGACTGGAGCAGCCAGAGAATGAGATGGAGGAGAGGGACCGTGCCAGGGTGTTGCTCGGGGCCTTCAGGACACTCCTTGGCCGGCTAGAGCCTTTTCTAGGTGAGCAGTCTCCTGGGTGCCTTATCCTCTGGTTTTATATAGCGACAGGATACATGCTGTATATAGGCATCATCCATCTTCCAATCTGTTATGCTGGTTAGGGTCATGCAGGCTATCCCAGGCAGCAAATGGTACAATGCTGGGGTACACCCGGCCAGTGCATCAGTGCGCACAGACTACATGTAGTATGGCTTATATGCTTGATCACATACTCTTTATTAGAATGTAATAGTCTCATCTTATTGACATTATTATCCTTTATTTAGTTGCACTGCATTTTTGTCTGCAAAACCCCTGAATGTCACTCTAGGTAAAATATCAGCTAATCAAACAGCAGTTAATTTTCATAATCAAACTTACAGCAAGAAGCTGGCAGAAAGAGAGATGCTTTGGGTGTTAGCTGGCGGGGGTTTCTGTCCCTGGCCAATGACTGACCAGAACCTTGTATTTTAGGAGGCCTGGAGCGACTGGGCGCCTGGCAGGAGGAGGGCCGGGCTGGCCTCTGTGGCCCCGGGGCCCGAGGGCTCCGCGAGAGGGCCCTGTCCGTCATCCGCGCCATTCTCCTCTTCTCCCCCTCAGCTTTGCTCCAGGAGCGCGTGCTGGAATTCTACAGCCGGACGTTCTCTGTGCACATGAGCCAGGAAGGCGAGGGGGATGGAGATGGGGAAGAGGGGGCCCTGGCCTTGGAGAGGGGGCTCTGCCCGGGGTGTGCCGTTCCACCACAGCAGTGCTGGTGTCAGGAGGCACTGGAGCAGCTGGGGGAGCTCAGCCACATCCTGTAAGGGGGAAGTGGGGTGCAGACCCTCCTGACACTGGTGCATTATGCTAACAATTTTCTTCCTGCAGTTTATGTCAGTGCAGCAGGTGGTCTGCACAGGTGCTGTATATTAGCATGTCCTGGTATACCTTTGTATCTATGCATAGCACCTGCTGACAAGTAATGCTATTAAGTAATAAATTAAATAGGTATGCTTTATTTTGGATGTTTATTGGATTAGTAAGCAGTGTTATTCATATTTACTTCCAATAGTATAGTTTATTTATGAGTTTTAGTATTTGCGATATTATGTCATGCCAGACTTGTTGCACTGGAAGGTGTTTAACTCTGGTGTAACGTCATTCCCAGCTCCTCCTTTCAAGGAAAATGGTGCTGGTGATGGACAAATGAAGATTATGAACCATTTGCTGTATTTTTTGACCCCACTAGATGGAGCCCTTGCATTGTTTTGGATCATGCTTTGAGCCCTTTTTATGAACAGGGCACCATCCGGTGGCTTCCCCCCTGCCCCCACAGGTCCAGGCTGCAGCTGCTGGAGAGGGTGAGCTCCGAGGCCGTCACCTCCATCCTGCACCGACTCATCGAGCAGAGGATGGAGCGGCGCTGCCGGGGCGAGTACGAGAGCTCCTTCCTCTCAGACTTCCAGGAGGTAGGGGAGCACCCATGGCCCCCTGGCCCGTCAGCCGCCAGCCAGCAGTGTAGCACCTGACAAGTGCTGTAAACACGATTTGCCGGGAAGAGTATTATTCTGTATAATGAGGTTTCTATGGCTTTAAAATCACTGCATGTGCCATGGACCAGGAATATGAAAACATATTTGTAAATGGCTGAACTGTCCTTGCCGCAGTGGCTGGAGCGGGTTCTGGGCTGGTTGAGCAGGGTCTTTGTGAGCGAGGGGGGGGGCACAGGCGGCCCCGCAGCGGGGGCAGCGTCCCGGCCCGGCAACGCCGTGCTGCAGCGCTGGAGGTGCCACATGCACCAGTTCTTCTGCAGGATCTACGTCACCATGCGGATCGATGAGCTCTTCAGCATCATCCGCGGTGAGCTAGAGGCCCGGTGCGGCTTTCGGGGAGCGCAGCGCCAGTCCCGGTCACGTGGTATTGCCATCCCGCCCAGATTTCCCCGAGTCTAAACCCGCCATCGAGGATCTCAAGTTCTGTCTGGACCGGACCAATCAGAGACAGCAGCT
The DNA here is from genome assembly GCA_026780845.1 of Petrocephalus sullivani. Classification (NCBI taxonomy): domain Eukaryota; kingdom Metazoa; phylum Chordata; class Actinopteri; order Osteoglossiformes; family Mormyridae; genus Petrocephalus; species Petrocephalus sullivani. The sequence continues at coordinate 3,315,952 of JAODKM010000108.1, read as the reverse complement.
CCTCACCTCGCTGAAGTCCGCCTTCGAGACACGTCTGCTTCACCCAGGTCAGTGAGAGGGAAACCGCATACCGTTAGAACCAGAGTTGGGTATGCACAACCGGATTATACCTAACAGGGGATTATGGGTAAAATGCACAATTGCACCAAATTAATCTGTTATTAAGCTTGTAAATGTGTGCAACATATGTGTTAAGGTGTTATCAGGCTCCTCATTCCATTATGACATCATGTGGTAAATGCCCCACCGTTGAGTAGGCAGTGTCTGATTGGTCCTCACACCTTGTTCCTGATTTCCAAATGGTTAATATAGTCTCAGTGAGAGGTCTTGCAAATTGCAAACCTATGGTCAATTTAAAATAGGGAAGTATTTATTTGAAGTGCAATAATATAGTTCATCAGGTGGCACTTTATTTTGGTCACAGGGGTGCACACTTCTGACATCATCACCGTGTACATCTCGGCCATCAAAGCACTGCGGGAGTTGGACCCGTCCATGGTCATCCTGCAGGTGGCCTGCCAGCCCATCCGCAAGTACCTCAGGACGCGGGAGGACACGGTGCGGCAGATCGTGGGCAGCCTCACGGGCGACGCCGAAGGCTGCAGCGACCTGGCCAATGAGCTGTCCCGCGCCGACCCCGTCACGCTGGAGACGCAGGACAGCGAGGACGAGGGCAGCGACCCCGAGGAGTGGACGCCCGACCCCACGGACGCTCTCACCGGTCAGTGCTGCATCTCGCTCCTGACACCCATCTCAGTGGCCCTGCCTTGTGGAAAACAAACAAACAACCCACAGTGCAAACATCGCAATATGCATGCTGAATTTTTAATGCGTAATCTTCGTGGGTATTGCAACAGGGAAGCAAATAACTGGTAAATACGCATTTGCTGTAGAAGTGATACTCTTGGCTAATTTGTTGCCGTAACAGTGCAAATGTTTACTTATTTGATCTGCACCTGCTCTGCTGTGATGAGAAATTGCCCTGTGTGGTGCTTTACAAGGCCTATTATGCACAATCCTGTATTACAGTGAAATGTAACAGAAAATATAACAAACAATATGTTGGGTGCTTCCTTAAAATGTAATAATACCCCCAGAATGCACACTGTTGGGGGGGGGGTCTATAATTTTTGTAAGGGGTCATGAGAGGGGCCATAATTCATTCAGAGCCAATGATATATTTTGAGTGACACAGTGGCACTCCAGCAGCCAATCAGCTTTTAGCAGAGCCAGCTCCCCTGTGGCCCCTCCCATCTATAGGCCCCTGACCCCTTCTCTCTTCCTCTTTGTGTCCAGACAAGACTGGCTCCAAGCGTCGCTCCTCTGACATCATCAGCCTGCTGGTCAGCATATACGGCAGCAAGGAGATCTTCATCGACGAGTATCGCACGGTCCTGGCTGACCGGCTGCTGCACCAGCTCAACTACAACACGGCCAGGTAGCGGGAGGAAGGGTGTAGGAGCACTGGGAGAGCATTCCCGCCCCACATATACACAGAGCCGGGGTGGGATTCCAACCCACAACCCTGGATGGCAGAATACTTATAATGCACTCATTATTAATACTATTGAGTGACAAGCGAATTTATTATTTTTTTTTTATTATTTTTGCCCCCCCGGCAAGTAGTAATGTGGTAACTGTTCTCTATTATGGTCACTGCCTGAATAACCAAAACCAGGAATGTCAAATTTCCGAGGATGACAGTACATGCTTTTTTTTTTTTTTAAACCACCTGAGTGTGTCGGGTGTTTTGACCCTGGTGGGACACCGTATGTGTTTGCAGGGAGATCCGTAATGTGGAGCTGCTGAAGCTGAGGTTCGGGGAGTCCCACATGCACTACTGCGAGGTCATGCTAAAGGTCAGGCGCTCCTCCTGTGACTCCACACACACACACACACACACACACACACACACACACCTGGGGTTAGTCTAGTCTGTGCCTGTATCCGGCCTGTGCCCCCCCCTCCCCCCCGCACACACACACACACACACACATAC
>JAODKM010000108.1:3291160-3308253 GCA_026780845.1 Petrocephalus sullivani | reverse complement strand
ATTCATTTCTCATTCTGTTTCGTGGAAAAAATTATATATATTGTCCCTTGAATGGGTGTATATTTTTTAACCAATCCCCAGTTTATTTTCCATGCCCTTCAGATTGTGTGTTGTTGTAGCTGAGCAGTTGAGTTAGATGCCTAAAGTGTTGGCTTTGCCGTGGAGCACGCCGCCCCTTGTGTGTTTGACCTTTAACCCCTGGCTGCCGCCAGGTAAGAACCGGAGGCTGAAGCAGGCCAAGGAAGAGGCGCAGGCGGAGATCGAGCAGTACCGGCTGCAGAGGGAGAAGGAGTTCAAGACAAAGGAGGCTGCGGTGAGAAATGTGGGGGGTGGGGGGGTGTTACTACTGACAGATTGGCACAGATTCTTGGGGTGCAGTACACCAGGAGTTTCTCTTAAAGATCCTGCCACTCAGTCTCGCCATAAAGCAAACAGACCGTATCTCGGATCTTCCTCAGGCGCTGGGGTCCCACGGTAGCTCGGCGGTAGAGGTGGACAAGGAGACCGCCGACAAGATGGACCGCATTCAGAAGAGCTACCATCAGAACCGCGAGGCAGTGCTGGGAAACCTGCTGAAGATGGTCTGCGACATCAAGCCCGAGATCCACGCCAACTATCGCGTGGCAGGATAGAGTCCGAGCCCTCCCTGCAGTCACAGTCCCTGCAATCACAGTCCCTACAGTCACAGTCCCCCCACGTCAGGAGGCACTGGGATACAGGCTTCCATTGCACAGGAATACAGGTCATTGATGGCTCCTATAAGATGCACCCAGTTACGCCAAATATTTATATGATGCAGTGTCCTCTGCCTGGCACTGAATTGTAGTCCCCGCAGCTTATGCTGTGGTTTACCCACCAGAGATTTGACGCATTTTAAAAAAGATAATTGTTGTGTTTTGCAAGTATTCCTGCAGCGTGAGGTAATTATTTTAAACACTAGATGACTAGACTTTGACACAGGAAATGGTGGCTGGGAAAAGGATGTCATTGTCCCACCCTTGGTGCAGTGGGGGCCTCTATGCCAGTGCTGTTCTCATAACTTAGTAGGAGTATGAATATAAATTGTTTTTGTGAGGATTGTTGCCATGCTCGTCTCTATATGCATAGTGCTGTTACTTTAACCTGTATTAAATGATTTTGGTTATATTGTCACACAAAACTGCATAAATGCCACAGTACAGTATTCTCCTGTATGCTTGGTAAATCTTAGGGACTTGGAAAGCATTTTCTTTCTTTGTCAGTGTGTGACTTGATGTGTTGAAATGTAAACACACTTCCTTGACCCCCTCACCTGTCCTCAGCTGCAGTCTGTCAACCATCTGTGTGTAGATTACATTCCACTGTAGGGAACTGCTGTATCCACGTAGTAATGAAAATGTTCTGGTGGTTTGATTTTTGAATAAATTATATTAAATGATTATCTTCCTTTTTATTTGAAAGGGTATAATTTCCCTGTCTTCTCTAATTGCCCAAATAGAAACTGGGATGAAACTTTGTTCCACACAAATGTAAAACGGTGGAAGTCAGATACAAGTGCTGGTAGCATTAAAGCAAGACACCTTTGCACAACACCTTTCAGAAATAACAAGAAGCTAGTGAATCGGCAATTCAAATAACAAGTGCAACACTAAGGGCCTAAGGATTAATGGAGATGCTCCATATAAAATACAGTTTTGTCCAAGACTAGGCTTAGTCCCTGTCCAGGAAACCGGGCCTGAGCGTATTCAAGACAAAGGAATTATCTAGATTGAAGAGATATAAAGATGTCTTTGCCTTGTTCAGTAATTTGAAGACATGACAAAATAATTACACAAACATAAAATGCCAAAATAAAGACACTAAGTCACTAGACCAAAATCTAAATGTCCCCTGAAACATCCTGCAGTCTGACCTTGAAATGTCATAAAATAATTTTTACTGCAACAACCCTAAAAATATGCCAGCAATCATCGGTTAAAGCTAAGAATATGTAACGTAGCTAGAGCACACCAGAACTATTGGGTTTTCGGAATATTTATAGTTTTATCTTCGAACCAAAGTGAAATCCAATCAGATTCTGCAGTATTAATATGAATATTCTGTACTGTTATTATGTATTATTCTTGCAGTCACGCGTTTGAATTGTTTGCGTCGTTTTCGCTATGTGAGAATAAGGAATGCCATTTGGACGATCCGGTTTACGCGGCGCTGCACCATGAAACCGGCAGGGAAGGTTTCATGATGCGGTCTGTGTGACCCGGAATCTCTCTGCAGAGCACCACCTAGCGGCCACACCAGGACTGGGGGGGGGTTAAGTGGGGTCTTCATCAAAATAAATACTGATATAGGATAGTTGGGGATGCCGCGGACTGCCCCCCCGGGCTGCATGCCCCCCATTTCCCGGGACAGACCCCCGAACGCGCCGCACATGCATCGGACACGCGGTCGCAGGAAAGACCCGCTGCCCCGCGCCCCTCATTCTAACCCCACAAACCGGGGGTCCGCCGCCCCCCCCGTACGCAGCCATAGCCACCCCATAGCCACCCCAGAGCCCCATTCAGCAGGATCAGGGAGGGGGGGCGCTTTAGGGAAAAGCCCCTCGCGACATTTTAGCGCGTGGCTCGGCGCCCCTGCCATTTTGTAGCGGCGGCGGAAGTGAAACGTGGAGCGGCTCCGGCTCCGGATACCAGGCTGCGGCTCCGGCTCCGGCGCGCCATTGGACGGGCTGCCTGCAGCGTGCGTGACGGCCGCGGCTGCTCCGGGTAAATGAGCGCGTCGCCCACGTCAGCGGGGCTCTTTGGCTAGCTGAGCGCCGGGGACCGGCACAGGTGAGCCCCCCCGTCCCCCGTACCCGGACGCGCGGAGGGAGCCGGCGGGGATCGCGGCGCTGTTAGGGTACGTGGCTGCGCCCCTTTGACCTCTGTCCGGAGCGCACGGGGCAGGACGCTGGCTGCCGACGAGCTGGGGCAGGCTGTCCGGACGATAGACTTTATATATACACTGTGAATATATATATATATGTATATGTATATATAACAGCGTGACGGGCACTGCATTGCGCGCACGGTCCCCGGCACGGATTCCGGGGGGATCCATCTCCCGACTTTACGCGTTTGGCCAGAGCTTTTCGCACCGGCCTTGAGGGAGGATCTTTGGCGCAGGAATCGCGAGTGTTACGCGTCCTGGATGGTTACTTTGTACTTTTTACTTTGTTGCAGCGGTAATATTGTGTGTGAAATGAGAAACGGGTCGATTTCGCTTTGATCTGCTCTAATGTAGTTACTGTGTGTGTGTGTGTGTGTGTGTGTGTGTGTACACAGATTTACCAGAATTAAACTCAAGCAGCCAGGGCAGAAGTGTTAAAGCGGTTATCTAGTCCTTAGTGGACTTTTGTGTCAAAGTCGATAAGAAGGATAGTATGTTTAGACCCTGAGCATAAATACCTTTTGATAAGTATCCTAGATAAGATTATGACTGAGTTTTTTTTTATCTTATACAAACCGCTAACATAATATTGATAAAGTTGATCTGAAAGTCGCTCCAAACCGTGTTATCGTATGGTCCAGTTCCGAAAGGGAGCTTATTATGGGGTGCCCCCCCCATGTGTCTTCAAAGCAAACGTCCAGAAACCCCAACCGCGTGAGCCGTGTTTATTATGCGGCTTTTTTCCTGCGTCACACGATCATTTTGGGTTATAGGATAGGTTTAGTTTTGCCTATTGAAGGTGTTGGCAAAAGTCCTGTACTAAGGCTAGTGCACCTTGTACCCACGTCAGGCTGAACTGGCAATGTTTGTCGTCAGATGGGTGTCTCTGTTTACATGCTGTTAAAAAGAAGTATTTATAATGTGTTTTTTTCCTAGAGGAAAATTGAATAGGTGTGGTGCCTGGTTTTAGGCAAATTAGACACACACATGTTTTTATGACATCACATCACGCAGCTCTCTAGAATTTTTTTGCATTTAAAGTCATTCTGTTCTGTGATTATTGTTTTGGAAACTAATTTTGTAAGTTAGGTAAGGTTTGTCTTCCATTTGGTTTGTTACAGTGTTGCTTAGTGTGTGTTAATTTGTCCATAAAGTTGTTCTGTTATCCTTAAAAATATATTTAAAGGTCCTTGAAACCTCCAGTCTGTGTCTGCAGTTTTGAAATGAGAACTAGATACATTACACTGGTTGTCGTGAGATGCAGTGTTATGAAGTGTTTCTGCATAAACCAAACCATGTGGTCTCTTACTGCAGATATCCTCATCTTTTGAGTCCATCATCTCATGTTGATACTCCATTTTGCCCCGAACGGTAGGATTTTTGGACTGTATGAGGATAACGGCACATCTGCAGAAAATAGTAAAACGAGGAGGCACTCCTGCATTCGTCAGCGGTAAACCCAAGAAGTCTTGATGTTACTCTTACGCGACATAAGACCCATTAGACTTAAGCTATAGTTTCCTGATTTGTTGAGATGCTCAGGGCAAGCATGTGTCAACAGGGGTAAAGCGGAAGGCAGCCTAAGAAGAAGTTTAGGGGACAGGGAAGGTGCCTGAGGCAGACTTGTGGGTTGGAGGCCAGCAGGAGATGGATCCCGTGGGTAGACTGAGTCACGAGGGAGAATGTCATGGGACAAGCCAGTCGTGCGCACTGCACACTTACTCACATGCAGGATCTCACACAGAGCTCAGTGTGCACACAGGCACATGCGTGGACACCTTCTGAGCAAGGACCCCTCGCTAATCACTGGTGATGCATGCCCAGCCTCACAGGGGTTGCGTTTATTATTTTATGGCATAGAGAGAATGCGGGCCTGAGATGAAGCATTAGCATTTTGAATGCTTCAAACGCTACATCTACATCAGAGCGTAGCTGATTATCCTGTAATGATCTCACCAGTGAATCTGATGCCTTAAATGTGATTGATAGTGAAGAGGGCATTCAGAACTTCGCTGAAGCAGAGTAGTTGTACTATAACGTCCAGGCGTTTACTCAAAATCATTCTGGTTTAGCACTCTATTTCTGACATGTCTTGAGTTCCAGGGTGTATTTTATATGAATTAATTCCTTTTGATTCTGTTGTATTCTCAAGGTTGCCTGTCAGCTCTGAAAAGGAGAAAAGGCTAGTGAAATATTATCACAATTTTCCTTAGAACTGTTCAATGTTGGTTTAGTTTTAAACAAAAACTGGCATGTTCCCATAAAAAAATGGCAAAAGATCACTTATGCTAATAATTGTAAACTGTGCATGAACCACTTACCAGAGTGCAGATTTAAGGCGATATGACTTACAAGATTTTATGTAAAAACAATATTCGCCCCTGTTTTTGTTGCTAGTGAGTTTCAGTGGCCGAACGCGCCAGTACCGTCTGCTTGTGTGTGTGTGTGTGTGTGTGTGTGTGCGCCGGTTTGCAGTCTGCGCTGTCCGGCCTCGTCTGTTCTCATTTTGGTGGCCCGGTGGGCCAAGTGCCTCCGACCTCTAAAACCTCCCTTTATTCTGGGGAGTTTATTGCCTAATGTTGGACTGTATTGGATTAAAGTCCTGCATGTGTGGCCCGAGGGTAGTTGGCTATTAAATTAGCGCTGGTCTCTGACGACTATTGGACCCGACTGGTTGCGTGAATATGGCCCAGGTGGCAGGGAGATTGAGGAGAAATGGTTTGTGGCTGAGCCTGACCTGACCATTATTGAGTGTGCTTTGTCCCTGAATCTGATAACCAGTGTGAGTGCTCAGAATTGGGCTGACCCTCCAGCAATGTCGGGCACAGAGCCCCTTGTCTGGGCGGTTAATATCACCGTGACCTTTCTGGTGTAATGTTTCATTTCCAGGAATGTGCAGAGACGGTGGCCGATTTAGTGAAATAACACCAGCCTGTGAATCAGCTGACAAGTGAAGCCAGACAGGTGGAAGGTTAACGGACGCGGCATGATGTCAGAAAGATCTACGTGCAACATCCACCCATTTAAATGTGTCGCATGTAAAACTGCAAATGGATAACATGCATTTATGTATATATATATATTTTTTTTCTTTCTCAATTGACAGTTGTAGGAAAAGCAAATTGCAGAGATCTGGAAAATCTTGTCTGAATGGTGCCCCCTCCCCCCCGTCACCCATTAAAGATGCTCTTTCCACTGGGTTTTACCTCGGAACAGACGTGACGGGTGGGGTGGATTGGCATGTCATACTGGCGACCTAACTTGTCCCGTCCAAATTGGCCTCGGGATTAGCCTAATGTGCGTCAACACCAGCTTTGCTTGTCTAGTGGGGATAGTGCGTCCTGTCCTGTCTTGTCCTGTCTTGTCCCCATTGGTAGCCACCCACAGGTAGCTCACATGAGATACTCTTGTTATGGTCCTTCGCCTTACGCCATAGTGAAAGACTGCCTTAGGGTGAGTTTTTATACGATGGCGTTCTTAGCCTGGGGTCAGTATCTGAATGTATTCTCTGATGGAGACTCCCAAGCACATACTGTATCTCTGATGGAGACTCCTAAGCACATACTGTATCTCTGATGGAGACTCCTAAGCACATACTGTATCACTGATGGAGACTCCTAAGCACATACTGTATCTCTGATGGAGACTCCTAAGCACATACTGTATGTAAGACGCTCTGCTTGGCAAATGCTGTAAATGTAATGGGATGATAAACGGACCTATGTGACAAGGGGGTGAAAGCAAGGAAAGGGGGGCTTTAACTGTGGAGGTGGGGGTAAACGAGAGCGGCTGGGGAGGAAGGGGAAGGGAATACCGTCTCAGCCTTGGCAAGGGGGAGAGCTGGTGTCGAGTTGCTGAGAGGTTGGCTGCGAGTCGCATATTCTCTGGTGGGGTGGCTAACAATGCTCACTGTTGTATGACGACCTGCACAGCTGAACAGAAAGAATGTGCTTGTCTGGAGGTGCTTGCCCCCCCCCTGCCTAACTTACCATATTGTGTTGGACTTCGAGAATAACCCTATAGTGGGGGCTCCCCCAGCCCCCAGCGACGAACAGCAGAGGCTACATTTGGGGCCGAATGGCGAATCTCATTCAATCTTGTGTGATCGCAGGGTGTGTGTGTGTGTGTTGCATAAATTCACTATATACCTCAAAATGGATTTCCAGGTCACAACATCATATTTATCTTTTTAATAATAAAGTTGCACTTCCGGTCCTCGAATAATCGCCTGAGTTCTTGCTTTATTAGAAGATGTGTAGCTCCTGCCCCAGTGCTGCTTACACATGTACCTGGGCATTCACTGGGAGCTCGGCCTAGCTGCCCCAGTGCTGCTTACACATGTACCTGGGCGTTCACTGGGAGCTCGGCCTAGCTGCCCCAGTGCTGCTTACACATGTACCTGGGCATTCACTGGGAGCTCGGCCTAGCTGCCCCAGTGCTGCTTACACTCGTACCTGGGCGTTCACTGGGAGCTCGGCCTAGCTGCCCCAGTGCTGCTTACACTCGTACCTGGGCATTCACTGGGAGCTCGGCCTAGCTGCCCCAGTGCTGTTTACACATGTACCTGGGCGTTCACTGGGAGCTCAGCCTAGCTGCCTCAGTGCTGCTTATACATGTACCCAGTGGGCAGTTTCCTTTCCTCCTGGTACAGTCTTGGTAAATCTTGTGACTCTGCTTTCTGTATGCTGCATGATGGTGTATGTGTATGTGCTGGTGCCCTCATATAGATCGCGCCCAGTCACTTTTCAAGACAGGTTCGCTGGATCGCTGTAGCCCTAGTTGTCCGGGTATTGCCAATGAGTAATTGAAGGGTGATCTTATTTCGAACTTGGAGTATTGCTAAGGCTTCTCAGACACCTGTGAATGTTCAGTTCAATCGAAACATTACCTGAAATGTGTTGATTTTTACTACCTTATTTCTTTGCCAGGGTCCATCCCATAATGGATATGTCACATGACCATAGTCACCATGGCCACCACGCCTCCATGGCTACAATGCCTCCTACAATCACAGGTTCTCACGACGGTGGCCACGGAGGTAACCATGGCGACGGTGGAGGTGGCAGCGGTCACATGATGATGGTAAGAAGGCTGCTTAAGGAACTGAGGTGAACCTGGTACACCTGGTAAAGCTCAGGTAGACCTAGGGTGTTTCTCAATACCTTGCAAAGTTCTAATTTGCGCTCTTGGAAAGAGCCATCTGGCTAACTTGTCTCCCAAGAACGAACTTGGGCCGCAGTGACTTAAGGGATTGGTCTCCTTTGGCAAGGAAGTAAGCCATGCATCCTCGATATTTGGGGCGGGGCGAGAGCAACGTGGGGATTTTGACAGTCCTCTGTACTCGTGTTCGTTGTATTGGATCTGGTCTTTGGTAATGGGAGATGACGTAAAACGGGTACATGGGAATACAAATACGGTCAAGTACAGGTATTGAGGAATGTCCCTCTGTGTCAGTCAGACCGTTTTTGTATGAGGGATCAGTAAATCTGGACATTTAGGGATGTCCAGATTTTTGGTACCCTGATCCCATCCATTAATTATTTAAATCTGCTGATTCCAATCCTGATCCGATCTTTAAAAAAAAATTTAAAAAATACATGCACATACAGTAGTTGTTGGTGCATTTTTCATCTGAGTAAGACTCGCGGTTACAATCTGCGCACCAGTTGGGTGGCCGTGGGAAATTTAAATAGATCGGGCTTTGGATCAAACTCTGGGAGCTGAAACTTATCAATTGGCCCTGATTCTGATCTTTGATATTGGCTGGGGACATCACTGGTTGTATCCTTTAAGATATGTTTCCCAATCCAGTCTCTGCTGACTCACAGACGGTACATGTTTTTGCTCCCTACCAGGAGTTGGGAGGGAGCTAAAATGTGGGCTGTCTGGCAGGGAGCAAGGAGGGAGCAAAAACACGGGCTGACTTTGGGTCTCCTAGGACTGGATTGGAAAATGCTGCCTTAAGACACTCTGGAGATCTGCATTGAGTTTTAAAACATTTGGGTGATCTGAAATTTCTTTCTTTGCAGCCAATGACCTTTTACTTCGGCTACACAAATGTGGAGCTTCTGTTTTCTGGCCTTGTGATCAACACCCCTGGAGGTCAGTCTGTTTTCTTTACGATTGAGCCACTTTGCACCCGTTTCCTACCTCGTTTTACATTGCACGTCATTCGTTTTTTCCCCCCATCCGGTTTTTCCAAGTCATAGGCAGCCTCGTTTTCGTTCACCGACTCCTCCACCCTGATGTACGTCCACGGCTGTTGTTGTTGTTGTTGTTTGACCTTGTCTGATATCGCCCACAGCCATGGTAGGCGCCTGCCTTGTCATTTTCCTGATGGCTGTGTTCTATGAGGGGCTGAAGATTGGCCGGGAGTACCTACTTCGCCGGAACCAGGTCAGCGTGCGCTACAATTCCATGCCCGTGCCCGGCCCAGACGGTACCGTGCTCATGGAGACGCACAAGACTGTGGGGTGAGTATGCTCCCCCTTGGGGTTATGGGAGGTCTTGAAGTCCTGCTATTCCAGAGCGTAAGGCTCTTGTCTAGGATTATTTAATTGCATGTTACGGTGTGAAACTCATTTGTACTCCATTCCACTGGTCAAGCAGGTTTATGTATACCAGTGTTTTTGATCCCAGTTTGTAGAAACCCCCAGATAGTCCATATTTCTGTCCCCTCCCAAATCCCAGCACACCAGTACTAGGGGTTTGGTGTTCCTTATTGGCTGGGAGGACTGAGCCGAGAAACACTTATACATGCTGCTCAGAGGCTAAGGGTAGGCATCATTGGCCAAGCCTGTCCTCCAGAAGCCCCCATGCCCTTCCGCAGATGTTATTTTCCATCATCCACTGATGAAATCCTCGATTTTGGAGGACAAGGGGGGAATTGATAGGTCAGCCAGTCTGTTCTTTGAGGCAATTTCACACTGTTAAGGAAAACTAAGATTTGCCATCCTCTTCTGGCAGAGACTGGTGTGGGATAGACCTGGATGTTGATATTTCAAGGTCTGGATGTGGACAGACCTTGAATTATGAATTTTATAGTAACAGTAATGTTATGTCTTGGTTTATGGTGGTGTGTGTGTGTGTGAGAGAGAGATCACTGCCTTGTTCTCACTCCCTCTTCTCCCTCCCCCCTCCTAGCCAGCGGATGTTGAGTCTAGCCCATCTGGTGCAGACGGCTCTGCACGTCATCCAGGTGGTGGTCAGCTACTTCCTCATGCTGGTGTTCATGACTTTCAACGGCTATCTGTGCATCGCGGTGGCTGCTGGGGCCGGCGTCGGCTACTTCCTGTTCAGCTGGAAGAAGGCGGTGGTGGTGGACATCACAGAGCATTGTCACTGATCCCTCTCGGGCCCTTTTTAGCACACACAAAGTACACACACTTTGAAACAATGTCTTTCCCTCTGTTTAATTCCAGCCAGCCAAGTGGGCGCTTTGCCACACTTTAATATAAAATAAGCCCTGAGTTACCCAGGATCGTTGTACAATGATTTTAACTCTGACATGGCATGCTGTGTGTTCCATATGATTCGGTTGTTAATGTATCAAGGCCATGCTGTTTTTAAAGTTCTCACTCACAAAGTAATAATGTCTATCTGTAATCTGGACCGTCCAAATGCGACTTTGTGAATGGGGGCCAAACTTCTGGAACCACCTGCCCTTCCTTTGTGATTCCCAGTGGCCTCTCTTCTGCCATCATTTCCAAGTCTGTGGAGCCAAACTGCATGCCCCTTGAGTCCAATGTGCCATTCCTGAACCCTCCCCCCCCTCCCGCGTTGTTGAAATGGTATGGCCTGGGAATGAGTGCATAACCATGTGTTGGCTTCCAGTTACACAATCAAGCACCATAGTTACAGTACAGGCAAATGTGTCCGCTGTTGTTAAAAGTACCTCAGCCAAACAAACACTCAGACTTCAGACCATACTGTTTTTTGTGCTCGTGCCCATTCTTACCATGTGCCGTGCCCTGTAGGGATGGGGGTCGAGTGACCTTGAGCCTTACTAAGCCCTATGCCTTAAATAAGGAATCGCATGACCAGCTGTACTCACTGTAGTCACCTGGACGGTGATGGCCAATAGAGTATAAACACCGTGTTTAACGCTGGTTATTATTTCCTGGTTGGTTTGGCTATCCAACATAGGCTATACTGGCAAATCCCCTCCCCCAAATGATGCACTTAAGTTGCAATACAAGAAAAAAAAGTGGAAGTTGGCTCATTATTCTCTTGTCAGCAAATACTTCTCTGATGTGCTAGAGTGGACGTTGGGCATTGCATTGAGTTAGCACAGGGATTGGTTTGATTTCCAAACTTGGATTTGGTTGGCTACAGTTAGCCTGGTTATCTTGTGACTGAAAACCAAAGTGTCATTTCACACTTAAGTGTGGGACAAAGTGATGTTTTTAGACCACAGAAAGCTCAGGTTGGGCCAGCCTTGACTAACTTGAACGGAAAAATTGACCACTATGTGTATTGGTACCGATATTTGTGTAGTGCAAAAATTAACTTGAACGTGGTCGCACTGCAGTTGCAGTTAGGGAGTAATTGTGAGGTGTGATCTATCTTGGCCTTTTTTCGGTTTTGATGTTAACTGGACAACCTTGTTTTTGGTCAGATTTAGCCAGCTTGTGTTACTTCAGTTTAATACAACTCAGAGCCAGTGACACACATACATTGGCACAAATCCCAGGAATTTTCAGTTAATTCAGACAAATGCTTTACTTATAAGGGATAAGGGTGCAGCCTTCTGAAGTTCTACGGCTTGTGGACAAACAACGCAGGAGCCTCCATGTGGAGACCGTTTAGAAGAAAGGGTTTGCTGACTTAGGAACAATACTTGTATCAGTGTCATCTAATCGAACACTAAAGTCTCCAGGTGGACCAAGAAGGTGCAGACCCTCTTCCTGCCCTCCAGTTCTTGATTCTGGGGAAGTTTGAGGGCAGTGACTGGGGATTGTAGCCGTTTGTCTTAAGTTGAACTTGGACAAAATCTTTTTTTTTTTCTCCTTTAATCATTATCTTTTAATTGTCAGCTGTTAATTTTATATTTGTCTGACAGTTATGTCATGTTGGATCAGCAGTCATAATCCTGTTTTGATTTTCAAGAGCCTTTCTATATTTTCTTCCTATCAAAGAAACCGAGGTAGCGATGGCAGCAGCTTAAATATTCCCGCTCATTCGAATGTGTATCACTTGCAGTATGTATCGAGACTTGCTCAGAAGAGACAATCTAGGCTAATAGAACTCCTACCTCTCCGTTTTATCGACAATTGAAGGATGAACTAAACCGACAGTTTCATGGTGTGCTTTGGGAGACTTTAGCTGCGTTTGTGTAGTATTGTGAATCTTGAACGCAAGTTGTCCTCAAAAAGAGTAATAAATGACTAGTATCTGCAGAAATTTTGTTCTTCATGTTGCAATGACTTTTTGAATTTGCGAATCAACTGAAGCTAACCATGCCAATACCGAAATGCGTGACTGCATAAAAGGATACACCTACAAATCACCAGGAAAAGGTAGCATTTTTTTGCCCATCTTATAACATTTCATAGGTTACTGATTATACCACACATGACAAAGCACACTTTTATTGAAGTAAAAACAATGCAATATCAAAAACTGCAGTATATTATATATAAACTTGCATTGTTGGCCTGGTTATGTGAACTAACTTCGAATCCAACTGAACTGACACGAATGATTAATGGAAGCAGATAAGTATACTGCACAGCTGAGCACCAGCGACCTTTCTTCTGCTGATAATATTTATCGTCCAGATTCCATGTCCCGGAAGAGGTCACAGTCACGAATGGTGTCCATAAAGCACTTAAAACTGCAAGTTGCCGAAGAGAGACGGCAAGGTGTTCGGCTTGGGATGAGGTTTGTATCCGATGCGCTCGTTGATCATCTGCTCCCGGGTCTTCCCGTCACCGCTTCCGCCAGCTGCCCCTCCCATTTCGGCCGATGAAGCCACACCCACAACATCTACCTCATCGCGCTGTTTTTTCCGGCTCTGTGAGGCAACGGGGAAAAGAAGTACGTTCCATTTGTACTGTTCAATGACGACGACAAGAGTCGGTTTAAACACAAACCAAAGAAGCTCTCAATGACATACAGCAACTGGAATGAAACCACATGGTTACATTTATTTAGCAGGCAAATCCAAAGTAATATACATTTTAGAGAATGCGACTCTACCAGTTCCTGAAGCGACTTGGCCCACTGGTGAAATCATCCATGGGATCACCAAACCATGGGATTGGAACCAGGGACCTTGTGGTCATAGGCACAGCATCCTAACCCCACTCACACCCTAACCCCACTACACCCACCCAAGCAGTATGCCTGGACGTTACATCACCTCCAGCTCTTTCCTCACACTTTCAAACTCATCGATGTCGTCCAGCTTCAGCTCCAGGCGGGTGGGCTTCCTGCGCAGCATGGTCACAGTCCTCCGGCGACTCCGAAGCTCCTCAACCGTCCAATCAGGGCCCAGACACTTAATGTAGATTGTAACCACAGTCAGTAAGTTACTTTCAGCAAAAACGATGACTCGTGTCAGAAATTAAGACTATAACTTGACAAACAACAAACACCTGGATTGTGTAATGAAATTTCACTTTGTATGCTCAGAAAGGACAGCAGGCCAGCATCGAATTAAGATGGGTGCGTTAGAAACAAAGTACATAAATGTTTTGGTTCAAACATATATTCCAGTAAGTCACCTAATGTTACATAGTTTTCCAGTTTCACCAGCACTTTCTCAGTCAACCATCAAGTGCATTTAATTTGAATGAATTATACACGATTTTATTAAATCACTATGCTACAAACTTTTACACAGGTGAAAGGTGATTCAGTGTGAATACCATATTTAGAAAAATAAACAGCTAATTTGTGTATAGCTCTAAACTTTTCTACCAGATGTGAAACCAGCCACGCGTTCGTATTCATTTTGCTACCCAAAGTTGTGGCGGTCTAGCTGACCAGCAACAACCTGCTTAAAAAATGCAGCAAATTATCCGCGTTCATTCACGTCCTACACTCGATCTCACTCGAACATCGGCTGGATATCCTAGTTTGATTTCGCCATGCACCCAGAGGGCTACTTGAATTGAATTTGAACACTGACTGAAGGCATTCCTAATAATTAATACAGGAACTTGAATATTATTATTTATGGAAACACTAAGACCCCACTTATTATAGTCGCTTATTAAAACCCGAAATTGTTAGGGGAGCAGAGCGCAGACTCAATGCACTTATGCTGTCATGCACGCTTGCTTGTTACGGAATCGTAAGAAAGGTATTACTATTTCAATATTCGATTCACTTAACGTAAATAATTTATTCTCCACTATTTCCCCATTTTAATGACTATGTGACAAATAAAAGCACAATTATGATCATGTAGAAATCAGCTCACCCTTCTCTGTTAGCTCGTTACAGTGAAGCGCCGCTCCAAATGCCTCATGGGAAGTGTAGTCCCGCGTGACCCGCAACAGCATATAACTTCCGGGCCACGCTTAGTCGTCAGCTGTGTCCAAATTCGAGGGCCGCGAACACCGAAACTGCACAGAGGCCTTTACTACGAAGGGGGTTTAAGCAAATCAGATTTAACTCTGAGTTAATTTGCGAACGCGGGGTTGACAAAATCAGGTTGTCTCAATCGGTGTTAATCAGTACTACGAAGCCAGTTAAGAAGTTGTTATGTTGAATCAGTGTTAACTGAGGGGATGATTCTATAAGGCTATAACTAATCGATACGAGAACTGACTGAGGCGCCAGCAGGACAGGGTCATGTAATCGGGATAGAGAGAGGGAGCAGATAGAAACGTAAGCAGCTCTTATTTACGTCCAGCCTTCTAGAAGGACAAGAACTAACCGACTAACTAGAGCAAATGTCAAACATGTGGTTGTCACGTAGATGGAAGGTACCGAGAGAGGGGGGATGCCCAAAAGGGCTATAAAAGGCATAGAGCGGATACATATGGCAGAGCTCCTTACTGTACATGCTGAATGTATGTCAGATAGTCGCTCCTGGATTGCAATCAGTCTGAGAATAAACTTGGACCTGCAACTCCTCCACGTCTCAGCTGTGAGTCTCTGCTCATCCACGGACCCGGTGGAGTTGGCATACTCCAACATAACTTAATTAGATTATTATATTTTGGATGTATAACTTTCAAATCTCTAAAATGTAGATCTAAAATGTGGGCCTGAAATTCTTACTAGTCAAAATATATTTACAGACACGAACGTTAACGCTTAGCAGGCATTCCGCGCATGCGTATACAGTGATTCGAAACTTTTTGGACAGGAAATCAGTTCGTTCAGTTCACTTTAAATGGTGTGTTCTATTTGTACTTGTAACTCGTAAATCACGAGTTCACGACCGGAAGTTGCAACTGGAACGCCCCCCGAAGTGGAAATTTCAAGTCGTGAACTCTGGGGAATCGACACAACCCCGACTTCAGAATTCAAGATGCGCTCGCATCTTTGTGGCTCATTAAACTGGTCGACATGCCATATTATGTTGCTAGGGTGTTTTTACGCACAAAATACTGTGATATTGGGATTTCCCGCTTAGCCGGATAACCGGTCAGATTTAAGGTACTTGTAGTCCCCGGCATTGCTAAATGGTATTCCGACTGGAACGCGGTGAACTCGTGCGTGACGTCATTCCCAGTTACGAGTTACGAGCTCAGGTCTGATGTGACCTGCAGTCCCAGGAATCTGCGACTGTCGGCCCTCTCCACCTCTGTCCCTTTGATGATAAGAGGCTGTGGGGGGGAGGATTCTTCCTTGAAGTCCAGTGTTATTTCTTTGGTCTTGTCTGTGTTGAGGATGAGGTATTTCTCCTTTCCATAGACAATGTTATTTACCAGGGTCCTGTGCCCCGACTCGCCCCGTGAGCTCAGCAGACACGCATCCTCTCATTCTCACCACCTGTGGCTGTTAGGAAGTCCAGAATCCAGCCTCTGGGATGCATTTCTGAGGCTTTGGACGCTGAAGAGCGGCTCTTTAGGAGGCAGAAAGCCACATGTGTCAGTTTGACGGGCTGTTCTTTAATAAATAACATGGATAAATTGTAACCCTTCCCTCTACTGTAAGCTGCTTTGGCTAAGAGCATCAGATAAATCGATTAATGTCAAATATAATGGGGGCAAAAGCATTAGGCCAAGTCTAAATATATTCTGTAAGAGACTCTTGCAAATTACTTGTTTATGATCTTTTGTAAAAGTATATTTATTAACAGAGCCTGTTAACTGACCTAGCATTTTGACACTTTTTTTTTTATAAAAGGCATATTTCAGGCCAAGGGGCACTAACATAAAACTAAATTTATATGCTTGTGTGTCTGTGTGGGTTCAGGCTGCTATGGGAACCCTGAGTAGCGATGATGCCATGATCCCAGCGAGCAGAGGTTTGTTCCACAAGCTTCCCAGCCCCCCACAGCACCCCAGGGCGGGGGTGACTCACTGGCCCCACAGTCACAGCCCAATGGGCCCCAAAACCTGGGCTTTGGGCAGGAAAGGACCAAACCTGGAGAAGGTATGACAGGCAGCCGCAGACAGGGGGAGCTGGAGGGCATCTTCTCTCTCGCTGCCTAAACTGCTTTATCAGCAAAAATTCTGCAACAATCAAGCAATCCATCACTAGAAACAAAGAAAATGTTGTATGAGGCCAGTGAGCCATCACCCTTACAAACATCTGACCTGCAACATCAACCTACACCTGCTTCCCTGCCTGCCACACCCTGTTCCACTCACATCACCATTGAACTGAATCTAAGATTGCACATTGTATGTTGTTTGCACTTTAAGTACACTGTCTGTAAATAAGGTGTCTTTGTATTTAACCTGTACTGTTTTTGTTCTGTTGTATTGCAATGTACTGGAGAGACACCAACTGTCGGAAACAAATTCCTCGTGTGTGCCACACGCACACTTGGCCAATAAACCTGATTCAAATTCTGATTCTGAATTAGGTGTAAGATCTAGTTAAATTATACAGGCAGTTCCAGATATCCTTACCTAAGTCAAGTGTTCTGTAAGTACGATTTAAATTCTCGGGGCTCCAGACCCCTCGCAACCTTGATTTGGATAAATGAAAGCCACATTCTCAAGGAGAGGTAACAGCTCAAAAGCGGAACATGACGGGACTCGTGCTCGCACTAGGCTTGG
>JAODKM010000108.1:3271107-3283607 GCA_026780845.1 Petrocephalus sullivani | reverse complement strand
CTGCTCCCTACATGGATTACCTTACATTTGTCTATGTTAAATTTCATCTGCCAGGTATCAGCCCAGTCACTAATTAACTCAAGATCCCAGGATGGCCTAGCGGTCTAAGGCGCTGGTCACACTCAGCCCTCTGGGGGTGGGTTCGAATCCCCCCACTGGCATTCCCCGATACCCTTCTCAAGCACTCATCATCAAATCGCGGACATTCCAATCGGCGTGGCTCCCAAACCCCCATTTCGGAACGATTACCTGCTACGCGGTCCGCATTCCCGACTCAACTGTGACATTTCCTATCTCAGATCAATCTTTCGATCCTTGCCATATGACACTCTTCTGGCAGCTGTTTTTTGATTGTTGCTTCCACACATTCATACACAAGCATATTGCTGCACGGGCATTCCTGAGTTTGGGATTTTTTTTAATTTACTTTTGGGACGTGTTATTTAAATTGTCAGTGTGTTTCCAGAGTCGTCCGCTTAAAGTCGCTTGTAAGACGCTCGTCAGTCTTGTGTTGATTGTCGTGCTTTATCCATATTTTGAACCATCTGAATAATAAACAATGAAAAACTGTAGGAACTTAAGGAGATAAAGACGGGATAGTTGCCGCGTTTAAGGTGACGTATATATCGTGCGGGAGCTCAAAAAGTTGTCTCGCATTCACCCAGACATTTGGCATTTGCAGAAATGACCAGGAAAGGTAAGCCCGACGGCAAATGGACCAGTATTGCCATGGGAAGTAACGTGTTACCACAGGTAAGACAATAGAAGAAAAGTAAGAAACCTAGAAAGTATACTCTCTTAAATGGCTTCAATTGAGGCTATCACGAAGTCGTTTGACTTTCTGTTCACGCCAGGTACTATTTCCACTACGGGCACATGCTTACAGAGTTTTATTCTTTTTCAGATTCTTTTCACAGATTCTTATTCTCGCGGACTGAGGCGCTGCGTTACGACAGCATTCTCCCCTCTCAGCGGGGGTTCGAATCCCCTTCCTGGCGTTCTCCTGTACCTTCCTCAAGCACTCAACTGAAACTAAGCATCAAAACGCGGACATTCCAATCGGCGTGGCTCCCAAACCCCCATTTCGGAACGATTACCTGCTACGCGGTCCGCATTCCCGACTCAACTGTGACATTTCCTATCTCAGATCAATCTTTCGATCCTTGCCATATGACACAATTCATACTTCGCTGTACATAAAGATTTATTGTAATACGATTTTCGTCGGTAGTTTTTCTTTATATACTTTATAATTAGCATCTAAAGTTAAATGACTTTAGTGGCTGATGTTTGCTGAAGGGTAATAGTCTAATGAGGTTTACTGTCAAATATATATAAGTATAACATTTCCCAGTAATGAGAGTATAATTAATGGGTGAAATTCCACGATGCACGCGGTTCTCATAAGACTAGGTCCGCCTGCCTTTTACCGCGAGGTATTAGGTGAGCCTGAATTACGTGGTGCAGTGCACTTGGTTTTATAACACAGGCAGTGCATGAAAATGTATATGAAGTATACATTTTTTCGTAAAAATCAATGTGAGTAATGTGGCTTTGTGGCCACTAGGTGGCCGTGGTGTGCAGATTCACGTCTGATCTATCGCAGGAAGAAAAGTTGGTTTCGTGTGACTCCTAGGTGTTACCTCTTACTCACCCAGTTCACCCAATCATCACCCAGTTTCTTTAAAGGCTTTAACATGGATACATAATTAACATAGTTACCTCGCAAACTACTATCACGCCAAGAACCTTATGGTTAGTCAAAATGAACGTGTGTGCTCTGGGCTTGTATTTATTGCATATTGCTTGACTTATAACATCCACCTTTGTAGTTCTGTGACATCTGCATGGCGAGGACAATGTGACTTGCTAGCCTATCTAATTATATTAGGGACCCTCATTCTCTAAGCCAATTAGGTTAATATATCTCTGCCACAATGAAACTTACCTGATGGGTGTGTCTGTGCTGACCTGATTTTATGCTTCCCCCCCCCCCAATAACTGCTGTGTCCACTGAAAGCTCTTTTTACAGTAAACTGACGTCGGAGAGGCCGGTTTCAGCAGGGTTATGCAAAATTAGGAGATCTGTTTTCTCACTCAACGTTCAGAAAGTCTCGTAAAGTTCAGAAGCTTGCAGCCCATTCTTCATTTACTTAGCTGGGTGCTTTCCTGAAGCGACTCCCTGCGGTAAATAAGGGTTCAGCATCACTTTTTACTCATCGGCTTTGTCTGTGGGACAGCTTCCCTTAGACGTGTTGCTTCCTGGATAGCACAACTTCAACCTCATGTTCCAGGTCTGTGGTAATCGCAGAGACATTTAGAGGGGCGGGTGATCGAGCAGTAAATCCCACCGTGGGGGGGGGGGGTCACTTTTGGTAAATGTTGTGTAATTGTCAGTGATTGAAACTGAAGCTGGGGGAACCTGATGAATTAGATGCAGGAAGAAAAAATCAGGTACCGTCCCGCCCCCCTACCCCTGACATGTCCCTGTCGGCTGGAGAAATGCGCTTTCAGTAAAATGACCAGAAGGTAGGGAGAGACGTTACGGTAGAAACAGGTCAAACACTGATCAGCCAAAACATTAAAAGCACCTATGTAATATTGTGTAGGTCCCCCTCATGCCACCCAAACAGCATCGAGGCATGGATGGCACAAGACTTCTCAAGGTGTCCTGTGGTACCTGGCCCAAGACATTAGCACCATGGAAGTCCTGTACGTTTTGAGGGGTGGGGGCACCATGGACCGGCCTTGTTTGTCCAGCTCATCCCACAGACAATCCATCAGATTGAGATCTGGGGAATTTGGAGGCCAAGTCAACACCATGAATTCTTTTCCATGTTCCTCATGGAAACACATTGTCCTGCTGAAAGAGGCTACTGCTATCTGGGAATACCATGGAGGGGTGTACCTGGTCTGCAGCTGCGTTTAGGCAGATGATGGGTGTCAAAGTAACATCTACATGAATGTCAGAAGCCAAGGTTTCCCAGCCATCACACTGCCTCCAGGGCCGTGCCCTCTTCCCATAATGCATCCCGGTACCTTCTCTTCCCCGGGTAAATAACATGCAAGCACTTGGCTGTCCACATGATGTAACAGAAAACGTGACTCATCAGATCAGGCCACCTGCTTCCATTGCTCCATGGTCCAGTTCAGATGCTTTGGGGCCCATTGTAGGCACCCTCTGCGGTGGACAGGGGTCAGCATGGGCACTCTGACTAGTCTGTGGCTGCGCAGCCCCATACGCAGCCAGCTGCGATGCACTGTGTGTTCTGACACATTTCTATCATAGCCAGCATGAACTTTTTCAGCAATTATTTGTGCTGCAGTTGCTCTCCTGTGGGGTCAGCTCAGACAGGCTATATTGCATATCAGTGAGCCTTGGACACCCATAACCCCTTCACTGGTTGGTCTTCCTTGGACCACTTTTGGTAGGTACCACTCGATTCTGGAAACAGCTCACTAGACCTGAGATGCTCTGACCCAGGCGTCTAGCCATCACAATTTGTCCCTTGTCAAAGTCGCTCAGATTGTCACGCTTGCCCCTTCTTCCTGCTCCCGACACATCGACTAATAAACTGACTGTTCACTTACCTCATGGAGAACGGCACTGCTGACAAGAGCCTTTCTGTGGCTGTAGTGAGATGGCTGATCTGTGCTCATCATAGACGTTGGTGTGACAAGTAACTGGAAGAAATGAACCAGACAAGAAATATGTCTATGTGTCTCAATGTCTACATGTCTTACACTCGGCATCCCATAATGTCTACATCTCACAATGTCTACATGTCTTACACTTGGCATCCCATAATGTCTACATCTCACAATGTCTACATGTCTTACACTCGGCATCCCATAATGTCTACATCTCACAATGTCTACATGTCTTACACTCGCCATCCCATAATGTCTACATCTCACAATATCTACATGTCATACACTTGATATTCCATAATGTCTACATTTCATAATGTCTACAGGGTGTAGTGTTCCCATGTGGTACAGATCATCGTTTCCGTGTTATTAAATTTGAATGCTGCAATTGAATGCTTGGTGTACACATGTCACAATCTGTGTGCCACAGTGAGCACCTGCATGTCACAATAGCTGCGTTTCCACAAATTCAAGTAAGTTGACAAAATAAAATTACAAACTGTGTGTGTTTACATTAATGGATGTCATGCGGATAATACTTACCATTTATCCTCTGGTGAGATTAAGATCCTCATCTTGTACTTACACTATGGATTTGACCTTCCAAGTACTTCACTATGGATCTGACCTTCCAAGTACTTCACTATGGATCTGACCTTCCATGTACTTCACTATGGATCTGACCTTCCAAGTACTTCACTATGGATCTGACCCTCCATGTACTTTACTATGGATCTGACCTTCCATGTACTTCACTATGGATCTGACCTTCCATGTTCTTCACTATGGATCTGACCTTCCATGTTCTTCACTATGGATCTGACCTTCCATGTACTTCACTATGGATCTGACCTTCCATGTATTTCACTATGGATCTGACCTTCCATGTACTTCACTATGGATCTGACCTTCCATGTACTTCACTATGGATCTGACCTTCCATTAATCAGTAGCCATATAAGCTCCAGTTATCTGGTCCTATATGTCTGCTAATTTGCAAACTATATTTCCATTGCAGTTTTGCATATTACTCCCCTTTTGAACTCGTCATGAAAAGCACCTCAAGCTTTCAGACAGTTCCACATGTTTGCATGTCTCCCTAACCAAGCACCCCATTTTTGAGCCTTAAAATTCTGTGCCCAATCATAGCATCTTGAATGCAGTGATTGTGAAAACACAATTGAAAACATTCTTGATTTGAGATAACTGATATAACAATAATCCTCTCTTGTTAGGTGTGGGAAGTAACTGACCCTGGAATAATATTAAAATGCTTCTAGAATATAATATTTCCTGTTTAGGTGGCAAAAAGGTTGTTGTTACTTAGTGAGGAAGGGTGCACTTTAATCTAAGATTACCAGATTGACACAATCTCATTCTTTCACATTATTATTGACTCTCCATCTAAATTATTCCACGTTTTACATCCTCTTTTTAGTTTGTTGTACCAAATTTTAATATTATATATGACCAGTGGGCTTCAGAAATGAATGGATTGATGGATTTTCTTGCTTAATGATCTTATTTTCTCTTAAACGACCCCCCACCCCTTTAGGGTTTCATTTCAGTCTGAATGATGAAAACAGGTCAGCAACGCACAGTGACCTTCCTTCTTCCTTCTTGGAATGACAAGGTACTTTTTCTTTTAACTTATCACGATTACCACGTGGGGGTGGAAACCACTGCGACATTTGCATGAATTCAATCGTAGCATGCCTTTGAAAATCGCATTCTGGAGATCGCTGAGTGAGTAGGATTCCATGCTAAATTGCAACACATAGACCATGTCTCTCAAAACCAGAAAATATACTGTTAGAGCCACATCACGAGTGGACACAGCTAAACGGTTGATGGCCTGGAATGTGGCCCTACCACGTGGTGACATTGTCTGCCCCAAACTCCCTGACAGTGCTTGGCTGAAGGATTCACAAGTGTCAGTCGCAAGATCTCCAGGCTTACGGTCATATTTGATTACCGTCGTAGTGTGGCATTTTCTACTCCACTGATTCATGTTAGCTGTC
This sequence comes from Petrocephalus sullivani, assembly GCA_026780845.1. NCBI lineage: Eukaryota > Metazoa > Chordata > Actinopteri > Osteoglossiformes > Mormyridae > Petrocephalus > Petrocephalus sullivani. Next base: position 3,277,935 of record JAODKM010000108.1, on the reverse strand, counting down.
AATCTTCAGCGTCAATTGTAATTCCCAAAAGGGGACTAATGAATAGAACATAGGTATTTATATCTGAGGGGTTTTTGCACAGGCGGGGCACTTGTTTACACTAACAACTGGAAACCATTAGATGTAGGTATTTAGTGGTAATGTCCCACATGTCCGAAATCCAAAATCATGCGTCACATGACACCGTAGGGGTCATTTACGTCATTGTTGCATGTGGATTTTATGCCCACTGAAGTTCAGACATCTCAGCTTTCTGTGGCTTTCGATGTTCACTGTCGGCGCGACTATTTCAAGAGCGAATTGGAAGTAATTTGTCAAAAAACAGAGGTATGTGTAAACTCGCAGCTAATAGAGTATTTTTTCAGAGCTAGGATTCCAGAGAAGCCTGCTGGGTTACTTCATAAAACAGGCCGATTGCGGCATGGATGTCGTTAAACTAGGCATACATACATGAACAGGTTGTCTGAACATAAGAAATGGAGAGTATCCACAGTGTCTGACAAGGTTTTAGACCTCCTGCTCATTTGCTGAGTAATAATTTACAGCAGTGCTGTCGTGGAGTTTCCATGGTAACCTTTGCAGCTCTTGGAACCCACACGGTTTTATAGGGTTAGGGTTAGCTTTTCCTTCAGGCCTTTCAGAAAATCGTGGGCAGGTGGGGCCGGTTGTTCTAGTGAATTTTTGCCTGATGAATCTTAGGCCTAGATCCCACTCAGGAAAGGTGCCCAAGCCTGTTTAACCAGCGGGAGCACAGGCCCAGCCCCACTCACCTCTACACATCTTACAACACACATTTAACAACGCCCTCTTCACCTATAGAAGCTGTCACAGGAATTTTCTGGAAACGTCTTGGCACATGGCTCAGAGAAAAGTGGATGGCACTTCTGTAAACGCTGCAGGGCACTACAGCTTGGTAGTGAACTTCATCTAAACTAATTGTTCTCCATGAGTAGATCTTCCAACCAGTAACGCAACATGACAGTTCTTTTATAGTTTAGGTGGACATCATTCTTACTATTTCATTGTAAGATCCACTGAAAGAAACTAAAGAAATCTGTAGAGTGACATTTCAAATTATATATATATATATTTTTTTTTTTTTCAATGTACTTGTATTTGTTATATATATATAATATATAATGTTGATTTGTTACACAAGTCTGGACATCCTTAGTAATTAAGAAAGTTAGATTTAAGGAGTCAACCTGGAAGTTAGGCCTCTCATTGATAATACTAGCAAGCCAATACTGTAAATCCCGCACATCGACTGGATGGGGATCTGGTCATGGCAGATGAAACAGGCGTGGCGCTTCGGAAACATCATCACTGGGGCAACAGGCAGGCCGACCGGTTTATTTGCATTGCCCGTGGTGTTGCCGCCGCGCCTGTGCCGTGTGGCCACGACCCTTCGGAAGGTGGTATAGGGAGCGCAGAGCTGTGATGGAGGAGATGGCACATGCCCTGCCAGCAAAGACTGCACAGTGCGGCAGCCTAAACCTGTTCGTCAGCCTCATGTTTGCACCTGTAGCCTCTGAAGAAACGGCGTGGAGGTACAAGGCGCAACCCAAAACCACAGACCAGTACTATCAGCGCGTGCTTTATGACAAAAGGAATTTCAACCATTAGGTATTTCAAGCACTCCCATTTTATTTTAGCAATTTCTAATAACACATTGAGAAGGCCAGCCCTGTCTGAAGTGTCCCATACTGCCAGTGGTGAACCAGCAGTTCTGGGTGATGATCCAGTAGGGAACCTCAAAAACTCCCACTCATTCGGGATCCAGGGAGTAATCTAAGGTTCATCTGTCAGAGCAGGATTTAATATGTGGTCGCCATAGAAACACTGCATGCAGTACCAATCTGGCTGGACGTTCTGGTCGGCACAGCTAAGAAGTATGTATGCTACGACCAAGCTTTATTCTCTTAGTATCGGTCAGTTATTCCACCTGCTTTATATATGTGTACGTCTCTCTGCACCAAAGACCAGTAACTCCCCCTAGGGCTGAAACATTCCAAGGCAGTAGCCCCCACACCCTCTCCATTGTTGACACAGCTCTTATAATACTGTGAAACTACTTACACATGGCGAGAGATAACGAACAAGCCTCTAGTCTCGCAGCAGTCCATTTACAGTTAGGGAGCGTCTGTCCCTTTCTTATTTTATCAAGAGGACGGTGTTGTAGGGTGTGGTGTCCGGGCGTTGGTCAGTCTCTCAGGGCCACAGAAACGGACCCCTCCCTAAAGCCAAAACCCCACCCACACTTCAACAACAATAACAGTCCTGAAGGAGTCATCTACATGCTTAAGGTCTTAGATATGGCTTTTTGTGGAAAACGCGGTTCAAATCGAGTGACAGGGTAAATCTATGAAGATAGGGTACAGCTACACCAGGCACGCAGTAAAACAATGGTGACCACAGAGCTGCGACTCTGGCTTTACTGAGTCACCAGGGTGCAGTATGGAAATGATCTGTCACTGTCAGTCCTCTTCTCACTGGGACGAATGTCCTGAGCTCTGCAATGTCAGACACCTGAAGGACACTTGTTGCTTTCTAGACCAAAACAGTCTTGTCACTGTCAACAATACATCAAATAATCTTAAATCTTGAATGATTGTCATTCTATGTATACATTTTTCAGTTGGAGATCCAAAGCAGTGGCCCAGCAGAAATGCACTCTGCAGTTCAAAGGAAGGAGGTTCCATGGACATACCACTGCTTGGCTGTTAGAGGCCAGTGGTTGTGAGCGTGCGGGCGCACCGTCCTCTTCACGATGGCCGACGATCGGAGGTGGGGCCGAATCGAAGCTTTACTTCTTCCTCCGACGGCGGCAACAGCAGCAGCAGTAGGAATAGCAGCAATTCTCCTTCTCCTCTGCCTCCTTGATTACGTAGGCGGAACTTCTGCCCTCGTAGGGCATGGGGTTCTGGCCTGACGGGTCTTGGGTTCCCTGCTCTCCCCGTGGCTGGAAGTTCCCGTAGGGGTTGAGGGTGGAGGGGGCACCCGCATTGTAGGTAACCGCCGGATTGGCTATGACGACGCTGCCGTCTTCCACGGAGCTCAGTTTGGCGCGAGGGATGGTCACGCTGCCGTAGGGGTTGTCCAAGGACAGGTTCAAGTTGCTCATTTTGAACGGTTCGGCGGCAAGGGTGACCTAGGAGAACAGGAAAAGTCCTTAAGTCCTGGGACATGGTAATGAGGTGTCTCAGGAATAGGCCGGGCCCCTCCCTTGGTGGCTAGGAGTGTCTATGTCATGGAGGTCAGAAAATGAATCAAGTGATGGTGAAAAGGATTTTAAAAACAATCAATTCTTGCCAAAACAGCAGGGTATTAAAAAAACAATAGGCCAGTATTTAACTGAAACTAAAAATAATATACTGACTTTTGTTTTGCCGTGTGCCTTTCTCAAATTTCAAAGGGATCTAATACTGCCTTGTAGTCATTTTGTTTCATGATGTTGCACCACTAACCAGTCATTATCCCTCTGTTTATTGGCTACATCAGTATCAGATTGGTGTTGATCTTTCCTGATTCCTGCAGCCTATTGGACTTTTATGTTCTATGTTCCTTTAGCTACAAACTCCCCGGGATGCAAACCAGCTGAAGCACGAGCGGGTGCGCTTACCTTGAGTTGAGCCGGGGTTCTTGTCAAAGAATCTCACCACATTCCCAAAACAAATCCCGGAATAGTCCCCCCCTGCGCTGACAGCAATGGCACGCGCGTCCTCTGGGACTCCTCCAGGGAGAGCGGCTGCTCCTTGAGTGTGGAACGAGAGAGACACGCGGTGGCATGGGAGTGCTGCGTTCCTGCGCACCTGACATGCACCTGGCCCCGCCCCCTGGAGGGGGTGGGACTGGCGTCAAGACAACCGGTTTGGGAATGAAATGCCACTGAGTTTCACTTGGCTGCTCTCACTATGGCAACACTACCTGTGACCACCCACCCCGCCACTTAAGCATATGCAAATTCCCCTTAAGACCTGCTCCAGGGGCACATTCACCCCTGTCCAAATAAAATCTCCTTGTTAAAATGTCCTGACCGGCAACAGCACATGACCATGCCATGTGTTGCCACTATTACTATCACTATCACTATTAGTATACATTTTCACTGGTAATACTGGCACTGTCAAAACTGTATGATGTACTCATGCCTAAGAAGACGGGAAACTACTGATCAGTAGATACTTACCAGTCAGCAAAGCCGGTTACGGTACGGTGCTGCTATACGGCACACTGTGGCATTGAAATAGCACATTACAGGGCTGTTTGGCAAAGCAAATACGCGAAGGCGTCTGCGGGCCTCCTGAAACTCTGACTCATTATTCAAACTGAAACGGGGCTGCTTGCGTAACTATCCACTTCGGCAACAAAACTCAGAGCGTCTTCGGTGACAAGCGGTGACCTTCTCTCGAGTGAACCCAGTTTCTGGGCCCAGAAATGTGCACATTTTCACACTTTCACAGTAGTGTGCTCTAAGCACAAACACTTGCCTTCAGGAATTATTTAAGCATGCTGGTACTGCATTTTTATTAGTCTGAACAACTGTGTCTTAAAAACTAATAGTAAACGGCGCCATTATTGGGACAAACCAGGTACGTCTTGACCAATTAGATTTTGATCTTTTAATAACTTATGAGACGTGTAGAGCTGACTTAAGAATGTGATATTGTTTTGGGGTATAACAGGCAATACGGCTAAATGCTGTTTTTATCTCAAACAACGAGCATCACAAAAACAGAAGCACAATCACTGATGTAAATGGAATCAGTGATCATGGGCATAAAAGCCAAAAAAACATAAATTAGACAAACGGCATAAGAATTGTGTGTGAATTTCATGAATAACCAGCAAACCATTTGAGTAGCATTAAGATGAATACTTGAGTACATGAAACATTCATTTTCAGGTACACAGCAATGACTAACCCTAGCCTGAAACCAAACGTCTACCTTAACCAGAACCCTAATAGCAATCTTAACCTTAACTGCAGCCCAACCCTTACCCAAACCCTAACCAATGCACCATCATGATGTGATACTGACGGCAGATGCAATATATAAAACGATACTGTACTATTGTACATGTCAATTGTCCTGCTCAATAATGTTAGTTGAATTTGTTACCTTGCAAAAATAGTGGATACTAGTAGATGGATTTTTGTAAACTATATTTTCTTCATGTATAAACATGTTTGTAATTTGTGGCAAACAAGCTTGTTCAGGGTCATTCAAAATGTTTCTTGTTATTGCTTTGTTTGGTAGATCTGGGCTGATTTCATGTTTCATGTTTATAAATTTTAACTATGCAAATATCTGTTGTGAACGACAAGTTGAGCATTGAAAATTATGCCTGACAATGTGTACTTAAGAGTAACTTGTCCATGTTTGACATTTGCCTGAATTACTTTTAGACTAATCCAAAACTATAGGAAATTCAAATAAAATTTCAATTCATAATGAACCTAATGCAGAGTAAACATACCTTGAAGGCACATAGTATAAAGACCTTAAGTTACTCAAATAATGAAAGCATGCAAATGTTATAACACTTGCAACGGTCTCATGAATACTCAGGTTGCATAGGTAACGCAAACCACGTATACCGTGTCTGTGAATACTATTTAAAATTATAGTCAATTGGCGATTATAAATTGCATTCTGAAAGTAATGTAAATCACGAGTACCAAATATACGTTATGAAAACCACATAAGTCACGCAAAATATGCGAATGGCATAAAAAATTGTTACATTAGACATTCTTCAAATTAGATCCAACAATCACATATACAGGTCAGTCAGGGGGACTTGCCAGGCAGCACAGGCCACTAGACGCCCCAGACAGGAGCCCAGGTTGTCACATCAGGATTGAGCTCTTTCTGTACCTCTTTAGGCATCTTCTTAGGAATTTCGCTGAGAAACAAGAAACGAAGCAGATATAGGGCCCAAGAAGACAGATGTCCCTGTCAACCAATGAGAATAATCCCCTGTATTGTGTGGATCCCTCCAATAAATAAACATATGTAAATGAATCAAAGCACAAACTTTCTGGAACTGCTGAATTGTAAAAAGGAGTAGATGCTTTTAACCCCAGCAACTGGGGATAAGGGCCTTTGCTCAGGGGCCTGACAGTGGGATCAGTCTCCCTGGGCTGTGAACTGGTGACCTTCTTATTAGAGTCAAATCGAAGAACATCTTCATTCACAATGACTACCCTTACTCATAAGATTAAGTAGCCAGCGGAGTAATGTATTAATATTTATATACAAGCAAATCTTGTAATGTAAATCACTTCAGTTTCACAACATCATGTCGTGTTCCATTAACAAAGAATGCAGCTTAAGCAATTCTTCGGCCAAATACATAACCTTAATTATGCTGCTAAAGTAGCTTTATTAAAAGGAACATTTTCATTCATTTTTACGTCCTTCACAGCAGCACCATTCTCACGTTCGCAAGACAACACACTAGTCCTTGTGCATATTTATATAATGAATTTATTAAGTAGTGAAACAGTCTCCAGGATGTATTACACTGACCACCCGTCATTTTTATTGTATTTTTTTTAATAGGCAAAAATGTATTAATGACATTTTTGTTGATTCCTCTTTGTTTTGAAATTAAAAGTTTATGCAACGTGAGATGGATCGGACGTGTCAAGTATCTTACTTTTCAGGTATAAAAATATACGTGCAAACCGGTGAGACCAAGGGAGGCAGCCAGCCTTGGCGCCGGATGCCCTCGTGTGTGTCTCTCCCCCCCCCCCCCCCCCCCCCCCCCCCCCCCCCCCCCCACCCCCCCCCCCCCCCCCCCCCCCCCCCCCCCCCCCCC
>JAODKM010000108.1:3223426-3259653 GCA_026780845.1 Petrocephalus sullivani | reverse complement strand
CCTCAAAACAATGCCCCAAAAAAGAAAAAAAGACAGAAGATCAACCCCCCCCCGGGGGGGCTGAGCGGGGGGGCGGGGGGGGGGGGGGGCTCGGGGGGGAGGGGATGGCCTTTCTCTGACAGCTGCCGGGGTGCAGTAACGGCTTTGTGCCGCGTTACCCCCGTTTCCAGAGGCGGGGGGCAGAAAACCAAACAGATCGACAGAAGTGGCATGACAAGGGACACGGGCACGGCAGTCATCTCCGCCTGCCTGCTTGGCCCCCCCCACCTTGTATTCCCGCCCCTAGCAGCTCCCATTCTGCCACAGCACACTGTCACTCTCTCGCTCGCGCCCCGCCATACCTGAATCGGGTCCGGTGGCTGAGGCCGGGGACCCCCGAGACGGCCTGGCCGGGCCCCTGCTCCGAGCCCGCTGCCCTGGAGCCCAGAAGCCGCAGCCTGCGCACATCAACGCGCACGCGGTGCAGATGGTAGCACGGCGACGGGCGATGCAGAGACCTGCAGCATCTCACCATGTCCCCGGGCTCCGCGCGGCCGCGGGTTGTACGGGCTCTGCCTGCTGCTGCTGCTGCTTTAAGCTCCACTGACACATGATCCCTGGGCTGGCTGGCTGGCTGGCTGGCTGGTGCACTCGCTCTCTCTCTGCTCCCCTCTGCCTCTCCCCGCCAATCGCTCCCCCCGTCTGAGCGCCGCTCTGCCGCCCTGCTCAGGCTCAACCCCCCCGCCGGACGTGACGTGGGCCCCGGGGCGGTGACTCTGCGCCGCGCTCCTCCTCCTCGTCAATCCGGGCCGCTCGGGCTCCTTTGTCCAGGCGATTCTGCAGCAGGCCCGGGAGGGGGGCTGTGAGAGATAATTGTCCACGGAGACGGGAGGAGGGTAGCAGGTTGTGGGCGGCAGGGGGCTTTGTGGAAAGAAACAAGCCCATCAGGTAGGACGGCCCGGCCGTGTGTTAGCACATCGCGGCTCCCAGGGACCAGCTGCACCAGCACATGTGCGCGGCCACAGTAACATCAACATCAGTACCAACCAACCAACCAACCAACACAGGGGCTTCTGCACCACTCTCCCGTGTCAGAGACGGAGAAACACACGCTATAAAATACCGAAATAACCACAAGTAACTAAAAACCCTGCACAGCTTATTATGACTTGTAAGGCTCTCAAAAACACACAACTAGCAGGTATAAACCTGGCGTTACACTGCGTGAGGGCCGAACCTGGATGTCAGGAGGCCAGGCTATTCAAATGAATCAATGAGGAAACATTATTTAAACTAACTGAATCTATTAAAGTCGAAGAAACGGAGGCTAAGATTATAATACATATACAGTGACCACAGAAATTGTGATTATAATGATAGCGGTTATTAGTGCCATATTCTATTTTTATTAGACAATTAACATTTTCAAATAACATTTAACTTCATACTTGATTATGATCATCAGAAACCATTTTGTAATTTTACTGATAATAATCACCACAAATAAATCCTATAATAGTGAAATCATAATATTTAAATGCTTGCGTATATAATGTAACCTGTACAATTAGGTAACTGAATCTACCAGTGTGCCTCCCATTATGTATGCACACATACAACTACATTTAGCAAAGTAAATTCTCTAAGGGGTTTGAAAAAAGGTGTGAGAACATAATTAACTACACTACATATCTGCCCAAAGAAACAGCAGAGAAGTGTATTAAAAATTGGCGCACTTTTTGTTAGGAAAATGTCTAAACTAATGATCTGACGTCAAATTATGTGTAAAAGCCACCAAATCACGAGTGAGTAACTGTCCACGCAACTCCGTGACAACAACCAGCGAGTAATCCCTCGCCCTTCTGACATGGGAGAAGTGACATCACACGTTTCCTCTCCGAAAATCACCGGTTCTAGAGGTTAACACCCTGGCTTTCACAAAGAAAATGGACTAAAAACCCAGAAAAACTAAATTACAGTTATGAATTAGCATGAAAACATGACATGGCTAACTATAACATATCACGGGAACCCTAGAAATAGACCGTTTATTGTTGCTGCCATTGTCATAACACTATAAAAAGAGCAACATGGTTTAAACAAATTAAATGCATAGAAATTCAAATAAAGACATTTAATGGTCTGTGGTGAAACTAACACACAAAAAAATAAAAACTTACCTCAAGTCTTTACTTTCAGAAGTATCATACACCACATGTCAGCTAGAAGTAAACTAAACTCAGAAAGTGCCTCTCCTCGGATCCCTCAAAGAAAGTGAGCGGTACATAGGGAAGTTTCTAGTCTTTTTCAAAACTAGTTAAAGGCACAGGCCCTCCAGTTCTGTATTATGCGAAAATGAAGTACAATGGAGAGGATGTAAATCCCCTTTAAGACTGAGGAGGCGGGCAGACTGAAGAGCAATGATGTCACATTACCGAAACAAAGCCTCCTGGGTAAAGTCACCCCATAGAAGAATTCATCCTCAGGGGAGAGAAAAAAAATCCTTCAGTCAGCCCAGAGTTTTCCCAATTCTTACACACAGTTAGTGTAAGTAGATAGATGACAGATTCTCCAGATAATCTATACAGAATAAAGCCCGGGGTGCAGCCGTGATGCAATGCGAACAGTAAAGTATTTCCCTCACACCAATTTCACTTTTTGAACGTATTCACTGCGGCATCGAGCTGCCCAGCAGGATTGTGCAAACAGAAACGATGCTTCTGGTTTTGCTGCTGCATGCACATGCATTAAACTGTAGGGGCATTATCTGCCCCCCCACCCCCCCGGCAATGTTGCCTCTAGGATCTTGGCACTCTATTGGCAAAATAAAAATAAAGGAAGAATAAGCAAACAGAGAGAGTCCAGCGTGTAACTTCCGTCATGTCCCGGGGACGAACTCGAGCTACTGCCACGTGTGGGTCATGTCAGCTCCCCCCAGGACTTTGAACAATGCCAAATCACCCCCCAGGCCCCGACGACCACGCGGCATCTGTGGGGGTAGGCGAGGCACAGCGCTGTTATCATAACCATTTTTGGGGGTCTTATTAATAAATACTGACATAGAAGAGAATGACACTCCAGTGGCACGCTGGCCTTATATCCAGCAGGGCTTGTGCGGGGGCGGGCAGGCGGGGGGAGTGACAGGCAGAAGCTGCCACGCTGAATGGGGTGACCTTTTCCGAAAGAAAAGTCATCTCACATGCTGCGACTAGTGACCCGTTCGGCTAGAAACGGCTGTTTATCCTGGTCCCAGCCAAAGCAGTGAGAGACAACGTCCAACCCTTTTCAGCAATCTGCACACGCAGGTAATGCCACTACACTTTCTAATAAAGTAATAAAGTTATACAGGATTATCTGAAGCTGTTAAAACAGTGACAGGAAGAGCACCTTCTTCACACGCACAACCGGAAAGACCTTCACAGCTCCGTCCGCGAGAAGCTCCATTGCACACGAGCTGATCGGCCTGTGGGAAACGCTCTTAAACTCCCCTGGATGGAGCTCTTCAAACTCTAAGGACAGATCAGTCCTCGGCCGATAAATCAGAATCACCTTCCTTACTGTCCTCTCTCCATGAAAACGGGGCTTTCAGCGCTATCAGTAGTTTAAAATCGACTGGCGCATTGCATACTCATTGTCAGACATGCTGATGGGCACATAGCCATGAGAATAAAGATTCCAGCAAGCAAGCAGACTCAGGAGTACAGTAATGCACAGGCAAGAAGATGCAGGGAAGCGGACGGGGGAGAGGCACACAGGCAGGCTCACACACACACACACACACACACACACACACAGACTGCACACAATCCATCTCAGCATCCAGAGTGTTTCATTTGCTTTCTTTCAAAATCCTTTTGCCTTAGAAAGGGTCAGGGCGACGGTGCCTAATTCCCTCCTCGAGCACCCCTCAGCCTTTCCCAAAACTTGCCGCATTTCACTACCAGGACACCCAGTTTAGCTCATTACGGGCATATTTGTGGTGAAGCAATAATGGATGTAATCCCTACCTGGACCTCGTTGGCAAGCCGTGGGGGCGCCGCGATCCCCAAGCTCTCTAGCTGCCGATCTTTGTAGCGCCCATACTGGTCATAGCCTAAGTAGCCCCCCCCGGTGGCCAGGAGGAGGTGTAGTGGGCGAACCCGGGGTCCCAGGCCAAGGGCGGCAGCACTGAGGCGCTGACGACCTGTAGGAAACGCAAAGTCAGTTAGTCATAAATGACAGTGACTGAAAATGAGTCTGTAAGGAGACATTAAATCCATCCATCTTCTAACCGCGGGACGGGCTGGGGGTTTGGGCTGGAGCCAGAGCCGGGCCGCGTAGGTCACATGACAGGAGTACAGCCGGGATGTACCGCTAGTCCGCAGCAGGGCACATACACAATCAGGTTACACAGCAAGGATGTTAGACAGCAGGAGGAAACCAAAGGACCCAGAGGAACCCCACACTACACAGAGAGAACATGCAAACCCCCCCCCCCCCACACACACAAACACAGGTGACTGTACTTGAAACCCCAGTACTGGAGGTGTGAGTTTAGAGTGCCATACACTGCACACTCCGCAGGAACTACATGGAAAATTAAAATCAACTGGAAAAACTGCTAGTAAGGAAACAGTGGGGGCATGGAGTCGCTGGCAGACTTAAGGGATGCAGAAATTTACAGGGGCCCTGAATATGTAAACTTTATGTAAAATTGGGCAGGGGCAGAATTGCTACGCATCCCTTACAATATGCGATTGTTCCATTCTGCCAAATAAAATTGCGTGCCGCATATTGCATCGTGTTGCATCCCCTAAGGAAGGTAATTTGGCATTGTCCAAAGTCCCGCTGGCATGCCACACATCTGCCCGTTCCTTGGGACGCAGCAGAAGTCATGCACTGGACTGTCTCTGTTTTTTGTGTTTTTATATTTTTTCCTGCTGGAGTGAGGAGACACTAAAAGCAAAACTGCCTGGGCGGGGCAGATAAAGGCCTTACAGTTTAATGCATTTACATACACGTCTCATACCTTTTGACTGAAGGCAGCCCTAGCACGTGGAGGGCAAGGTCACATTATGCCAGGAGATCCAGACGTTTTTGTAGCAATGCCCATGATTGCTACCAGTTACTTTTCTGCTTATAAATCATATGGTTACTTGGAGAGCACACATGTGCAGACACGTATAAGTTATGTAACTATTACAGGGGCAGTTGATACCCTGTATCTGGCCGCGTATTTGTAACGAAAGCTGTGGGTTAAGTCTGGATGAAGACGTTCAGTTAGCTTGGATGATCCAAGCCACACTACCCTATCCCGAGGAATAAGGAAGCAGGCAGAACGCTCAACAACGTAATTCAACCTGTCCCCAATGAGGCGAGGTAAAAATCCCACACTCACCGTTTGACAAAGTACGCCACGAGACCTGCTGATCCGGCCTGGCCGCTCGTGCACTAGCACGAAAAGGCAAACAGCTGGGGAGAGGAGCACAGAAATTGTTCAGACATGCAAAAAATACAATATGCCAGATGAATGATAATAGGGGCTGTCTTTCGAGGTCTCCCAATTAATCCCTTGTCATGTGGAAGAATATATTAACCTTCAACAGGATGCGTAATTAACAAGTGGCAGCCATAGCCACGTACGGAATAAGAGGATAAAGAAAATGTATTAACCCTCAGATCAGACGTTTTAGGAATAGCTTTACCAGAAGCTAATTTCCCACAAAACACTTATTTGCTGTGGACCAAATTTATCGTACGGGAACGCACTTCAGTTACATTTTATTAGTTATCATTATTATGCAGTTAAGTTAACGTAGCAGTAATGTAATCATGCAGGTCAAATCCTCGAAACTGAAGTAATACATTATACAATGTTTTAAAACGCCAAACAAGTACACGTATTCATATTGCCAATATGAAGTTAATGTTGCATTTATATTAGTTTCATATCCTCAAAGGCAACGTAAACAAGCACGACTACGAATCTTGTAAACAGTAGATCGATCGCTTGTTTTCGCACACAGTCGCTTATCAGAGGGCCTTTGAGGAAGGAACTGGGGGTCATTTCTGAAAACTGCAGGTACCTGACACGGCGTCCAGCTGAAACGGGGAGCCGAGAGCAGCACGCCTTCAACAAGGTCGCCGCCATCTTGCCGGAACGATGCGCTCCTCACGGCGTCCAATCAGAAGGCGGGAGTGACTTTAACGCGCTTTAAAAGGTACACCGACACAAAATACTTTCATTCATTCAGTTCTCTATGATCACGGGTAAACTGAAGTCAGTGAACGGATTTTGAAAATTGAAATATATTCGAATTGACTCGACGTATAGACTTATGTGAAATTCATAAATTGTATTTAGCCTTATAAACTATATGTCGGCTTGGGGTAAATAAGTCTGCCAAAATGGGGTATTGAGGGAGAACGATAAAGCAAGCCGACCGTCATAGCAATGAGGTTTCAGACTAGTTTAACTTCAATCGTAACTTTATTTTTCCTCACCCCATTTACCATGCATTCAGAGATCCAGTGACTCATAACAAAACAACAGGCCCTCGGCCTACTGGTCGATTCCCTCCGTCCACCCACTGACAACCCGCGAGTGATTCCTGCTAGCTTTCCCGGAAAGCTACATTTGTTATCCGCATATCCCCACAATCAGCGGCCGCCTTTTTTTGCAGCCTAGATAATGCTGTAATTGTCTTTAGTGTGTATGCCTTGTGTACAGCAGACAGGATAACGTTTAATAAATTAAAGCATAGAGACAATGGATCCCTTAAAGTGATTCTTTAAATTCCTTTAAAAAAAATCTATTAAGGAGCTTCTAAATTTGTTGTATGACATTTGCAGAGTTTAATATTAAACTGTGGCAATCACACTCAAAATAGACAAAACTAATTTAACAACATTTTATTAATATTTTATTAAAAATTAAAATCACAATTAACAATTCTAATATTTAGTGTTGGTCTGTGATTAAAAGAAAATTAACAGCCAAATACATACAAATTCAAATGCATCACTATCACAAGTATTTTAAATTCATCACAAGTATATGATACACACAGCACTGAGGTTATGACTGACAACAAAGTACAAGGTGCTTAGTATAGAGTAACTACACACTTTACCCTCAAACACTCACAGGTGCACCATGTGTATCATCATCGTCATCAAGTTCCTCTGCTAGAGACTGAAACACACTGCAATATTTAACAGGTATGTGGCTCTTTGGGGCTGATTAGCAAAAAAAACTTTCAACAAGACGATTCCAGCGTGGGACACTTAAAATGTGCCAGGCCAGGCTCCAGCTCTCGGTAACAGGGTGGGCGGGGAAGATTACAAAAAAAAAAAAATTGAGGTTGGGTGGGTCAGCCTTGTGATTGGGTGGGCCGGGGCTGGCCCGCTCTGTGCCAATATGGACCTGTACATGATTAATACAGCTTGGTAATACAGTAGGACACAGCATGGTCAGACAGCCCCTGGAGAACTTGGGGTTGAGGGCCATGGTCAACGGCCCAATGGTGAAATCACTCTGCAGAGTCTGGGATTTAAACCGGCAACCTTCCAATCACAAGCACAAGGTCCTAACCCACTGAATCACTCACTGCCCCTGAAGTGGATTTAGGTCGATACCAATGTTGGAGACGTGGAGCCCTTCCAGGAATGAGAGGTAAATCACTACACTGACAGAAGATACCCATGTGTACAGCTCTGCTCTTTTCCCAAAGCATGCACAGTTGGTATGAAACAGGACTGGATGTGTTCTAAAGGACATAATGCTCGTTAATCCCGAGCCGAAGGTGCTCCACCCCAGTCTCTGGCAAACCTAGTGCATGTTCAATATAAAACCAGGGAACTTTTACGTCACTTAAAAGCAGATGTGGTACATGGTAAATCACAACATGCACAGACAGAAATGACACATCCATTGACGCAAACGGTCCACCCTCTCTTACTGCACTGAGGCTGCCTTAGGCACATTTCGGCATTAAACTACCAATGCTGTTCGCAAATACTCCTGTCAGAGGCACGGGTGGAAAAAATTTTTTTTTTTTTTTTTTTCCCTCCCATGTAGGACACCGTTGATATGTGGGCAAGTTCCTACTCGTATGCATTCGTAAGCAGATTCCAAACCTCAACACTCAGGGGTGGGGGGCATAGCAGCATTAAGCATAGAGCATCAGCACCACATAAAACAGGCGCGTCAGCAAAGGGGATCTTTGCTCATCTGTGGTATTTGAAGGGAAGCAGGAGCCGAAGGAAATGAAGAGGAAACGTACTGAAGATCTCAAATTGACTTTGTGTTCTTTAATTACAGCTTTTGAGGGGCGCACACCAACCAAATAAATTCGTTTAATATGGCAGGGTGCACACAAGGCTCTGCTCTCACCCTGAGAGCCATCTCACTCATAAATGACACATAACCAGGCATTCTGGTCGTTTGTCATAGAACCCAAGTTAATAACTTTGGCAGTGAAACACTTCTGCAGTGTTTGCAATAACGGCATCCATTAAAACTGAGGTTACCACCCATAAAAGTTTGAATATGGGAATATGGGAACCGACCAGAAGGACAAGGTTGGCAATGATCTGCTAATACATGTGCTAATGAATAATAAAAAAAGTGCAGTGTAACGCCTGTCGGCAACGGAATGCAACTGCGAAAAGTACTGCAACAATGCATGTTTCATTCATCCAATGCAGGGGGAAAAAACATCAAGGTACCACAAAGCAGATACCCCATCATCCAAGATTAAATCTGCCCAGAATTCCAGCATAACTCCGGGGAACTGATTCTTACTGGCGCAATACTAATTTAGAGAATGACTATATTTTTAAGCTTTTAATAACTCTTATTAGTTACCAGAAATGTCAAGCAGCTGTTCACATGATAGAAGGCATTCCTATGCCACAAACCACACTGCAGCAAAAACAAAAAAAGTGGAAGATGTGGACTTCCCCAGATACTACACCACCACATACCTTCTCGCCAACCCTTCACATAACCACCAGAGTCTCCGTTATGCCCTCACATCCAAGTGTGTGCCACCTCTTACGGCCTCAGAGTGTGACAGCCCGGTGCTACATACTTCAAACACTGCAGGGATGGATTTCCAGACACAGACACTTTGGATGTCTTTCAAGAATCCGTCCTTGGACTTGATAACCTCCGCAGCTGGTGCAGAGGTTTGGAAAACAGGGTGGGAGGGGCAAGAGGCTGGCATGTCCCCATCTGTGGACAGATGTCCTGTAAGGCCCTAGCAGCTGGACATCACCCTCAGTTTTCTGTTTTTGACAATTTTTTTTAGTATCAAGGTGGTGGTGGGCCGGGGGGGGGTAGGCAGGTTGATAGATTAAAATGCAGATACTAAGCAACAGCATATTTAACGTGACCATGTTCACATGGCGCCATGCATGTACACTGCTCTTGAAAAGCCCATTACGTGATTGCATGTAAATATTAACATTATCCTGTCTCATCAGGTTTAACATTTAAAAAAAAAAAAAAAAAAAAAAGCAAAGCTTGAGATTAAGCCGCATCTCTTGAAAACCCAACGCCTGGACTAGCTGGTCCGCCATTTGCAGTAGGTCTGCATCACGTGTCCTGCGATTCCAAGGCGAGTGGCTATTCAGAATAAACCAGCGCTAATGAGTGTAGCCTCCGTGTTGCTCTGTCAATACTGTGAATTGTGTGGCTGCATGAGCACAAAGTGTCTTAGAGAGGGACAGCTTATTAAAACACGGAGTCATCACTCTCATTTCCTATAATGAGCCAGCCGTCGGGTTCGGGAAACAAACTCTGGGTAAGATCCGGAACGTCCCGTGCCGGTGCAGCTTGCTCAGTCCTCCAGCCCCTGGCGGGAGAAGAAGTCCTCCAGCTCGCTCAGTCTCTCGATCAGCATGACGTCGAGGTCGGCGTCGTCGGGACGATCCCTGCGGCCACGCCCCCGTGTGCCCTTCGGCCGCGCCGGCCCCACCCCGGCCCGGGCCCGCCGTTTCCGCGGCAGCGTGAAGTCAGGGAAGTCCAGCACGCGCTTGCGCTTTTGCTGCCCGATGCAAACCAGCGCCCCGTTCTTCTCCTTGGGCTCCTCGAAGATGGTCTCCAGGGACCTGGAGGAAAACAGACCTTCAGGAGCTAACTGGCCACCTCCCCTAGCATGTAGCAGCACGGCATGACCAGCACCTGTGCGCAACACATCATTCCACAACAAAATTACCCACAGTCCTAATCTGAAACTCAGTCACATTGCTTTGGTGATGCAGGAGAACCTCCACGCTATGTAACTCTTGTGTCCAAACCCCCCCCCCCCCACTTCATACTGTCCTGTTTTTCCACTCTGTATACTGTAAGAACCCCTCCCTCGTCACTTCCTGCTTGTACACTGCACCATGCCGCTGTATACCTGTCAATGAAGAGTATGGCAGCTTGCTACAGTAGACTAGACTTGACTTGACCTGAACAAACCTGTTGCCGGTAGGGGAGCGGTAGTTTTTATTGGTGTAAATCTCTTCTAAGCTGAACTCCTTCTTCTTTAGTCTAGAAGGAAGAGGAAGTAGCTGTGAGTAACAGTAATAAAGAAAGACGATATGCAAATCATTCATTTCTCTTGTTGTTCATGTGGATGATGTATATCTGTACGACATCCGTACAAAGGTGACGCACCTCTTTGGTTTGGGGAGCCCCATGGGGGTGAGGTTGTTGTCCGGCTTGGGAATAGTCTTGCGTATGCGGATCTGGGAGACCCTCTTGGAGCGTGGGCCAGGCTGAGGGCCCGTCACCTTGTCAAACAAGGCTACCTACAGAAGCAAAGCAGCGCTGTATCAGGTCTGCACAAAATCATAGAGGACGTGTACCGTTTTCCCTTTGATTTTCACTGAAAATTTGACATGAGAAGCACTTGGTGTCATTCTGACGGGACAGACATTCAGACATCGGTTGTTCTGTGCTCAGAAATCCACACTAACCCCCAGCAAATTCAAATTATGGCTCCGGCGCATGTCACAGATCATGGCACTGTAGCCTCATTGCATTTTCCAGATGCTGACACAGCATTTAAAGAGGAGATACAGAAGACGACCCTGGCTCCCCATGTAGGGATTACGCGGCGTCATCGGGCAGTGGCTATCGACAGCAGCCGCTTGTATATTATGAACATAAGGATCTCAGACAAATCGCAGTCTCTCCAAGATTTCAGTTAATTGCTTCTTTTGCTTAAAAAAAATGACACGCAGACTGGTCATAAGTGAACTGATCAACTCGTAAAAACACGATCAGGTCACCTCCTCCAATGTCCCGCAAGAAGGCAGTCCGGGAAACTCGACCTTGGTGCCGTCACAGAAGCTGTGGGTCAGCTCTCTCGGGTCGCTGGCGATACTCGGCAAGCTGGGGCTCGCGCTAGGGGACGGCTCCAATCCAGCGGGCGGCACCAGGCTGTCCAATAGGCTGATCGTGCTGCTTGTGGGAAGGGAGATGTTCAGAGTATGGGCCCAAAAAAGAAAAATAAATAATAAAAAAAGAAAAAGCGTTTTCGACATCATACCTCAACAAACACATTCAAATATCACTCAACAGAGCAGCCTATGAATGGGATGTGTGTGTATATTATATATTATACACACACACACACACACACACACAATGGTACAGTTTTATAACATATATAAATAACATGTAAATAACAAAATTGTTACAGGATACAACCATTTAAAGGGCATAGGAACACAGAAACCTAATACTTTTACATTATGAATCTACGCTCAAAATAAAAGTGACGTCTAAAAATGCAGATATGAAAGGCCAGCAGCTTACAATAAAGAAAAAAATGTGGAATAGTGATACCTCACTGATCCAAATGGGAAAATGGCCTTTCTGCCTGTCCCAACTTGCTGTCCATGAGACACACAGGCACATACCAGTGTTCCAGTGTGGGCTCAACCAATTTGCAGGGGCCCTGGAGCAATTGGACCTCTGAGTAATGGTGCGTTCCATTTACCTTTAGCACCGAGTTCCGGTTGCCGAGATAACGTCATATCTGCTAAAAACTCAGGGAAAACCGAGTCGGATCCGTTCCATTTACCACAGAAGCTAGAACTCGGATTCAGGTTAAAGCTAGGCTTATACCCTAATGCATCTGCACTTAAGGGAATTTTTCGGCTCCAGTCACAGATCCTGCAAACCTGTGGTTCCACTAGTCATTCGTTTGCAACATGGACCGAACAATTCTTTAGCATTGCCAGTAGATAAACGATACATAATGCTGTATTTCACGCATAACGTGACGTAGCAAAACATCTATCGACTACAATAACACAGTATGGTGTACACAGCTTACGAAGTTGACTGGCACTTAAGTTGCTTAAAAATGTAAATATCACTGAGCAGCCATCTTGAATCCGAAACTCAGGGTACTCTGGGCTGCTCAGAGATATTTCTCGGATCTTCGAGAAACAGGAGCGCGCATGCCAATGACTTGGCAGAGAACAGGGTCTGATGGGTAATCAGAGTGCAGGATGTGCATCCCGGGTCCCACTGTGCTCACCTCTTTTCTGGGGAAGGCCTGTCTGGATGGATATCTTGACTGGAGCACCGAGAATAGCTATAGAGGAGAGCAGGAGAGGTGAAAATCAGAAGTGGGCAGCAGGGCTGCGCTAATCCCAGCTCCCGGGGGCAGGCAGCACCCACCTGTGGTCACTGTCCGAGGTAAGCTGACCCGTGCGGTCACAGAGAGGCGCCAGGGGTGGCAGTGTGTCTCGGGATGGAGGCAGGCGGCTGAGGGCGCAATGCAGGCCGGAGGCGGCGAAGGGCACCAGCGGGTGAGGGCGCCTCTGCCGCGCCAGGAGACGCAGGGAGGCCGGAGAGGACAGCGCCAGGACCGTGTGCAGGCCGGCCTTGGAGAAGCAGCCGCGGCCCAGAGGGGAGGACGCACAGGTGGCAGGGGGCCCGGTGGCAGCCCGGAACAGCCGGCACAGGCTGGGAGGAAGCGGGGTCTCCAGCAGCTTCCCCTGCGAGGGGCCGTGTGGCTCGAGAGGGCCGAGATCCAGCGGAACCAGCAGCACACTCCCCAGTGTTACCAGTGGCTTCCACAGGTGGGTCGCCCCAGCATCCAGCTCCGGCAGAGCAGAGCCGTGGGCCAGAGTCACCCCCTTCAGCTGGGAGCGCCTGGCTGATGACCGCTCCAGGTTCCAGCAGTGCTTGAGGTGGGCACTAAAGGCTGGGTACACGCCTCCCAGTCTGTAGGGGGCGCTGCGGCACATAGCGGACAGCGGTTCGGAGGCCTGCGTGCGGGGGAGCAGGCGCCTAGCCATCTCTGACAAGTGCTGCAGCAGAAGGTGGCTCTCACTCGGCAGGGGCCCCACGCCGACGATGAGCAGCTTACGGACGTTGTTAGCGAGGCCTGGGAGCGGGGTCAAAGCAGCAGCGCCGGCAGACACCCAGCTAAGTGGAGGGCAGCAGGGGGCGACAGGGAGCAGGGCACCTCTCTCGGATGCTTTGGTGGACGCACACAGGGGCAGCAGTGCGGTGGGTAAAGTGCAATCCAGGTGGGAGCCAAGGGCCGGCTCGTCACGCCTGCGTTTCAGATGTGCATACAAGGAGAGTGCCACTGTCTGCATCCCCGGCGTGCTCCAAGCCAGGGGCTTGAAACGAGGGCCAGTCCACACTTTAATTTTCTCCCCGCCCCACGGCACCTCATTTACGTCGCTAAGGCCTTTGCTCTGCCAGTAGGCTCCCTCTGTTGGCGGACACCTGGCATTGCAGTCTGGCGACACAGGTAACGCCACAGCACACACTGCAGCCTCCCCCCCTTTCCCACTCATTTCCTCCCTGTTTTCCATGGTTACGGGTTCCTGGCTCCCCTCTGCAGAGCTGGGACCGTGGAACTGCACAGCCATTGGTGGGTGGGGTGCCCTTTGAATCCCACATGGTTCAGTCCGGTCTGCGAACGTGGCTGGGGACTCTGATGCTGGCCCAGCGAATGAGGAAGATTCTTTTGCAGCCATGGCGTCCTGCATGCTGGCAAACGAGGGTGACAGGTTATCAAGCACGCTATCTGGCTCGCCGAACGTCTTCATCTCGTCAGGCGCCGATCCCGTTGGATCTGTGGAGGCCTCAACTGGGCTGGGAGGTACCTGGATCTCCGGATGGAGTCCAAACCGCTGGACATGTGATCCCTGCTGCTCCGCCCAGGATCCGGGCCCAGTAGCTGGCTCAGGGGCACTCCCAGAGACCGTCTGCTGCAGTACATAGGGGGTCTCCTCACATGCTCGAGCTTCCGGGGCCTCTAGCCCCACCCCACAATCATCCACTTCCTGGATTCCCAGTTCCCCATCCAAGTCTTCGAAATCTGACACGGGGGAATAGTTCCCCGGCATACACTGTACTGATGTACCTGCAGGAGGCATCCTTTCTGGGGGCTCCGTGTCTCCCATCGCGAGCTCCCCGCTGCCCCCTCTCAAACACCGCGACACCTCGGCTTCACCCGAGCCACTGCCCAGCTCCCAGACGGTTCCCTCATCTGTGTCCGTTTCCACAGCAACTGGGTTGCCGCAGGGATGTGATCTCCGTGACGGCATCTCGTTGGAGGCGGCCCTCTCTTCTCCTTCCCACACACCTGCAGAAAACAGAGCTCAGCGTCCTCGAAATGTACTTCATTAATACGCCGCTGGGAGTGTCATTATCTACGCTATCATTTAATTGAACAGTTCGTGACAGGGCACAGTACCAGGTAATCATGTATAATTCAATATCTGACACTTTTCAAAACCTGAAGGGGAGTTATATTGTAAAGTTCACCACTCGCAACAAAAAATCTAAGCTGGACACAGAGGTAAAGACACACGCTGACACTACTCCCGTCAGATCTACAGAAATCTCTGCTACTAAACTGCGTCTGCTTGCTGCCTGACGGTTGACTGATTCCAAGGTACAAACAGACAGACGATAAACTATTAATTCCCACAGGGAATTTATGGATGCAGACTGTGACAGATTTAAACCCGCGTATAAATTTCACGACAGTGAAAGTTATACTCCATCTAATGCTGCATGTGTCCCATCTTCCTGAAAATGTTTTGGGAACTTGTTCAGTTTGGAAGTTAGGGATGAACAATTCGGGAAAATTCTAATCACGATTTTTCTGACCAATATTGTGATGCGATTTGTGATATTTTTAAAAGTCAAGCTTCAGTTCAATATATATGTAACATTTAAAAGACATGATAAAGCATGACCACATGAGATGCCATCAAACTATTAACTGGTCTGTATTCTAATGCAACAATGGGCTGCTTCCATCATGTACTTATTTTGTTTAATTTGCAGACAACAATCAAACATAAAACAATTATCACAAAGCTGTGACTTAAGTTACTAAAAGTAAACTCCAGTAAGACTGCTTGGACCCCTAATAATTGTATCTTTCAGTAAACAATATGACCATGAAATAGGTAATTCACTTATAGCTCAGTAGTGGAAGCAAAAAATATTGAACCGTGAATGTAACATTTTCCTCAAGTTTCACATGTTTCTTGTTTGTGGGCGTGTACATGGGCGCCTGATTCTGATTGGTAAGCATGACTGGCACGCGAGAAGCATGGCACTTCTGATTGGTGAGAATGACTGTCACACAAGGAGGACAGCATCAATTTGTAAAACTATTCTCACAACAGTTTTAAACCCTGGGTCAGATGTGCTGTATAACGCATATGCTAAAATGCAGCAATTTCGATTTGAAATCAACACAGCGTTCAGCCCGACTGGAAGCACACTCTCTAAATCACTGGGCAAAAAAAGGAAAAATTATTAATATACAAGTCAGGCTGCTTGAAAGGTTTGGTTCTGGGAAACTCACTCAATAAAACATGACCAATTTATCCACTGTTCATCAGTCACAAACGTATTTGCCCACACATATTCGGTCCTTAAAACATGCATTTCCCAATATTCCAGAGGAATAGAGAATCATTGACTAGACCAATAGTTTGTATCACATGCACATATTAGTCTTCAGGGCATAACATCACAACACAGACTTATTCCTTGTTTCTACCAACAGGGAGCCAGTGTCGACCTGGTTCTCGCTCAGTGCCTTTTGAGAACCTGCCTGCATTTCCCCTGGTTTCCAAAAAGAACTGATCGGAAATGTTACACAGGTGGAAGTGAGAGAAAAGGTTAGTAAGTACTCTGTTCTTTGGATTTTAAGTTTTTAGCGGAATAGTTTCCAGAGTATGAGTGTCGTGCTCTGTCTCTGTTGCCTCACCCACTTTTATCTCCTTAAAAGCTCCCCGTCTGTACGAGTCTATTCTCGCGCACAGTTTTACCGCTGTCCCACTAAAGACTGCGTAGTAAAAGAGCCTGCAAAAAACGTGACTCTGCTGTCCGCCTCATGATCTTTCTGCCTCCACAACACTGAATTTATTCAACCCACAAGGTTTAAGTTTGGCCAGCAAATCGATCTTTTGTTTGATGTTTTGCAAACGTTATTCTGCCAATAAGCTGGCAAGTTGTTTCACTAGCAGCACCGGCAATATCAGACAAAACTAGTGTGTATGGATTGAATTTTCTGGGTATGCAGAAGGTTTGGATGCAATAGGCCATCTTAGCTGACCTTATGGGTCCAAATTCTGAGACCAACTTTTCTGTGGTGCCATGCTGGAGCCATTTTTTCTGGCCCAGGACCAGAGGCTTATTGCAGCAGCACAGATCTGGTCCGAGGACTCACCATTTCTGGCGCCTGTTGTCGTGGTAACATGCGATGCCATCAGCCTGCCACAGAGTGTGTCCGTGCAGCCGCTCAGCAGTGCCATGTCTGTGCTGTGGGTGGCGTTCTGCTCACACAGCTGGCCCAACCGTTGCTCCACTGCCTCCAGCCGCCTGCACAGCGGTCCCAGGCTCCCTGCCATCAGCCTCTTCATCTCCTCCTGGTGGGCCATCAGGAGACGCTCCAGCGAACCCAGGTCTTGTGCCACAGAGCCAGAGATTTGGCGCGGGGGCACCACAGAATCTGAGAACACATCTGAAGAAATACAAACCATATGTAAAATATAGATCTGGAAGCAGTCATGGAAAAGATAAATATGGATGAGAAGTATGATAAAGGTAATCCTAATAAATTTATCACAGTGATACAGATATTTTAATTGCAAACCAGTATGAAATCATAACGATACTGACATACCCAATAAAAACATTTGACTGCAATCAAATTTAAGTTTCATGTTACCTGATGCTACATCTTTATCTTGACAGCTACTTTTGATGTTGTGATGGTCCATGCAAACACACTGGAGCAAAACAGAAGCACAGGTTAAATTCACACGCCCCTTCCACCATACTAAAAGTATGCGGCATAAACAATCATTTATCTGTCTTGAGCGGAGAAAGGTTACGTGTTATCTGTGGTCCCTGGGGTTTGTACCCATAACCTTTGTGTTGTTGGTGCAATGCACTACTTGTTGAGCTACAGAGGGCAAGATGCACACCTGGACTTCTGAAGTACTTCCATTCATTTGTCGAGTTCTTCCCGAGTCCACATGACCAGCTTTCTTGCAATCCTCTCCTGAAGGGGTGGCCGAAAGCCATGCTTGTCCACAATCCGCTTTGAGGTGGTTTGTGAAACTCCTCGTCCTGCAGGGACTACCATCCAGGTCCCCGCCATCAGCCCGCCTCTCCTCCCAGTGTAGCCCTTTCGATGCTCTGGGAGGATGCTCCTGGTAAAGCAGGGGGAGGTGGCACGAGCCGGACATGGATGCGGGTAGAGGGAGGTGCTGCCCTCCTCTCAGGCCGGTACTGGTGGCAGTGGACAACATCACAGGGACCAGCAGAGCTAGACCAAAGACCAACATCATGGACGTCAGACACTTTTACATCACACACACACACAAATGCACTTCAGAGACCCGATAAGGAGTACACACAGGTGAGAGTTTTGTGTATCTACGCCTCTAAGGAAAGCAGGATGGGATGTATGAAGGAAAGCACATGTACAAATGGCAAAGCATTGACTCATTTTCATTTCAAAACTAAAAGTAATGCATACTTTGGTGTAAGAAAGGAATAGAAACATTTCGCTATAAGTTGCCTGATCAGTTTCAGTAATGCTATCAATTAGTTTAAATACGTATATAGTCTTTCTAAACAGAAGCACGTAGGTTCCTTTTTTATAGAATAAAGGAGAAGCTAAGCAGGGTTTTAAAACGAAACCTACGCGAGTTGCACATTCCTTCATATTTTACATTGTCCCAATCGGGAAACTCAGCTTAAAGGTACCAGTTCAAAGAAAAGCAACATCCACGAGGGCCAGGTTTCCAGGAAATGCGAGCGTTTCCCGGGATATTTCAGGCTAAAACTTCCACGCTGCACAACTGAGAGACACAGGGAATCGTTCCTGCCGGTCGCAATAAAACTGTTTAACTTGCATATCTGATCAAAGCCATGAACCACAAACATCCTAAATAACCATGTATACTGTGCATACGTTTGCTGCTGATAACCCGGGCACTAGGCAAGTTGTTTATGTCAATGTCAATGTAGCCGCTGCTATAGTTTTATTTTTATTGGTTATTTTTTTATGTTTTTTTTTTTTTTTTATCTAATTAGTGTTTTATTTCTATTTCAATCTCTTCCATCATCTGAAATAACTTCCCTAAATCGTATTTTCGTCAGGAGTTTGTTTTTGTAATGAAAGGGAATTTCCCCACGGGGATTAATGAAGTAATTCTGATTCGGATATGAGGACAGCTGCGAGGATAGGGGGGCCGGCCGGGGCTCGGCATGGGGGAGCGAGGCCCGCCGGCGGCCGCTTCCCCGCGGGTCACAGGGCTCACCGAGGAGGCGCGGCCCGTTCCGGCACCCAAACCCCCAACTTCCACCTCACAACGCCGCATAGCAGCTCGATTGTCGGGGGCTAACGGCGAGACCAAGGGCGGCCGCTAGAGACTGCGGGCCCACGAAAGCATATCATACCGGGCCCCCGAGGCAGGCCACGTCAGTCACGCTCCTAACTGTTTAGGCCCCTGTCAGTCAGGGGGTCTGGGGATCCTCCTCACTGCCCCCCACCCCTAACGGCGCCCCTGGAGACACCCATATAAATGTCAGGCAGAGGGCCCCCAGACGTTTGTTTAATCCCTCCACTCCGTGCCCCCACGTACGCAAAATGCCAGAAACAACAAGCATTAAGATTTTCACGTCGCTCGTTTAAGGGCTTTTGGCGAGAAGCCCGAGGGACTAGCTGGCTTCGCTCGACGCCTCACAATCTGTTATGGGTCCACCCAACCCCCCCTTAACCCACCCCCAGCAAACCCGAGAAACCGCGCCCCGAAACTAATAACCCATTCCGGGCTACGCTGCGACGCGGCTGCTTCACCTGCAGGTTTCGGTCCGTCGTGCTGGAGCCCACCTGCTCGCGCTCAAGCTCGCGGGAGCGGCGCGTACCCCATCGGATCCCCACGGCTCGCGCTCACATCCCGTCGACAGACGGGGTCCCGAGACGTCCGGGCCGCCGCTTCCGGTCGATCGCAGAGGAAGGCGTAAGCGCGGCCCTTTGATTGACAGCTGTTTTCACCAGTCGGGATTCGTTCAATTAAAACCTAATGACGCGCACTTCTGTGTCAGCCAACCAGTGAGCGGAAATCCTCTGCCAAAACGTAACGCCCAGGAAACCGTGAGGGAATTCGGGCTGTTTGAATGAGCGTTCGCTTAACTTAATTTCGTAGAAGGGACAAATGTATATCCTTTGAAAAGAAAATCTGTTGCCAGTATAGAACATTAAAGCCGGCATTCGGAAAGATTTTTTTTTACCAACAAGAAAAGACGTGTTGTGACTGATTTATACTGATAGGTTTGCCACACGTCCCTTAAAATACAGAATCGTCCCGTATTTGACAATAAAATTGTGCGTCCCGTTTTTAATCAATATGGGACGCGGTTTGTCCACTATTTCCGAGTTCTGATGAACGCAGCATCATCCTGTCCACATTTGAAGACGTATGAAAACGCCGTTGGATCGATCAGATTAATTTGTCTTATTTATTAATAAGTTAATAAATAAGTATTAAATAAAATAATTTAAGTAAATTATTAAAAAGTTGTATATCCTGAAGATTATGAACTGTTGAACTTATGAACGTACGTCTTGATATAAAGCGACTGATTTCGTGTGTCAAAGCTAATTTCATTATACCAATTGGAGTTATAAGTATATACGTTTTTCATTCGGTTTATTTTTATGTCCATTGATAATAGAATACTTTGTATATTAAGTATGAATCATAATACTTTCGTGAGACCATGGTGTAAGTTTTGATTTGCCATCGCTGGTACTTGGCACATAGTGGTTGTGGCCCCACTATGGTAGGCGTCCTTTATTTTTCTGCATGAAATGTGCCAATTAACCCTATATACTGGTAGTTTTTGCGAAACTGTTTTTGTATACCTACACATTGCTTATTTTATAGATTAAAAAAGTCATAAAATATTTAACAGAAAAAGTCAGACTGTTAAGTTGCTTTTCAGCAGTTTTCCGCAAGGTGTCGCTGCATCCAGGCTTCACGATAAGGGCTTTCAGTGCTTATAAAACTCGTGAGTTTTCCGTAGCACACATTCCTTTGAATGTCCTCGTGGGCAACTGGATGGTTTGAAGGAGGTCTGAAATGTATAAAAAGCAGTTCAAAAAAGAAAAACGGACGGTATTAGGCATATATACGCAATGTTTTTTCAATTTCCATCTGAAACATTGCGATGGCTAACTGGTCAGTAGGCTAACTTTTATTCGACTAAAATATCACAGCCTTGGACAAAAATCTAAAGGCAAACCAGATATGTTTACCATCTTCTGATCTGGCCGATTTTTATGCAAAGAGCGAAGTTTTGCGGCTAACTGGCGCCCCTGAATGAAGGTCGATTGAAATGCAGGTGGAGATTCAGTTCATTGAAAAAAGTTTATACAAAGGATGTTACATTTTCAACGAACAACTCAAGCTTGTAAATATGCGGAAATTATAGACAGTCATTGCTTTGAACAACACTAGGTTTTTATTTTTCAAACCTTATATATAAATACATGTGTCTGAAAGTAGGTTTGGGACTACTTACATAAAGTGCTGACTTGTGCTGAATCAGTGTCCCTAATACTGTTGTCAGGGCGTAATATTCAAACTTAAGGTCATACGTAAATGGTCACTTGGATATTTAATAATAATTCATTTCAACACATACGTTTCGTTTAAATGATAATCATATGCAGCATAAGCATAAGATATTTTAATCCTGCAAACTCTCGCTTTTTCCTTGAAAAAAAGCATCGGCCTAATTTTTTCGTCTGTTATCTGCAGTCTGTCCTCGTCAGCTAACAATACTTTCCCACTGTTCCTTGCCAGAAAAGGTGTGCATCTCTACCACCACAGGAAACAAGTTTCATCATAAAAACTTGTCTTACTCATATGGCTCCTTTAAAATATTGCACATTTTATGATTTTATAGAGAGCAAACTAATTTAGCATTGCTGGTGTTAAAATAGGATTGTATTAATGGTTGTGGCTTGTAACTGAAACTATAATTTTGAATTAATTTGTGCCTTGTATATATTATCCCAGTGTTAGTAATACAGTAATTTGTTTCAGATATAAATTAGTCTTAAAACACAGACCCTAAAAATATTCTGGTAATTTATACAATATCAGTTGGTAAGTAGAACTAATTTACTATAGATGAAAATTGTCCTGGTTACAGATAGAAACCCAGTGTCCCACTTTGAGATATTTTGATCTCGTTTAGTTTAGTTTAGTCACCGTATATTATCATCCATTCTACCCATTGTACCATTCAAGCGTACACGTCCTCATCTTTCCTAACTGAATAGCCGGTGTCCAGTCACATGGGTATATGTGTATAGACCAGGTATATGTGAAAGGACAGTACTCAAAGATCATCGGGGATCGGATGCCAGTGGCCCTGTATGAAGGGTGTACAGCTAGCACGCTGACCCATCACTAGAAATCTTTTTAACTGTCGGAGGAAATCAAATTAGTCGAAGTCAAAATCAAAGTATCGTTTCAGCCCTGATGCATGGGTGATACACTGAGATGAAGTATTGTTACTCATTGGTCATAATGTCAAAAAGTAGTAAATAATATATACACATTGTAGCGTTCGTTATGAAGTAAAACAGGCTTCATCTTAACCCTTTAATGATGGCTGATGTTGGCCCCAGCCACACCTTTAAAACACGTAAACAGCCGGCAGCACACAGAGAGAGTGAAACCACACGAAAGTCCTCAGACGGACTCCATCGGTGGTGCGTTTTCCGCTGGGCTCGGAGTCACGTACAGTGATCAGTCATTCCATAAGAAAATAAATTCAGTAAGTATATGGTAAATGCACAGCTAGAGGCAGGCAGCTAGAGGCAGGGAGAACTTCCATGTGAAAAACAACAAGTGTTCTGCGACCCTTAAGGTTTGAGGCAACCACACACACAACACGCACAAAGGCAAGCTTTCGGTCATTTCAATAGTTATACCACGCCTGTAGTAATACTGTTTGTCCAGAGCATTAAAACGTAATTAAAAGTTGAGATCTTGGTCGTCACTTAAATTCAAATGTGCAAACGTAGAAAATGCAATCCACTGTGTCCTCCACAAAACAAATCCCCTGTATTCCCAGCATTCAAAAACGTGCCCTTTTAATGCCAGCACTCCTGTATGTAGGACCCTAGCTGGCTGTGCGCTACCTGTCTGCAGTCCGCCCATTTAGGGCGAACGGATGTCGGAGTTCATGCCAGGCTTTTAGATGACTGATCTAAAGGGACGTGAATCACAACGCGATAAAATGGTAAGAAAAGTCCGTTCCGAAATCTGAGAAATGTGAATATTATAAAAACATTACCTTAACCACTAGAGTTATACGCCGATATCTGCTCTATATCTATGTCTGAAAGTAAATACACTTTTTTTGACCTTGTGACTTTTACAGCATTTACTTTCACTATCATCTTTGAATAGACGTGTTGTATACAGCTTCGCACGATTTTCCCTCTACGTCTCCGTTTCGTATTTATTGTAAAGTATTTCACTGTTTAATATCTGAACATGGTATAACATGTAACATTATACGTTATATTGTCGGTAGATTTTAAATTGAATTAACTGAAAATTTTCATAATTAAGATACATAATCACATAATTAACTTTATGTACATGATTATCAATGTAGTAGAAAGAAGCCGCATGCCGAGTTAATTAGTTAGTGCGAAGAGTTTAAAAATAAAACAAAAACAACTTAAGTGACCAAAGTTACAGCCGAGATCTAAACGTTTCACAAACGAATAACATTCGTTGCGATTCCCCCAATGAAAATAAAAACATCGAAAAGAGGAGTTTGTTGCGGATACGTCTTTTAAACGTGCTTCCTTAGTTGGAATGGAAGTGTTTCAGTAAGAAACTGCAGTAGGTTTTTACAAAACATTAAGCTGAAATGCGTGAGCAATTCTGCTGTGAAAGCAATTATACGGCTTGAAGCCACGTCCTAAGTTACGATTCTAGGACATGGATTCAGACAGTTATATACAGTTATTAATATTATATCCATTCCCTGCTATTTCTCAATTCTTCTAGCACAATGAGGCTGAGACATAAAGGCTGAATAGCTAAATATTTGCAAATACCAGTACAACGGCAAGTGCTGGTGCTCTATCCCAACCCAGTCCTTGGGGGACAGTCCACGTTTTTGCTTCCTCTCAGCTCCCAGCACACCTGTACCAGGTATTCAGTGTTCCTGATTGTCTGGGAGCTGGGAGGGAGTGAAAACGTGGACTGTCTGGTGTTCCCCGAGGACTGGGTTGGGAAACAATACTCTAACCATACGCGTTAGCTGTTTTGATTTGAAACACTGACTGAACTTCCATACCAAGGTCTTTACTCAGTGCTACTTTTGATTAGTACGATGTAGTCATTCCCTCCCTAGGTCAGGGGTAGCCAGTTTTATCCAGAAAGGGTGGCTGTTTATGTGGGTTTTCGCTGCAAAACCCTAATTATGTAACTAATTAGAGGACTGATTGGCTGAAGAGTATTCACACCTGGGTTTCAACAGCTGACGTAAAGGTTATCCCAAAACCTGCATGCACACCGGCCCATTGCGGATAAGATTCCCCTGCTCTACGCCGTAACATTCGTCTGCTCCTGCTAGGTGACCAGCAGCAGTCGCCTGCAGAAGGCTCAGGAGGATGTAGAGGAAGTGAAGGTCATCATGATCAACAACATCAACAAGGCGGACGAGAGGACAGACAAACTATTGGAGCTTGATGACCGGGCCAATGAACTCACCAAGAAGGTGAGACGGAAATGTCGCCCAGTTACTGTAACACGTGGTGTACTGTGAGCGTAGAACTGACGTTTACTCTGCGTGGAAGTAATGACTTCAGTCCTTATTCAACCCTGAAGACAAAAAGCCATAAAATGTTAAACTTTTGTTTCTAAACGTGCTTTGGGTCAGCGTAGAGGAAAAGTGTAATGCATATTAATTTGCATCCTGGTGTCAGCTTGAAGTGATATTTTTGGAAAGGTGTTTCAATGTTCACAAATGGAAACATCTCACCTTAGAACTATATATATATATATATACACACATGTGTGTGACAATAACATTTTAGTTATGAATTCTTTTAAAGTTATTTGTTTCATTATTTGGTCTCAAAAAGAGAGGAGGTGCTTCCTCCTCTAGCTCTATGGAATATTTTCTTCTGGTGCACCTACTAGGCAAATATGCTACACCATAGACTTAAGTCTTCCTCCGGAGGCCCACACATACAGAACGTTCATATTCAAATTTCAGGGCCTAAAGTTTTATCATACGATTTTTAAGTTATGAGGTGCCAGTTCCTTTTGAATGTATGTGGGTCTTTTGACCGACCTTCATGGATTATATGAGTAATGTGATAAATTCTCACCTTCCTGGCATAAGCATATTCTGAAAAGAAACAGTTGGACAAAATGTTGTTTTCAAAACATGTTTATGTTTGGGGTGCAACAGTCTTTGAAATCCATCTCTTCCGCGTGTGTGTGATTTGTACATTCTTATTGTGTTGTGCAGGTTTGCTCTGGTAATCAATAGGTATGCAGTTAGTGTGACTGGCATCTTTGAATGGCTGCCAGTGGTGCATTGCATAAGTGCATATGTATGCCTAGTGATGGACTGGTATCTCGCCTAGTGTGCACCACTGCCCTGTGCCCTTTATTGCCAGGAATAGGCACTAAGCACCCCTGCAGTTCCATTCAAGCAAAACTTGAATCCAACAAGAAGTGACATGTTCTTTATCAAAAATGACTATAGCTGAAGTAATCAGTCAGTCAGATCTTTTTGTAGGAATGTTTTGCCCTGTGTTGTTTATAGAACTGCTTCTTTTATCTGTGATTTACAGGAAAGATCGTGCATGAAGACCCTGCCCTGGACTTTTGTATGTCTTTCAGTTTGTCCTGCTGCAGTATTGACTGTCACTGCCTCAAACTGTTTTGGTTGTGGCAAGACTATTGATTTCAGACCAGAGAATATTTTTAAGGACAGAAGCGATTTGAATGTTTTTCTTAAAGGCAGTATTTCCCCCCCAGGTTTTCCTCCCATCAATCTTTCTTTGTGTTTTAACATTTATGAAGTTCTGGGTGTCACAGAGGCCCCCAGGGTTTGGGGTGTTTGAATCTCACTTCTGCTCTGTGTGCAGCATTTGCATGTTCTCCCAGTGTAGTGTGGGTTTGATCAGTGTGAAAATATGTGGTTACCAGTTAGCCTATCTGCAGTGTGTGTATGTACCCTTTCATGAACTGCCATCCTGCCCTCCTAACCTCCGTCTTGTTCTCTGCACTGGCCTCTTGTTTTCCCAACCAGCATAAGCATTTAGAAGATTGGTATGTGATTTGCTCTGTATCTTTAGATAGTCAAACAGTGTACTTGAATTCTTATGCAGTGATTGCATCAGTCTTATATCCACATCAGATCATAGACGCATTCATTTGGAACAGTTAGGAATGACTTTGACTGCTCAAGGATTCTTTATTTCTAGATCCACGATTTCGCCACATTTCCAGCAGCACCGTGAATGTGCTGGAATTGTGTTTCTTCTTTGACAATAACATCAAATATCTCGCAGAGAAATTCATCAGGCACTGGTGGTCGAGTTTTATATTAACGGCGGCGTGTCTTGTCTCCCTGCATTTTTGTTACCGGAATACGTACCACCTCACCAGAGCAAGGGCTTCTCCAGGACAACAATGAAGGTGAAGAAGCAGACCCGGTGGCAGCTGAGGAAGATGAAGGTGCTGTTTGCAGCTGTTGGGGTGGCTGTGGTGTTAATACTGATTATCGTGGTAGCCAGCGCATTGAACCAAAAAGCCAACTCTCAGGAAAATGACATGAACAGTAATGCTACTAATTTCACGGTACACAAGCGGACCTAGCAGAGAGGTGAAGGACTTCAACTGGGTTGGCCAACTTGGGGAATCAGAGAGAAGGGAAGATGGGTGGGGTTTTGCGGCTCGGTGTTCTGCATTGAGAGAGGGATGTCCTTGTACTTGAATGTATAATTGTACAATGCTGTTACAATTCTGTTTAAACCTTGTTTTATATCTTCTTTTGCTCTCAAGATAAGTACCATAATCAAAAGCTAGGGAAAGAAGTGCTGCATCCAGAGGTGTACAGTGTATATGAAAGGCATCTTAAGGGAAAACGGCATAAACTTAAAGACCAGCTCAGGTGGATATGGGCTGTTGTTTTTTTTACATAAAATTCTATGTACAGTTTCTGTAATTCACTCTATGGGATACATGTAGGGGACAAATTTGTGAGTATAATTGCTGTAGTGAGTTTTGGAAATTTATAGAAAGTTATTTGCTTAATTACATTAGGAAGTTCCGGTTCCCGATACTGTAACATACGAAGAAGAAGCCTGACTTTAGGTCATTGCAGCCTCATCTCAAAAACAACAAAACACCAACGAAGTTTTGGAAATTTGCTCTTCACTTTGGGTTTATGGTTGAATTTATGGACTACATTAAACTGAAATATTTATACAAGAGTTGTTTTAAACAAGTGCTGTATTTTTCCATTACAAAAGTTTAATTAAGATGGACTAAAGATGGATCCCGGGAGGGAAATTTTGGAATTCTTAATTGCTGTCCTTAGTAATGTGATATAAATTGTTGCTGAACAACTTCAAGTACTTTGGCTATTTTATATAATTAGTTTTTAAGCCCCTTTTCAATTGAAGCATATTTAAGATGCCCACAACCTCACCTGAAAGAGCACAAACGCTCCTGCAGTACGGCTACGGAGGACAGACCGTGGACTTTGTCCTGCCAAATAACAGGGTTGGAGCAGCTTAATGAGTAATACATCTCCACTTCCTTATAGCATTAAATCTCAGTGCACACCGACCAAAAATGTATTATTAATTTCCACGATGAGGGATATCTCACAACCACGATACAAACCTGTCTTTTCCGCAGGAGGACCGACATCCGCTCTTCTCCGCTTCTGCGATGGATTGGTCTGTCACACGAGGTCAACAGACCCAAAGAAATGACAGCTTTATTACTCATAATATGCTGTTCATTTATTTGAATCCTGGAATAGAAATCTGGCAACTGAAAAAGTACTAAATCACATTTATAAGTGAATATAAAAGGAAAGAAAAATACAATGCTGTGACATTTGGTGTGCATTCCAGAAAATTACACAAAGACAAAAGAAACGTAAAAAGCGAAACCACCAATAACTTAATTTTAAATCCGACTTAAAGTAGAAAGAGATCCAGACAGAATTTGTATTAAAAAACCCGCTCACCATGATCGTATTAGTCTTATGACACTGACTTCTGTCAGCAATCCACAGGCCAAGCCTTCGTATTCCCGTCAGCTCGCTATGCTACACGCAGGTGGGAGTGTTCTCGCTCACACCCGTATTTAGCAAGCTAATAATTAGCGCACCATCTCGATCTACCATGCAAATGCAATTCCCAGGTCATCACTGTGAGCTGTAAACGACCGTATGAAGAAAAAAAATATATATATTAAAATGCCTAAAAAAATATTAAAAAGAACCGTCTTATCACAATGACGGTGACAATAACAATAATAAAACTAGTGTGAGTAATTGGCACACACTGTAAAACGTGTACCGATGGTCGGCACATAAGGAGGTCACACAGGTTATGGAGTGACGGGTCAGCTGATGCTGAACGGACCCCTGCAGCTTTACAAAAGATAGTAAATAAAAAG
This sequence comes from Petrocephalus sullivani, assembly GCA_026780845.1. Classification (NCBI taxonomy): domain Eukaryota; kingdom Metazoa; phylum Chordata; class Actinopteri; order Osteoglossiformes; family Mormyridae; genus Petrocephalus; species Petrocephalus sullivani. The sequence continues at coordinate 3,231,435 of JAODKM010000108.1, read as the reverse complement.
CACTGGGTGTGTGAGTCCCTCACATGGGGACACACAGGGATCCCAGTAACACAGCATGGCCTTCTGAGGCGCAGAGGCTCTGGAGCATCACGGAACAGAAAACTGAACATAAAATCTCAAGGATATTTGGCTGAAATGTGGCCGTGTGGCAGACTCAGTGACATGATGACATGGAGAAACGTCACCGTTGGCAATAATATTTTAGTAACATTTTCGAGCGTGAGAGGCATTTACCCCACACAGGCATAAAAAAACTGTACTGCTGCAGAAAAGCCATTTTTCTACCCTTAAGTGAAGACATTTAAATTTGAAAAAGCTTAGGAAAACAAGACTTAGGAGAACATAACATAAAAAAAAACAAATCAGTGTACTAAAATCTGTTAAACAAAATATTCTCTATTTAAATATTTTCTGTATTTTTAAACAAACAAAAAAAAACCTTAGTTAACCACAGATAATACAGTGAACAGGAAACAAAATGTTAGTTGACATACGTAGATATACAAACATTTCAATTGTTTGCACGTGTGAAGGTGTGGTTCCAAAAGAAAGGAAAAAAAAAAAAAACATATGCAAATGTGTCCCTGCACATATTAAACATTTCTGACCTACTACTGCACACTATCGCATACGGTTTCATTTTCAATTGCTCAGCGACGGCCTCAAACACTGAGAGGTAGGCCATATTCCAGACATCAAAAAGGCTTCTTTGTTGGCTCTCAGTATTTGCCAAAAACGATGTTTTGATGCCTGGAATGAAGAAACACCATAGCAACAAGTTGATACTAAAACCATTAGTAACGTAGTGGTAATTGAACAAATCCCTGTTTGACACTCAACCAACTGGACGCAGTTCCCCAAACCGCCAGCTATCTGTCACCTACAGTGGCATATAGGGACCTCTAGGTGGCGAAGTTACAACAAAGGTCCTCGTTGCTAATCCAGCAATCTCACGAACAATGTGCCCTTTGTACCGCTAGTCACAGTGGCGAGGTCTCTAAACAGTGAAAGAATAAACTAAATAAAGTGGCCACATCACTTTTCCAAGGAACCAGCCCGGAGCCCAAAAATGCTGTGGCCATAATTAATGCAGGACGTCAGACTCTATGAGAAGGAACAGGGGTTAAATATTGCTGCATTAACTGGTACAGTTACACTTAATATGCATTTAAGCCTCCATTAAGCAGTCAGATTAATCCTCCGCCTCACCCACCAAAAGAGCCTTTAAATTAGGTCTGAAAGCTCTACCAACACTGGAAATAAATTGCCCTAAATGAAACGTTACGCTCCATCTATTATGTAGCCTCGGTACTAATTATCGGCTCTGAAATGTAATCGCGGGACCGGTGTGGGCAGTGTGAACAGAGGGACTTCTGTGTCAAACTCGGAGGTAAGAAAGGCAGCACAGCAAATTGAAATGAGCAGCCAAGTCTGGGCAAAAAAAAAAAAAATAAATAAAAATATTGATTAGACTCAGCACCCACTCAAAACAAGAAAAAATGTGCGCATTAATACTTCCTCAATACGCAACATATGCGGACTCAAGTTTTCTACAGAAGCAAAATAAAAAAAAATGGACAGAAAAGCAGAAGATGTGACTGCCGGTTCCCGTAAGAGGCCGTGGCAGGTCCTGATGTAGCCAATATAACACCCCCGCTGACCAGGAACGGTTCAAAAATATCAGCAACCCTCAGAAATACTTAAAGATTGCTTAATCAAGCCATTTTCTCGTCACGGGTAAAAACAGATACCCTAAATTATATTACAGCAAACCCAAAACATAGAGCCAGCTATGAATCCTGGAAAAGACAACTCAGCACCTAAATCAAGATTATACTGTGCGGACACCAAACTCCAAGGTGTGAGGGAACCACACGGAATCAAAGGTCTAAAAAGAATGAAACTCGGAAATTAAACTCTGAAACGAACACTCAGTTTAGCACTTTGTATTCTATTATATATGGAATATAAGCTTTCCTTATAAACCCTCTTTATAAACGGATAAATGGCATCAGTACACAAGCCAGTCTTGCAAGTCTGTGTATCAATATCAAACAATACTCTCTAACAAGAACTTCCTGTTTCCTTAAAAGGGCAGGGTTCAGATCCGGTTTGGCAAATGTGTGCTAATTTTTTCCCCACACAAAGTTAAGGGAAGGGTTGGGGCCATGTGGACACAAAATGTGTAACTATTTTATACGCGATACATTGCATTCAAAGGTGCGAGACGGAACTCAGCCACAACATAAACACTATGCAACACAGAGCCTTGTGGACAGCTTAAAGTTTAGAAACATTCAAAAATAACAATAATAATCCGTTATAAAAATTTAAAATGTTCTGACCTTTCATCATGAGGCCTATTTTTCCCCCATGACATTTATTTTTAAGTCTGTTACCTTAATTAATTTCAGAAGCCCACTGACGAATCAGAAACAGCCTTCATTTATGCCTCTGCCTTTCAGTCAGGGAACACTCAATCAAGGAGACCAATCATATCACTCTGTCAGTAAAAGAATTACAATAAAGACACGTGACGGGATTTTTGTTACTTTCTGGGGATGGTCCACCAGGCTACAGCATAGCGATGCTCTCCGGGTTGCAGTTGAGGTGGGTTGACGTGCTGCTGCCCCCTGGTGATTTCAGACTTTTGGCACCGCTGCTCCCGCACCCACCGGCCCCGAGTGTCCCAGGCCGGCCCCCGGCCCCCATCATCACCCCGGAGCCCCTGTGGTGGCTCTGCTGCAGGGCGGCCATCATGGTCTCATTGTTGACGGCACCAAACTCGTAAGTGAAGGTGCCGTAGAACACGAGGATGTCCACCGTGAAGACCCACTCACATATGGCGGCGGCGTGCTGCAGGACGAAGCTCTCGTGGATGAAGAAGATACCACCTTGGGGTAGGGAAGGTGCTGTCAAGGAGAACACCCCGAAACTACTGGTATGACGTGCTAGTAAGGTCACCAAGCCTGTCTCTACTAGCTGAGTGTGATCAGATATTTTTCTAGCGTGAATCAGAGGGTGTTTACTTTAATGTGATTAATTAAATTACCATGACTCTACAGATCCTATCCTATAATTGAGCGATTGTTGTTTAGAAAAATGGGCTTTTAGCTTCTACTGATGTGTATCGGCTGGTTGTCCAGATTCCAGTAAACAAAAACAGCAAATCGACACAATGCATACTTAGCTGTAACAGGACACGAAGGAGAAACAACGCAAACTGCGAACGAGACATCACCAAGCCTTCGGAACACGGGAAAGGGGTTTTCAAAGATGGAAAACCGCGTCCGTTAGGAAAGCTGTAAATGTGGGAAGCACACTGAGCCCACATCAGCCCAGATAAAAGGACCCCAGCTTGTGGAGAAAGGGTTGTCATTATTTATTTAAAATATTAATTTATTTATTCTGTCACTGGTCAAGACCACTGCACCCACCCTTCCTTTCCCTGTATCAATCCAAAGCTAAATGCACCAATGTCCAGAAATCATGGGAATCATCATGGAATTTAATTACAGGTAAGGCATCACAGGTGGATCTATAAGAACCACCGATGGAAAGTAGAGGAGTCACGATCACGCGATTAAACAATAATAAAAAAAAAGGCATTCAGTTTAGCTTTTCTGATTGCTTGCCAATATGACAGAAGATGGAAGGATGAGGATCCAAATGAAGAGTGAAAGCCTCAGTTGTGTGGAAGCACTTCACATTAAAAGTGAATGAAAATGCAGTCGTCCGTCAGTATTGGCAAGCAGATTGGCAATGCAACTAAGTCATAGAAGTCGACATTCAGGTTTGACAGACACACCAAATAGTGCAAGGTTAGTATGTGCCATTTAGTCTATTGGAGTTAGAGGTTCACCCATCCGATATTCAGGGTTGGTATCAGCACCGATCCATACCTATTAGACTGGTAAGGAATCGGCCATGTGACCGATCCACGTCCAATACTTACTTATTTACTTTTTGGCACCTGCTGTGACGTCATGCGCATACCCTTTGCAGTAGGAGGCACGTAAGAACATCAGGTATGAGGGTGACGATCTGGGAGCATTTTACGCTTGAAAGAACAATTAGTAGCGCAGCGATTTGCAATCTTTGTACAAACAACGCTCTGAGAGGTGGAAGTAGCGTTTAGCGGAAAATCCCGTTAAAGTGCACGCAATTGTGCAAAACAACGCAATATGAAAAAAGCAATGGATGATTTGGGACTGGCTAGCTTGGGCTGTTTTGCGCACTCGCTAAAGCATGTGATGTGAAATTTTTGTGATATTTAGGACGTGAAAATAGAACTTACTATTAACCACCAACTTATTTGACGGACATGTCACAAGTTATGCCAAGACACAAAACCGTGTCAACAAATCACTTGCTTTTGCTCCAGACCATTTCTATGGAATCCAAAATATTTCCATAGAGTGGAAGACATTACCAGTTCCTAGTCGCGTTTTCCTCCGAGTAAGTAAGTGAGTTAAATTTATCACAGACACGCTGCTGAGAGACATCATAGGGTGTAATTACACAAACCTAGATGGTCTAGTCCATTACACACCTAGTCTATATGATACAGCCTAAAAGTTATTTAAAAGTACAGTGTAGTAAATACATAAACCAGTACCACTTGTTTATCATCCTTATAAGGTATTTTGTACCGTACATAATTGTTTGCGGTATACTTTTATACGACTGGCAGCACAATAGCCTTGTTTACATCAGCATCACCCCAAACACGCGAGTAATGCGTTGTGCCGTGACGTTACGACAGCTACGAAGTCGCTAGGCAACTGGAATTTTTCAGCTTCATTATAATCTTATAGGACTATCGTTGCATATGCGGTCTGCCATGTACCGCATGACTGTATATCTATACTTAGCTCGCCGATAAACACATGCTAAACGCCGTTCTCTTTTCTCCCCCGTGAAAGCAAAAATCCTCTTCCGATTTATTTTGGTTACCGAAAACCGGCACTAACGTAGGCCTTTCGCAAAAGCAAAGTGGAGTAAAGCTAACGTTTGTAAAGCGGGGGATACCTGTAACATGATCGATAGTGACAGCCTTAATTGAAACCAAGCCACACAACAGACTCATTCAGCCCAAGGCCAGCGGTAAGGATACTGAGCACCAAGGAGACGAGGGCACCGGCCGCCAGTGCCACGCGGACGTGTGCCATCCAGTAGTCAAGCGCGGTGACGGCGATGCGGTATGTCAGCACGCACTGCAGACAGACGAAGAGCAGACCGGCGGGGAAGGCCACCCCTGCACCCACATAGTGCAGCGACTTGGCATGGTCCACCTGGAGCGGGAACCAATCAGGGCGAAACGTGAACAGGGCCAGTCAGGTAGGGCACCAGTCTCGCTACAGCCAATTGAAACCAAAGCTTTTCGATAGACAGATCAAATCAAACTCATACGGACCCTTTCCATACCACTGCTGGGCCTAAAGACCGAAGTCCATATACAACGAGAACCACAGAGCCAGCTGTTAATCAGCCAGGCAGGGGGGGGGATAAAATAGAAACGTCCCTTTGGACACCAAAGACAGTGTCAGACCCCATTACCACTGCCATGGCCGAAAGCTGTAAGAGCCTTATTTTTCTGGCTCATTTGACACAGAATTAGGGCCGCTGTTAGGCAGCATAGGAGCCTCCGCATTTGTCTGATAAAATACTGCCATCTGTGCCCGCATCACCTAGCTCATGAGAACAGGTCTACGGTCGTTCACACCTATGGAAGTGGTATTACTGTTTCTTCGCCGACATGTCCAACGCTACTTAATACACTTATTACTAAGGAAGAACCAGTAGATGATATTGCCTCATGATCAAAATTGCATTTCAGTCCTGAAGTGGACCAGCGTTTGCCAGCTGAGTAGCCCTGATCTCAAAGGGGTCCTGATTTCCAAAGGGGTGCTTTTATTTGTCATTTCCACCCCCAAAGGGGGTAGTACCCATATGATGCATCCCAAGACAACTCAAGCCCTGGGAATAACACTTTACCCATTTAAACAACCTATTATTTTACTGACAAGAAGGAGTTCAATTCCTGACTCAGCGGCACAACAGTATCTGCTGGAGGATGGACCAGAACAGCACCATTGAGCCGACATCCTTCACCACTACATTCCTGTTCCAATACAGCACGTACCACCGTCAGAATGGACCCCTCCCATGCTCACCTGGAAGTTTCCCACCATGACCAGGCCCAGAGCATTAGTGCAGCCAGAGACCAGGGCGCTGGTGTTGATCCAGCAGCGGTGGCTATGCTCGATGACCTGGGCGTACCGCAGCAGGCACACCATGACCACTGGCGGGAGAGGACATGATGGCATGAGTCACAGGAACAATTCCCTTCAGCGTTAAAATGGGCTAAAAGCGCTTAAATCACTTTATCTGGCCATAACCTGTAGGGTCCCTGCTTCGTTTTACACAAAATTCATTTTAAATGTTATACATACTTATAAACATACACAGACATAAATATACGGTCTATAGCAGGGATAAAAAATTTATGTACTGGGAGATGGGCTGCATTTTGGCACACACTCAAAGAGCTGTGCTCTTGTTATCGGATACCGAGTTTCCGACCAGGTAGCTGCACTGACTTAATTCAGAAAACAAGCATTTCACTTGTAGGACCCAATGTGAGGATTAATTCTAATCAGGAGTTTATGATACCAAGTGAGATATTTCAGGAGGACTGGGTTTCAAATGGCCTAGTTTCATTTACAAAGAATGGGGGGGGGAATTCAAATTTTTAATAGCAAATAATGAATCCGCTCAGAAAATGGTCTGCTTTAACTAATGGCCTGTATTTTTATATTCTCGAGACTCCTAGGCAAAGCACTGAAATCTGTGTACTTCTGTGTATCTTACCCATAAAGGCTCCCACATTGCCAATCAAGCTGAAGAGACAGCTTTCGGGGGGGAATGAGCCGCACTTACTACAAGAGAACAATGTTGCGGGAAGAAGGAGTTTATTTCTCATGTGCAAGGTGAGTAAGAGCAAAACAAAGCACAACATGGTAAGGCACAGACTGTCTCTACGTAGAGCCAAATTTTGGATGCAGAATAATTTATACTACTCGATTTAAATTAAATGAAGGGGAAAAAGCCCGCGCTTGAGCACATTATTCAATCATTGATTCATTCATTCATACAACAAGAGACTCTGACAAGGAAGAGACCTGATAAGGGGGATGTCCTGCAGAGTGCAGCAGGTTTTGGGAAAACCTGGCTTGGCGGTCTCTTCTGTGCACGTCAAGTTGTAGGACCTGGCAATAAGCAAGTGCAAAACGATCGATTTCTCAAGCCTCTAAGCCTCTCTGCTCTGTTGCTATTGACGGCATTGAAAACGCACTCTTTACATACCAGTTCTCTACAGGACAGACATGGTGGTTCATCACTGCCATTGCATAGCTGCAAAGATAAAAAAAAAAAAATTGGACATGTAAAAAAAAAAAATATTTAAATTGAAAATTGTTATTCCAGAATTTTGTATTATGGATATAATTAAAATGAACACTCTTGAAAGCATACTACTAATCAGTGTGCCTAGAGTCTAGGTTATAATACCCTCACCGAACAGGAACAGGCAGTTTAATGGAGACCATTTAATCACCTACAGCTGTACAAGGGATAACAAATCCAGGTCTCAGGAGCACTAGGAGAAAGCCCACACACACTAGGAGCCCCACGCAGCAGAGCTGGAGTGATGATCAAACTCAAACCCGTGATGATGTGAGGCTGCAGTGCTGCCAGCTGAATCACCATGTTTCCCTTTAAATTATCCTTTTTCCCTTTCCTGTATATTTTGAGGCAACACCCTATTCACTCATTTGCAGCAACATCCTCACTATGGCAAGTCTATTCTTCACCCCCCCCCCCCCCCCCCCCTGTTGGGGGGGCTCGGGGGGGGGGCCCGCCGGCGGGGGCGGGGGGTGGGCGGCCCCCGGGGCGGTGGCGGGGCGGGGGGGGGGGCGGTCCCCCTCCCCCCCCCCTCCCCCCCCCCC
>JAODKM010000108.1:3196334-3216045 GCA_026780845.1 Petrocephalus sullivani | reverse complement strand
TCCTATGCAAATACTGTTTAGATCATTTGCTTCTAGTGATCAAGTAGTCCGCTGTGTGTGTGTGTGTGTGTGTGTGTTCTTTTTTGCTCCTGACATTTGGATAAGTTAAAACTTTAGTGTTTTTTTCTTTCTGAGTCCTCCTCTGCCTTATGGTAACCCACCTGCTTCTGGCTAGCTACCTGAAGCTAAAGCTGTGTGCACAGAAAACATGATTGGGTCATTTTCTTTGTGACAATTATAGACTCATCAAAGCTTATGATGTACTGTTGGAAACCAGCCACCGATATGCAGCAGCGAAATTACAGTATACTATATTTTATGTTCAGTGCTGTATTAAAGCATGTATTTATTATACACAGTTCAGTAATTTTGTACAGTATTGTAATTTGAAAAGTGGTTGAAATGGTTTTACTGTATTTTGAGTCAGAGAAATTCAGTATATTGCAAGACTGTCAGTTATTACCTTTTATTTGTGATAAATGTACAAATGTAAATTTCGATGGTAGTCTGCCTGAGACGAGTCTTTTAGAACAATCATCCACTTATAGCAGGGGTGGGTAATCTTATCCCCAAAGGGCCGATATGTTTTTGGGATAACCTTTAGGTCCGCTGTTCAGACTTACTTGTGAAGTCTTTTTATCCAGTCTTCTATCCAGTCTTCTAATTAATAACATAGGGAATTGCACCGAAAACCGGCATGCACAACGGATGTGATTGCCACCCAGACAGATGTGATCGCTGTAAGAGGTTTCTACTGTGTTAGATAACGTTTTCATTTCATCTTTGTGAGAGTGAGTGAACATGGGCTCCCTTGGTATGCAGAAATGAAGGGCTGTAATTAAAGCTGTCATACTCGATGGATGGCAGGATTAAGGAACCCTGTTTCAGCCAGTGTTCCAGCAGCATCCGTACATATACGTGGCTGTTTCTTCCCCCCCCTTCCATTCCAGATCACTTCCATGTGTTTGTTGGGGACCTCAGCCCAGAGATCACCACTGATGACATCAAAGCAGCCTTCGCCCCATTTGGCAGGATATCGTAAGTGCTCTTGAGCAGCCCCCTCTCTGTGTAGCTGTGAAGATCCTAGGTTTCGCCAATAGTGTCCTTCTGGGTGACTAGATTCAGTTCATATTCCTCAACAGTGATGCCCGTGTGGTGAAAGACATGGCCACCGGGAAGTCCAAAGGCTATGGCTTTGTCTCCTTCTTCAACAAATGGGTATGTGTGTCTCCTGCCACTGATCCCCTGCCTTTCCGATAAAGCCGTATCTATGTTTGTGCCTAAGTTATGAACTGAATGAATGTTCACAAAAGTGGTAGGAGGCTCCTACTAGCCGTAGGCCACCTTCACACAAACTGCCCTATGCTTGATGGTGCTGATGTGATGGTCACTGTTTCATGTGCCTATGTTCGTTGTAGGATGCAGAGAACGCAATCCAGCAAATGGGTGGCCAGTGGCTTGGTGGTAGACAGATCCGGACCAACTGGGCCACGAGGAAGCCCCCAGCTCCTAAGACCTCCTATGAGAGTGAGCTTCTCTGGGCGTCTCATAGATATGAACTGTGTGCCTGGCCTTGCCAATACTGAACTCACTGCTTTGAATGAACGTCTTTTTGGGGTTACAGGTTTACTGTTCTATCTGTGGGTCTTTTGTGAGATGGTGAATTGAATGCCCTCCAAACGCTTAAATTCCTATAATCCCCACCCTCCACGACCGCATGAAATACTGACCCCAGTCCTTTCCTTCCTGTCACAGGCAACACCAAGCACCTGTCTTTTGATGAGGTGGTGAACCAGTCTAGCCCCAGTAACTGCACTGTGTACTGTGGAGGGGTCACCTCTGGTCTCACAGGTATTTGCATTGCCCCACCTGCCATCCCATGCTGCCTGTGTTTGTCATAGGCACATTGGTCTGGATTCATCTCCGTCTCCTCTTTGGTTTCAGAGCAACTGATGAGACAGACTTTCTCCCCCTTTGGACAAATCATGGAGATCCGAGTTTTCCCGGACAAAGGGTATTCATTTGTCAGGTATGTCCGATTTTTTTTTTTTTTGGGTCATGTTGTGGTCTGGGCTGTGGTTTAGCATCTCGGGCTGCTGGTAACTTGTTTAGATATCAGTTGATGCATGAGATTAGACTTTTTGTAACATAAGGTTTGTCCACTGACTGTGTGACTTGAGTAAGCTTGGCTCCCATTGTCTTTTAAGTAAAAGGAAAAAGTTTGCAAATGTTGAACATGCAGAAAGTTTACATTTTGAGTTGCTTTTGTGGACCTTCTCTTTCTTCCCTTTTAAATGTGTGAGACCCCTAACAGTGTTTCACGATCCAGTCCCTGAGGACCCGCAGCCAGGTCATGTTTTTGGTTCACCCGATCTTCTGCCAGGCAGACTGTCTGTGGATCCCCAAGTACTGGATTGGGAAATGCAGCCCCATAGGATTTAAGTAGCATGGACGTGTTCTTGAAAGGTCTCATTGCTTTAAACTCCTTCAGGTTCAATTCCCACGAGGGGGCGGCACACGCCATCGTTTCTGTGAATGGCACCTCGATAGAGGGTCACGTGGTCAAGTGTTATTGGGGGAAGGAGACCACGGACATGGTGAACCCCATGCAGCAAGCCCAAGTGCCGCAGGTTATAAGCGCCGTTCCCTCCATTTCTGGCGGCCTTGACTGTCACACATCTCGTTTAATCCGGTTGGCCTCACATCGTCTTCCCTCTTTCCCCCTGCAGCAGAACAAGGTTGGCTTTGCCGCCCAGCCTTACGGCCAGTGGGGCCAGTGGTATGGAAACGCCCAGCAGATCGGCCAGTACGTGCCCAACGGCTGGCAGGTGCCCACCTATGGTGTCTATGGGCAAGCATGGAACCAGCAGGGTTTCAAGTAAGTGTCAGTGCCAGCAAAGCCTCTGTTCCCTGACTCACTGCAAATCCCAACACTGCACAAACACTGGAGGGGTCTGTCTTCGTCCTGATTTTTATTTTATTTTTATTTTTTTTAAGACCCTACCAATTCTCATAGGGACCGCAGTGTTATGATACTTAATGAGATTGAGTATTTTGGGTCAGTGCTATCCAGGCAGGGAATTAAAATAAATAAATGTTAACTACGAACCCCCCCCCCCCCAACATACAGGCACCAAGCCAGCTTGGGCTATTGCAGTTGTTCTAACCTGCTAGTTAACAGCTGCATTAAAGTGTGAAATGAGTCGTTTGCTTTCCCCTGCAAAGAAGCATCCTGTAGTTCCTTCAAACCGAGGGTTACAGCTGGCTGCTAGGAAGGCCCACTGGGACATTAATCACACTGATTCCTTTAGTTGACTTCTTCATTGCTTCAGTTGATTTGAAGACCCAGACCATAGAATAAAGTAAAGCAAATGTTTATTCTAAATGCAGTTTGGCCGCAAGCTGTTTTGAATTTTAGCCGTCTAGTAATTGGTTTCTTAATGTCACGTTTCTCTAATGGCAAATGTCCATGCCCATTTGAAGGAGGTGCTTAATTATTTGTTCTGTGTGTTCTGCTTTGCCACAGCTGGTCATGTGATGTGCTGGTCATCTGGCTCAACCCTGACTCTAACCTTTTTGTCTGTCTCCCTCTCCCCTTACTGTGGTCCAGTCACATACAGGCAGGTGCCGGGTGGACGGGCGTGGGCGCCGTCAGTAACGGCGGCGTGGTGGAACCGGCGCAGGGAGTGAATGGTAGCGTGCTAGCAAACCAGTCGGGAATGGGCACCACGGGATACCACACACACTGATATGGGGGTGGGTGGCTCCAGGCCTCCAAAGTCCCAGGATGCCTCACTGCATCAGTTAACAGTTAAGACTGTGTATGTGAGCGTGTGTGCGTGCGTGCAGGTGTGTGTGGCAGTGACTAGGGAGGGAGGGAGGGAGGATTTTGATTGGGGGCTGGGTGGGCAATTTGTACTTTGACCCCAACCTCCCCCTCCCCCTTTATTTAGTTTTCCTCCCCCTGATATGGAAGGAAAACCATTGCTTACCACCACAGAGGACTAGGTGCCCTACCCTCGGACAGACGTAAACGTGATTTTCGGCTTATTAACGGAAAGGACTATGCCATTTTTAAAGTTGCTATAAAATAAAATAATTTTCAGATTCTTCTTGTTTTGGTTAGAGTAATTCACCTGCTGAGAATGAAATTTTGCCATTTTTTGGACTGAGATAATAAAACATTTGTAAAATGCCGGTAAGAAACTGGTGAATCATGCGAAATGTTAATGGAAAAAATAAACAAAATGGTTGTCAAGGTTTTTTTTTTTTTTTTTTTTTTTTTTTTTTTTTTAAAGATGCTCAATTTTTGTTTCTCTAAACTAAACCAATTGCAGGGATTACTGCCACTTTCTTTCTTTTAAAGGCAGACAGATATTGCACAGTACTATTCTTGGTTATCTTTTCACAAATTTTTTTTTTTTGTTCTTACACAAATTATAGATATTTTAAATTGTTTTGCATTCCACTTCCTTTTGAATTTTTTGTTTCTTGGAGGGCTTATAGAACTGTTTTAATGTAAATAACCAAACAGTCTGTTTGTTCTGAAACTGTATAAAGGAAAATGTTGATTATACCAGCTTGCTTGCTTTTTCTTTTTGGGAAAGGGTGTATTGTGGGGATAATAAAAATGTAAAAACAAAAAAAAAAAGCAGCACTGTTAAATCCTGGCTCATACAGATATTGGTACAGTGTGACTTGATTCTTCTGGGAAGTCTCATCAGACTTTGACTGGAGAGTGATATTGAAACAAAGCAATTCTGTGTATAATTTTTTTGAACTAGTAATTAGTATTAAATGTGGAAGGTGAACTGAGATTTTTGCACTCGTACCCCTTGCAGAAATTTTAATACTGAAGTTGGATATGAGACTTTGTGTTGCCTTATTTTTCTTTTTTTTTTCTTTTTTTTAAACAACCAACCAGTCAGATATCAATGAGTAGGCCGTGCCTAACAATATTTTAAGACCATATGTTTTGAAGAACTTTTGGGGGGGGGGGTTGGGGTGGGGGCTGTTTTGATAATGTTTATGCTACTCTAATATGTTCTTGCTTTGTCCCATTAAAATGCTGATGCCTATAAAATTTGCCGGAGCTGTTTTTCTTGCGTGGTACGGAATGGGAGATACTCGTTGGTTTCCGAGCTAATCTCGTCCCCCTTTTTTAATTTAGTTTTCGTTACCAGGTGTGTAATAAGACTAGATTCAAGTATTACGCTCTATTGTAATTTGATTATCAAATTAAGTCTGTTACGTAATTTTTTCTTTATATACCTTATATACTTGCTACTGCAGCTTAAATTACCACAAAAACTGAATGTGGGGGGGACGGGACTACATTATTTAAAACCCTTTAGGCTAGTGATGGATGTGCTCTGTAAAAAGGGGGGAATGTTGAAAATACTTAATTCTCTAATATCTTAAGTTGCCGCATCCGCGCCACAAAACCGTAGAAATTGAAGTTCCGGTCTTAGCGTGTAACTTCAGTTCCCAGCATTCACTGCTCAAGTGGTATACGCCCCCTTTGGGCACGCGATCGATGGATGGTCCAACCCCGTGGCTCGTTACAACTGTAAAGCGGAGTCGCGTTTGTAAGAAGCAATGGCGACGGTCTAGAGGAAGAAGGCAGCATTTCAAAGCTAAAACCTACCATACAGCGGCAGGACATTCGGTGTTGCAATTCAGGTATGCACAACGGGGAAAAAACAATCCTGAACGGGCACGGGGTCCGCAAGACCAGCTCTCTCAAAAGTCCATTAATGGTTCATAGTACCAAGCGTAACACCTAGCCTTTTCCCCCGTTGGCCGAAGGGCCAGAGAAGCGCCTCGAAAACCACATCGGCTGTACTCAGTGCTGTTTGCTGCTAGCCGTCTATCTCAATGCAGGACCAGAACACAAACAAAATATCTGTGTACAATTCTAACAAGACAGCATGCAGCACGAGTAAATGGTGAGTGGCGCGGGACTGCAGAGCGCTATGTCCCCGTTTGCTGGTCACCTCATGCACTGCCGCACCGCCAGTCCCAATGTAAGCGCGTATTTACAACAGCAGCTGTCATTTCTGAGAGTTTCTGATGCACTGATGTGGCCTTATAAACCACTATAAAATATTTGTAAAGATATTTCGATAAAGTAGTGTATAAGCCACGCTTTGTTTGTCTGCAATGCGATATTTTACTTTGTAAGCCCACCTTAAACGCGAGAATATAGTTAGTTCATTTCTAGTGCCAGTAATCTTTAAGATATTATAAATGACGAATTTTAAAATGTAATTATAAGCACTGTCAAGTACTTCTTATTATTATTTTGAAACAGGCAGGTGTTCAGACCAGCTTCCAATGGAGAGTGCCCTGGTGGAAACTGACATGGTGGTGGCCCCCATGACAGCGCAGAGTTCAGCCCCCCTCAGTCTGGGCACGAGGTCACGGGACAAAAGGAAGACGCCCGCTTTCCTGTCAAACCTGGGCAAAGCCACCCTGCGTGGGATTCGCAGATGCCCCCGCTGTGGCGTCTATAACGGCACCCGTGGCCTGAGCTGCAAGAACAAGGCATGCGGGGTGGTCTTCCGAGACGGAGCGGCGGGGGCCGGCGGCAGGGCGGGGCCAAAGAAAGGGGGAGGCGAGGTGGTGCGGCTGGTAATAAATGGGGAAGGTGAGGGAGGGGGGGCACCGGTGACTCAGGTATTCTCCCTGCGCCTGCGGGGGAGGGGAGTGGAGCAGCGCGGCTTTGTGGAGCTGACCGTGATGGACACGGCCATCGCCACGGCGGACGGCACCGTGCTCACGCGCATCAGCCTCGGCCGCTGCTTCGTGCCGGCCTGCTCTCGGGGGCGGGGCCAGGGGCAGGCTCTGAGCCCAGAGCAGGCGGCCGCCACCGGCGCGGCCCAAGGGCCAGCGCCCCAGCAGCAGCCCGAGAGCCCCTGTCTGCACGTGAAGCGTGCCATGGAGTGCCAGACGGAAGCCACCCCCCTCCCGCTCAAGAGCTCCACGTTGGACTCCTTGCAGGCCCCTGCCTGGGCCAAAGAGGAGGTGTGGCAGCTGGCCACTGAGTCGCCCGGCCCCCTGGTCCAGCGGGTGTCTCATGGGACATTGGTGGTTAAGTGCCATGTCAGTGAGCAGCATCCACTTGGGCTCCTGCACCTTACCGTTGGCTCCATGCCAGGCACCACGAAGGCCGAGGTCCCTCTCCACGAGGGCTCACCGGCTGACTTCCACTGTGCATGTCATGCTGCCCAGGCCAACAGGGGATTAGGGGTTCGAGGGAACGAGGAGCAGGAGGGCCAGCTGCCTCCCAACAAGCCCCCTGCGCCTCCTGATTCCTCCTCCTCCACCTCCTTCTCAGCCCGAGAGTCGTGCCTCCACTTCTATGCATGCGTATGCGCCATCGCCAGCGACGACAAGCTGGCCGCCGAGTTTGCCGACTTCCTCGGCTGCAACTACAACGGTACGCCATTGTAGGTCGCCGTCAGTCACTTTCGGGCTTGGTGTTTACCGTGGCAATGGTTTCCCACGGCAACAGTTTCCCACGATTTTCTGTCCCATCTATGTGTCTGTGTGTGCTATTTTGCACATAGGTGGGCAGGCGAGCACTGACTGTGCCGTCCTCTGTGCACCTAATCCCCTGCGGCCGGCCGAGCCTGGCGCCCCCCACCGGGCCAAAAGGGTGAGAGTCAACGAGACCCTCACAGGTGAGCTCATGCATCTCCTCCATGATGTCCTGGGTCAAGCCTGTTATCTGTGAGGCCCACAAACATTTGAACAAAGCATCACCAGGCTGCCATCATATTTATGTTTTTCTCTTTAAATGTAAATATAAAAAAAAAAATCTGAAAATGCTGCAAAGGCTGGTCCTGGGTCGTTTCTGTTGCAAAGAACCGTGGTTAATGTCTGAAAGAAAATGATGGTTCATGTTAGTATTTCGGGTCATTTAAAGATGGCTTGTAATTAAATACACTGAATGGCCACCTGGTGGCGCCAACTGTCCCCTGTGTTCTTTCATAGTTTTTACATGTGACTGGTTTTCTGGCACATTATTGACGTAGTGTCCTGTGACATGGGCTGGAGAACAGTGTCCATGGCCCCTGCATCTGCTCAGCCAGCTGGCCTGCTTTAGAGGGGTTTATTAGCCGGGGATTTGCTACTTTATTAGGGCTGGTCTCTGCTTTTCGCCTGGCCAGTACCATCCTCATGCTGAGAGGGGTGTTCTCTCCCTCACTGCCTGGGCCCATTTCTCAGCTTGAGTTTTCCTGTCTCTGTCCCCCCTCCAAGGTGTCAGAGAGACCCTTTTTCCCAGCAGCCTGCGCAGATCCGGTCAGAGGAAACACCCCATTTCTGCCGCTCTTAAGAACACTGGTGAGTTCCAGTCCATCCACCATGATCCACTCATGGGAGTTTTATTCAGGCAGAAATGTTCAGAGAGCAGAACAAAAAATGATTGGTTCAGAGAAATAACCAATCAGATCACGTCAGATGTCAGACCAACCAGTCAGATGTCTTGGTTCCTGCCGCCTCTTGTTGCTTGGACCTGCCTCCTTCTCAGTCTGATTCATTTTTCTCTCTGAACCCATCATTTTTTGTTCTTTTCATTTTGTATAAATACATCTCCCACAAGCCCACAATTCCTGTGAAGATGCACATGTCTTTTGGATCATTCCCATTGTTTGTCACTCACCTCCATTGTCTCTGCATCCTACCCTTGCAGGAAGCAGCCAGCCTGTGGACGAGAGCCATGTCTCCCTCTCCTTCCAGCAGTGGCTCGCCAGCGTCACCGAGAGGATCCACCAGACCATGCACTTCCAATTTGATGGTGCGTCTGGCTGCTCTGGGGAGGGATGTGCCTGAAATGGACTCGCTGTGTCTGGTCCATCCCTCTGCTAAAAGAGACCTGACCCTAAATTACCTTAAACTGGCGTCACGTCCCACAGAAACCAAATCACAATACAAGAAGTCTAAATCACAACACAGCCTTACGGAATACCTCAGAAAGGTCGATCTCTTGATTAGGATTTAAATGAGGTTCTAAAAGCTTATGGTTAGTGATGCTGGAGAAGTATGGTTTATATAGCTCCTCTTCCCATGACGATCTTGCGCTCGCTGGAAGCTCAGCCTAACAGCACCTTTACCTGACTTGATCTTTGAGAGACACAACTTGTTGTGGGGAATCTGCTTTGCTTGTGTGCCGAATTGGACAAAAGTGTCCGCTAAACAGGGTATGTACAAGTCCCAGCTGCAAACTGATTGGCCCTTGGAGTGTCCTCTCCCCTGTCACTTACGGAGTCGATGCATATCATTGGCTAATGATACGGTTGGCCCCTCTTATGGCCCCCCACTTTAAAAAAATCCTTGAATCCTTGAAATCCTTAATCTAATGCTGATTCATAAACCCAGGTCTGTGCCTTGAGTCAACGCCCAGGTTTCTGCAGCTGGCCCTGAACTGTAACTGCAGCATGGAGAACAGGGACAGGTTTGTTGTCACTGGGGGTCCCACTCAATAAGTCATTTTGCACCCCACCTGATGCTTCAAAAACGAAATAAATAGCTAGAAAGTACAGTTAGAGGATCATAGCTAGCTGGTTAGTCCGTGCTGCTTTCACATCCCCTAAATAAGGAAAGTGTTTATTTAATATATAGTGTAGTGACTTTGTGGCCAACAGGGGGCCCACCAGACCTCGAGGGGCCTCAGCAGTGTATGGTTTGAGTGATGGAGAGTGACGTCTCCGTGTCACTGGCAGGAAAGCCGGAGCCGCTGGTGTTCCACATTCCCCAGGCGTTCTTCAACGCGCTGCAGCAGAGGCTCTCGCTGGGCTCTAAGAAGAGGAGGCTGCCCAACTCTACCACGGGTACGCGGGGGTTTAAAGGGCCTGCCCCACACCCCCACCTGCTCTGTGCCATTGTCCTCTCACGTCCTGCTGTGGATCGTCTTGGTGACCATAAGCCTGACACTGACATGTTGGTGTGCCCTGTCCCCGGCAGCCTTCGTGCGGAGCGATGCTCTCCCCCTGGGCACTTTTTCCAAGTACACCTGGCACATCACCAACCTACTGCAAGTCAAGCGGATATTCGACACGCCTGAGGTGTGCACTGAGCTCCCGCTACCTGTCTCCCAAGTTGTTCCGAGTCGTCGATTTCCGTCTGTCCCCTTAATCCAGTTTCTATTTTCTCCCACTTGTTTAGACTTCAGTGTGTTTCTTTGTATGACTATTATACTTCCTTTCTTGATTTTTTTTTATCCATGTTTTCATGCATTTTGACCCCCTGCTGTTCTCCCTCATGACCACTCTTTCTTTGACCGCTCTCTCCCCTGACCCTTCTCTCTACTGCTGCTCTCTCTGCGGCTGCTCTCTCCCCTTCCCTCTCTCTCCCTGGCCCCTCTCTCCCCTGACTGCTCCCTCCCTGACCACTCTCTCCCTTGACTGCTCCCTCAGTGGCTACTCTCTTCCCTGACCACTCTCTCCCCTGACTGCTCTCTCCCCTGACTGCTCCCTCTGTGGCTACTCTCTCTCCTGACCACTCTCTCCCCTGACCGCTCTCTCCCTTGACTGCTCCCTCTGTGGCTACTCTCTCTCCTGACCGCTCTCTCTCCTGACCGCTCTCTCCCCTGACCACTCTCTCCCCTGACTGCTCCCTCTGTGGCTACTCTCTCTCCTGACCACTCTCTCTCCTGACCGCTTTCTCCCTTGACTGCTCCCTCTGTGGCTACTCTCTTCCCTGACCACTCTCTCCCCTGACTGCTCCCTCTGTGGCTACTCTCTTCCCTGACCACTCTCTCCCCTGACTGCTCCCTCTGTGGCTACTCTCTCTCCTGACCACTCTCTCCCCTGTGACTGCTCTCTCCCTGGCCCCGCTCTTCTTGTCCCCACTCTCTAACTGCTCTCGGCTGTGGTATCCCTTCTCTGCCAAGCATCCCCTCTGTCCCTGTGCTTGTCACACCCAGTTCCTTTCTCTCGCCTCCCTGCCAGCTGCCCCTGGAGCTCACGCAGAGTTTTGTGAAGAACGGTGATGGCTCTTACTCGCCTTTCCGCTGTCCGGAGGTGCCGCCGGAGCCCATGGCTGATGGTCACGGTCGATCCGAACGACCACAGGCCATCCGGCCTCTGGAGCTTCGCACCTTCCTGAGAGTCGGTGGGTGTCTCGGTGAGCTGCGCTGACCCCACATGTTGAGGCAAATTATAACCAAACCGATGACTCTGGGTCGAACTGTGGCTTCGCGCCCCAGGGTCATGGGTTTGAATCCCTGCCCCTGGCTCTTTGTGGCCACAAGGGTTTATAAAGGGAGTTTGCTTTCCTTCTACAGTCTGAACTCAGCTATTTTATATATATTTAGTCTATGTGTTGCCCATAGTGTATAATTGTGTGTAGGCATTTGCCCTGTGATGGATTATTTTCCCATCCCTGTTCTCCGATATTTCATGCCTTGGACTCTCTGCGATTGGCTTCAGCCCCCCATGTGATCCTGTCCTGAATCAGTGCTTATGAAGAATGGCTGAATCTGTCTGCTTACCGCTGTTCTATCCCCCTGCAGGGACCTCGACGCCAGAGCAGAAGGGCCCCACTCCCTTTGTGATCGAGTGGATTCCGGACATCCTGCCCCAGTCACGGGTTGGCGAGCTACGTATCCACTTCGAGTATGGGCACCAGCACGGTGCGGAGCCAGAGCCCGGCGGGGGAGGTGGGGCCCCCGGGGGGAGGGCAGGACCTGACGCCAGCCAATCGCACCCTGCGCCGACCATCGAGATCTTACGTGTCGTTGTCCCATGACGGACTCACTAGATGACAATAGGGGATGAATTTTTTAATTTTTTTTAATGACCCAGAGACTTGCGTGTTACGTGTGTTTAGCGAGGACTGATGCAGCATCTCGGACACCCTCAACCCCGGCTGTCGTCATGGTACAACAAGCACAGAGAGCTGCGTTTGGTTCGTCTTCCTAGACGGGTTGTGTGTTAGTTTTTAAGTGCTTTAGATGTTCCTCCATTAATCCGAGTCATTCTGGCACTGCAGTGTATAGAACGATTGTTGTGTTTCTATGAAATGAGTTTCTCGCTGGAGGAGCTGGAGCAGAAGTGTATTAACGGGTTGTCGTGTGGGTGACTACTCACTGCTCTGACTGCTGGGCTCCCACGAGACACTGCAGCTCCCTCCTCGTACCTGCGGTGCCCCCAAGTGTTCACGACCAAAGAATAAAGGTGAGATTTCCGCCAAATTCCAGCATTAAAACTGAGTCACTCTGACTGGGAGTGTTTTGAAGCCTTTGTGTTTGAAGAATGGTTTGTCATAAATATATGCACAGGAACTAGTGATATCATCACCATTGAATTCAGTATGTCATTGGTGGTGATGTAATCTGTCTGTTTGAAGTGGAATGTAAATGAGACTCCTGTCAAGTCAGATTAGATTTTATTTACTTATCCAGTATCAATAAAAAAAAAATTGACAGTGTATATTTCAATGGAAGGTGTGGATCTGGTTAACTAACCAGTTCTACTAGTCTGTTAAACATGTTACCCACATTTGCACACGTCATGAAATAGTTATAGCAATTGTGCCATACACATTATTTATTGGTTCAGCTGATGTTTTATGTGAAGCAGTTCATATAGCTCAAAGCTCTTGACATTTTTCACAGTGTGATATTTACTATAGCAATTCAAGTAAATTATAAGACTGCAGGGTTTATTTTCCTGTGCATTTCCCCAGTTGCTCCACAGGAGGGCGCCATCAGCCCATAATAATCCGCAATAGGCAGGACTGATGTGGCCCGTCGCTGTTTAGAGCGCAACACTGTTCCTGTTGACCCCAATCAGGAGGGACGGCGTGAGGAATGTGCCGGCGCCTTTTGTTAGCCTTCCGCTAAAGTCGGAGGTGACAGCTACGTAATGAATGAGCGACAGGCCGCCAAAGACGAAAAGGTCCCCCGTGCCCTCGGCGTCCCCCTGCCTGATGCGCCGTGATGCAATCTGCTCCCCGGCCGTGTCATTAATCATGGCTGCGCCCCCTCCCGAAATGCGCCAGCCGATCGATTAATCAATCTACGACGAGGAGCCCGGCCCAGGATGCTGGCGGCCCGCAAGGTCGCACGCGCACCCTTCCTGGCCATGATTGGCCGGCGGTATCCATTAGCGGCTCCGCGGCACTGAAATCGTCAACCTGATATATCTGTGTTTGCTGGCTGTCACGCCGCTCTGCCGGCATTAATACTATTAAAGGCTGTCCGTCTGTCAGGAGCGAGGGCAGCACTGGCGAGGTGAGCTAGCACCACAGCGGAAATCAATCATCAGTTTGGGCCGCTCTCCCCGCCGATGACGGAACTGGACCTCACCGTTTTTCTTTTTCCTTTAATTCTGTCTTTCCGAAGTTCCCGGAGCTGTCGCTCGGGCCCCTGCATGTGATTGGCGACAGGGGCCCGCTCTCTGTGTTTGGCCTGCCCAATGCGCCAATGGGATGCCACACTCGCCTCGATGGGCTCATCTCGGCGGCCACTAGAGGTGCCTGGCACCGTTCCCCACCGCGGAGGCTTTCGAGCACCGTACGTGTTGGCAGGTCCCTCTGCTGAGCGGTTCAAAAGCACACGAGCACGGAAGAAGCCACTCTCAGCTAGGCGAGAGGCTTGGGACGGCCGACATGTCGTGCCGCTACCACGTCAGGCAAAAGCCCGCCCAGGCCCGTAACGAGGTCTGTGCAGTCATGGTTTGTCTCCCAAGGCTCCCTTACGATTTCTCTGGTCATCAAGGGCATCGTTTGGCTTTTTTCCCAAAGCAGTGTCCACAGTGTCACCTCACTTCCCACCTGCGCTTTCGGGCTGGGGGCCGGCGTCCGTGTGGCAGCCTGTGTTCATACTACATTTGGCTACATTTAGTTGCGCTGGGTGCTGTGTACAGCAGTGATATTCCACCAGACTGGGAGAGGGCAGATATATTACAACAAACACAAATACAGTCAGTTTAGTGAAATAGATAGATGGTTTTAAAGTTATTAGTCATTAGTGGGGAGTGGTAATACGGCATATATATTTTTTTAAATCCTTACAACTAAATTAGCCGTGTGGCTTGGTGAATTTTATTGCCAAGCTTTTAAGATGCCGAAAAATTAAACAAGCAGGTACCATGGAGCCTTCGCATGCGGCTACTCGCCGTAACTGCTACAGCAGCAACTGTTCTTACTCCACTCCTTTGTCGTTGACCCATGAGCTATGAAGTTCCACGCTGCCACCTAGTGGAAGTACCTAATTAGTGACGATGCACACGGATGCGGATCCGCAATCGCTCGTATCCAACCCCTGATGATGAGCTTTACATCACGTCCTCTAATCTGCAGCCAAAAGCGCACATGGGAACGTAAGGTATGAATTGGCCTTTACATGAAGGGCAGCTCCTCTCCTGGGACCTGAACCTGTATAGTCACCACTCTTGTTGCCTAGACACTTAAATCCATGCTGCTTTCCATTCGACACCACAGGCCTGAAGGCCTTCCTGACAAGCCGTACGTGCTTGCTGTTCGTTTGGTGGGATAAGAAAATTATGTATTTTTTTTGTTGATATGGACTCTACTGGAGACAGCTAGTAGGCAGACTTGAACCCAAGTCTTTTGTATGAAGGGAGGCAGCCCTAATCACAAGGAGGCCTAGTATTCTGTGAGAAGCTGGAAGGTGCCATTTTATTGGTCTTATATCTGAACTCCAGTGATCACAATAACAAAGGGCACATATAGGCCACTGTGGGGACTTCCCTCCTTGCCATGAGAGCACTATCCGTGTTCCACGTCCTATCAACAGTGCCGCAGTGCAGTGCCGATTGGGCGATGGGCAGTATGGGGGTCAGGATCGGCCTTATGGGGTGAGAAGGTGCCCCGCGGGGTACCAGGGTATGGGGGCGCGATGGGGGGGATCATCCAAGGGATCCTGCAGGAGAAGAGATGGAAGCCGTTGTCCCGTAACGGCCCTCCGGAGACGTGGATTGAAAAATAAACACATCACAGTAATTAACCTTGACAGGGCCAATGTGCTGCCAGCTTCAGAAATGTGCTAATGACTTAATTAATCTGTAATTAAGACACACTGCCTGGCAGTACTGGCGGGCTGCACGCACTGGTCAATAGCATAAAGATGAACACGGGCAAAAGACGGCGAGATGTTCTCGGCCCTGCATCTGTATCCATGCCATTCGAGCCTTTGCTGTCTTTCCAGAAAATCTGTCAACAACGCGTTTGTATCGCGAGGACAGCTGCAGCAAGATTTACACAGAACCGTTGCCCCATTTCTTACCACCATACGCCTAGTATTTATCCATTAAAGTACCTCAAATTATAGTGTCAAATTATAGTGAACGAGCTCCATTTGAGTTGGCCATATTTAAATCTGCTGAGTGATTTACTACCCAGTCTGTCAGTGTCTTTGTCTCTTTATTAACCCATTATGGAATATAAATAGCACAGTCATGTGGTTAATGGACTGGTGTCCCAGCCTGAGTGCCCCTACCTGGTGCCCTCTGCTTCCAGGGACAGACTGCAGGGTCACTGTAACCATACTGGATGAGCAGTTAGGGACCGTGTGCCTGTTACATATACATTTAAAAAATGAAGTCATTTTTTATGGATATATGATGTTTGGTTCTGTTTCAAAGGCCTCCCTGTGATTTAAAAATGAGTGTTTTAGGCTCAGAAACCTCCTTTAATCTCAAGGTTCGTGTCCCGCTGTCCAGCTGGCGAGGCCGAGGCCGATGATGGATGAATCGTTTCAGAGAGCGGTCAGTTAGCACCGACGCCGAGCGTTTAAACGGACACATATGGCAGAAAGGAGCCCTGAGAGGGAAACGGGGGGGAATAAAAGCATGAATACTTTTAGGCACACGATCTTTTAAGTATTCTAATCCATTTCCAAAAACACAAAACATTATTACAGGGCCTGATAATGGATCTCTCTCCCTCTCGGAGACAGTGACAGCTTTATAGCAGGCCGGAAGTGTGCGGGGCCTGGAGCTGAGGAAAGGGGGGAAATGTGACGCCAATGAGGGGAGTCGTGGGGGGGACAGGTTGATGACAGGAAGTCCTGCCCCCCAGGGGACCGAGGTCGGCATGACAACGACCCTCCAGTTCTGTAGGGTGACTGGTAAAGGTCGTGACCACTTTAGCTGCGTGGAGTCCTCGCCGACGTGGCGGGGCTTGGTGGGGTGTGGTGGTTTTATTGCCGATTTTGTGGGGGGATATATTTTGGTGCCCTGGGAGCCACTTGGGACCATGGCCACTATAACCTTTCAGCGGCGGGGCCGTCATAGAGATGTAGAGAGAGCTGACAGCAGTCGCTTAATTGTGTCACTATGAATTAGGGACACGTTACCGGGAGGGTGAGTGTGGGGGAGATGCAGGGAGGTCAGAAAGGAAGGGTGTAGGCTGCAAAAGGGTGGGAGCAGGGGGAATTAAAACAGGAGATCCTCATATCAAGTGGGGAGGGGGACAAAGGCCCTACAATCACCCCAAAGAGCCTACACAACACACCCAGGGCAAAAGTACGCTGTTCTACATCTTTGTCCATTTTAAAAATTATAGATTTAGAAATTCTTTTTGATAAATAATGTCAAGGCATGCATGAGGTTTTTGGCGGGCATTGCATTGGGCAGCTTTTCACAGGTTTCCTTGAAGACCCCTAGGGTTCTGCGGAGCCCTGCTGGAAGCAAGTATACCCAGCTGCAGGCTGAGAAATAGGGTGAGGATGCATGTGGGGTGGGGGCGGGGCCACACTTGGGGCAGGGGCTGAGCCACAAATGGGTGGAGGCGGGGCCACACATGGGGCAGGGGCGGGGCCACACACCCTCATATTCATTGGCTCAGCAATCTTTCAAGGCAGGACTAAAAACTGACATAGCCAGGGCGTTGAAGGGCAGGATGTTATTATTCATAATTACACACAAATTAACCTTTTGAAGAAACCATCATATCACGTTGTCTCCAAAAACAGTATATCTGACGTTCGACTTGTCTACATCAAATCATCTCCATATATGGACCCGAAATACATGCTCGTGGGTTGGGCTATATTTTGTACCTATGTCCTGTATATAGCCGCAATTCCTTCCTCGGTCTACAGCCGGCAGCTTCTTGTTGGCCCGTTCAGGTACAGAATGCTTATGGAAAGCAGGTGAGGGGCCTGTAACATCATAAAGAGTCGGTCAGAAGACCTTTGTGAGGCACTGGAATGGCTCATTGGTCTTGGGGTATGAGTCTTGCTCAGGGTGTGAGAGGACCTATGTTGTGTGAGTTAGGATTCTGTGCCTGAGATGCTGGGTCATATTTCAGGGTAGGTAAAGTGATTTGGGCCCCTGTGCAAAACTCTTAAAATTGTTTAGGACAAAAGTGTGTGCTAAATAAATTAAATGTCGATGTATCTGATGGGGTGTTAGTGGACAGATTGGGAGAATGACAGACACAGACTCCGAAGTGTCAAAGGGCGCGTTTGGCTGTCAGTGTCCCAGTCAAATGCCACGTCAAAGACGTCATTGATTTGCCTACATTTATTAGAGGACTGAAATCCAACTGACATGGCATCGCAGAGGAACAGAAACGGAGAGTATGGGTGAGGCCAGGGGGCAGCAGAGAAAAAAGGTGAAAGAATGGAAAAGATGCAGCGGGGGCCAGGAAGGGGGGCAAGCTAGAACGACAGGACAATTACTGCTGCTGTCAGCTGAAGGTGCATGTCAATGAAACTGTGAAAGAGGCTCAAGTCTTCATATTTTTTGAATGTATGAGAAACCGAGAGACACAAACGCGTCTATGAGTTCAATGTGGACAGAAGAACAGATATACAGGCTTAACATGGTGAGGCAAATGCGCTAACATGCTAATGCGCTAAAGTGTGATTGTTTTTTTATTTTTTTTTTACACCTGTTCACTCACCCAGGTCAGATTTATAGCGCGTAGGAGTGCCAATAGATGGACGTGAGACGTTCCACTGCCTACCGTTTCCCAGAATTTTGATGAATGCTTGGTGGAAAAAAAAAATCCCCAAGGCGTTAATCTCAGTTTTCTGGCTGTAAATTTTGCGGCACTTCAAAATACGCTGCCAGAATGCCGCCACCCCGCCTTGTTTCTCCACTTACAGACAATACCAATTACCCAGCATGCCTCACTCTCCCTCTTTCACCTGGAAGTGCTAAATTTCGGCCCTGATGTGTTCTTTTATTCGTCATATCTATGCGTTTGCATGTCCTAATGCCATATGTCAGCTTCCCTCTCACCGCCTTGACAGGTTGGCATTAAATGGGTGGGCTTTAAGATCTGGGGAAGCCCGTGGCAGCTTAACATTAATCCTGAAAGTGTCATAAAAAGGACAGGGAGCCAGGTGGCAAAGGGGCCATCTCTGGCACTTCGCTTTTGTCTGAGAGAATTACATGGAGACAGTGCTCGTGCTGCAAATGTATTAGTTTCACTTATTTTATTCTGATCATAATGAGTGGTGCTGGAATGTTAAATGAGGGGAAAACGCATACGGAACACATTTGTACAGTATGATTGAAGAGATACGTATAGCCATTAGTCTTACCGTTGCGTAAGTATGTTAAATGTTTTCGGAGGAGAGATATAGGAAGGTTAATATGTTTGGAAAGAGGCTGCCATTGATATTCGATATTTTCATATGTTTGTAATTCTGCTATGCTGGGAAATATCCGATGTTTGTTTGGCTTTCATGAGAGTGCAAAGCGGCCGTCGCCGCGCTCCGTCCGTCGGGGCCCGGAATGCGCACGTCTTTCAGAGCGGATAAATCATGGCGCGGGGACGCCGCTTTGAGTTAAGTGCGGCTGACGGACAGAAGATAAACAGGAATGCATATGGCAGGGGCTGGCAGGCAAATTTATAAAAACAGCGAATTGCGTAAATTTTACTCCCTGAAAAGAAAGAAAAGGGAAAAAAAAATTAATCAGAGTAGAAAGAGGTTCCCGGTGATGTCAGAGCCTGCAAGTGTGGAAGGTCACCATGTGCATAATATTCATGCTATATATAATATTACATATACTCAGAGTATAATTTCCCTTGATGGAGAAAGGAATAATAATGTTCTGTCATTTTTGGGTGGGACTTCCCTACGGCAATTTCCTTAAACGTTAGCTATTTTCAGTATTGACACCGTTCTGCTTTGACGTGGTTGCTGGGGTTGAATCCAAGTAAAAAGGCCTTAAAATGCCCTCTACCTTCTTTTACCATGTTATCCACACCAAATGTGATACATCTCTTTGTCATATATGCAGGGGTCATCTTTATATCAAACTTTGGTTCAAATACTGAGCAATTTAAAAGAAATTTTTCATTTTATTTCTGTAGATATTCTAGTAGTATTAAGTACAACTATAGAAAATAAAATAATAGGACTAGGAAATATTCCTACCCAATGTGCCAATGTTTTAAGAGTCTGATGTTGTCCGGGTAAAAACCTGTGAAAGGAATCTGATGATATAAATGTAAAAGCCTTATAAGCAATAACTGCACAAATATTTATAGGCCATGTAAGAATGTCCGGCTTGCGGACTGATTAATCTCCTGATTCTATGGTCCATGCATTCTGTAGGTCGTTAGCAGCTCGTTTTGAACTTCCCTTCTTTATTTAAATTGCGTTTCGAGGTCATAAATAAAGTTGGGTATATCTGCTGAGCCCATTTTTTTTGGGTAGGCATGGAACCTGTGTCCCGTTCTGGTGCACCCCCTCCCCCCACCCCCCACCAGCCCCCACCAC
>JAODKM010000108.1:3133619-3144476 GCA_026780845.1 Petrocephalus sullivani | reverse complement strand
CCCCCCAACCCCTACCACGCCCCCCCCCCCCCCCCCCCCCCCCACCTGCTATCCTCCTCGCTCCCTTTGTACAGAATCAATTTGCAGTGATTGCACTTGACAAACAGGACACCTGTGTTTCCCAAGTATTGCCTTCACACAGTGCAGGGGGTGCGAATGCGGAACGTGGTATAACAGGAATAACGTTTAATGCCACTCGAAGAAAAGAGGAACGTGTCATCTGTGGTATAAAACAAACACAGACAAAATTATTAAAACTCTCTGCAATACAATTTTCATTCAAAAGTATTACATTATAAGCTTAAAAGCTCTGCAAAACACAAGTGATCTTATTTTTAGCTCAGTACTGTATTTCTCCTATCTGAATTACCACTTTTAGGAGCACTAAAGATATTTTAAAATGAGTGGCCATTATATCACGTTAAGTATGAATTGTGATTATGGGCAGAAGTATCTGTTCAGTGGAATAGGTTTATTTCTTACGTTAAAGTTATTTCAGGATGTCCTGACATTCTTGGAGGGAGATAAACCGAGTTTTTAGGACCCTGTAGGATATATCTTTAAGGTCTAAAGGAATCATCTATGAGATTTTTTCTCAGAAGTGATTTTTCTTGAGAAAAATCAGTGAAATATTAGGTGCGAGTCTCCCATGTGTGGCGTCAATCTGCTTCTTTGGGGCATAGACCTTACTGCCGTGTTGTCTCTCGCTGGCCATGTCATCGCCAGGGTACAGCCACCCGCCGGACCACGGGCCACGTCACGCCGCTCGCCGGGGAATCTGAGCGCGTCGCCCCACTGCATGGTCCATAGCGTTCAACTTTCTGCTGCCAGTTCCCAAAGAAATGTGTAATTCCTCCCCTTTTCAGCCTCCCTGCATCCCCTCATCTTCCCGCACCGGGAAAACACTTTTTCCCAAGTTCCAGGTAATGCAACGAATATGTCTCATGCTGCACCAGCTTATTTTATTTCTTTTTTCTTTTGTTTACAAGATTTTTTTTTGCAGGCAGAAAAAAATAACAATCATCATAACAGCAGTGTAGTTTAAGTCCTTGGAAAAAAAAAGATCAAATAAAAAAAAATTACACTGTGTAGGGGATGTCATTTTCCACACCTGATTTTCACCTCTATTTCCTGGGGTGCTGTGGACAGGAAGTGGAAGCCTTGCTTCCTGTTTGGGGCCCATTTGGAGACGCCCAAAAATAAGCCCTAAGGGCCCCCAGCTCTCGCTTACTCATTGGCTCTGTTTGAATTGCTGATTTGCCATTTCCACCCACGCGTTTAATCTCTGATTTACTGTTTCCTGTCTCCCCTCTGACCAGCACATCCGGTCAGCCTCTGGGTCATAGTCGAAAACACGCCTCAAGGCAGGAGTATTTATGACAAAGTGATTCTGTCCAGGCACAAAGACGATACCTGACGGAGGGAGACCCACTCGCTGTCAGGAGACAGCTATCGGGGTGCGGGGGAAACACGTTGTTGCAAAGCATTATGGTCTATTCTCAGTGCTCCGGGCCTTGCAAGGCCTAGCGGTCGCCTAGCCCTGCAAGGCCTGCATTAGGTAAGCGTTTGGCGTCTCCCTGCTTCTCTGCGGCCCCCCGGGGTCGTTCTCTCTTTCCCCCGAACCCCCGCCCTGTTCTATGGCCATTTCTCTGCTGTCAGCACCAAAGCCCCGTTTCGCTGCTGCCCATAAATCATGCCGTAAACGGAGCCGTGGCTTCATTAGGCTGTGGTGGAGCCATTTCTCCGGCACGGCCGCCACAGCCCTCCTGATGCTGGCCTTCCTCGTGCTGACGGTGCGCTCCTCCTGAGCAGCCCCCCCCCCCCACCAGGTGTTCACCAGCTCATAAATCACCTCCCGCCTCCCAGTTCCCTCAGGTTCACTGCCGGTTTTCCCAAAACGACATGAGCTTCCTGCCCCATCCGAGAGAAAACCAAACGTCGCACCTGTGTAGAGCCTCCCCATCTGGTCAAGCACCCAGGTCACATGAAAAGGGCCAGATTTAGCCAATCGGAAAGTCTGTGGCTAGGGGACATGCTGTCTAAGTCTCTCGAAAACAGAGTGTAAATACGCTCCACTGGCTTTTCCTGCACCGTCCCCACGTGAGGTTTGTCTGCGGGGGTAGTCGAGGTCACTAGGTTGCTAATCAAACTTAGCCTACAGCTTAGAAACCCCACAAAGCAGTCGCTGGAGTGACGAGCTGTTTTAGATGTCACTCCCTCGCAAGTAACACCCCGAGGGTGACACCAGGTCGCCCTCTCACTTAAACCGTCACAGCTTGACAAGCGCTGATTTAGCAGTCAGCTTGGCTAATTATACCAAAGATTTGCTAGTTAAGATCAGGCCGCTGAGGCTTGTTATGGTAGCAGCAGGTTTTTTAGTGACTGACACGCCTCTGAGCAGCATACCTGGCCTACATTCCATTAATAAATACATTCCTGACTCCTGATCTGCTCTGATAGTGTCCATTGTGAGCTTGATTGATTTATGATTTGCTTAAAAAGTTTTTCACTTTTTAATTTGCTTAAATTGAATCTTTCAGCATTTTCAAAGAGATTCTGATTCCACAAAACAGAGACTATTACCCCCCTCCCCCCAAAAATGAGGAACAACAGGAGCATGGCGGGGGGTCCCATTTACCTGCTGCATTTTCGGTCACCCCCCCCCCCAGCATCTCAGTATGGTCCGCTCCGTCTCCTGTGGCCCTGCCCCCAAGGCCCCGCCCCTTGTTGCTCCATCCCGAGACCCCACCCCTTGTTGTCCTGCCCCCTCAGGCCCCACCCGAGGCCCCGCCCCTTGTTGTCCTGCCCTCTGAGGCCCCGCCCCTCTTGCCATGCCCCAGGGCAGGGTCTGCCACATCAGAGTGACAGTGGAGTGGCCTGCACCTTCCAGCTCTAGAGTGTATCCCTCTGTCAGGGGCTGCAACTCCCTCCATTCGCCTCCCCCTTCCTGTCTTCCCTCTTCTCTGCCTCTTTCCTTCTCTCCCTCCCTCCATGAAAGTGACACAGAAGGAGAGCGATTTTGGGGAGGATGATGAGGAGCTAAATGACAGCCCTTATATTCCTGAGGTCAGCCTGTATTTAACTCTGAGGTTTGGGGGGAGTGGGGCAGTGGGGGCCTAAAAATGCCGGGTGGGGGGGCATGGTGGGAGGGTTATTAAAGGGAATGAGGGGGAGGAAAAGATTCTTCAGCGGGAAGTTAAAGTTAGCGAGCGTGAGACAAATAGTGCGAGGGAGCCTGGGAGAGTCCAGAGGGACGGGGGGGGTGCTAATTAAAAGGCAGAGACAGAATGCCATCTTTGAAAGATTGCCCCCCCCCCCTGCCCCGGCCCAGCCCGACACACACTTTTTGCTTCTATCGAAATGGTATGTTTTTAATCATGGTGAAATGATTTATGGAAACGTCAGAGTTATGACTCTCCGCTCCCCTTCATTTTTAAATAGTTTGTGTTTTTCTTGAATGATGGATTTATCTGCAGACAATCCTAATATGACTTATAACTCTGAAATATAACAACCAGATGTGCAGATGACTGAGAGTTCCCAGCCGAATCCAGGAAACATCCTGGCCTGGGTCCCTCTCTCTCCCTCCCTCTCTCCCTCTCCCTCTCCCTCTCCCTCTCCCTCCCTCTCTCCCTCCCATTCTGCCTCATTGACATGTCTCTGCTCACTGTCATTCTGCCTTTTCCTTCACCCGTTCTGTCCATCTGCTGCTCTTCTTCTCCTGCCTGAGTGTGTCCCACCGTTTGATCACATCCAAGCCCCCCCAACACACTGGCGTCACAATCACTAGTATTACGGCACAGGGCCGCGAAACCAGCCCCCCGCACTAAGTGTGTAATTAGGAAAGCGCGTCGGCAATACAAACAAACGACAGAATAGGCGGTAATTATGCGATCAAGAAAATGTGCGCCATTGAACGCGCTTTCAGGAATTCCAGCAATATATATATATATATATATCTTTTTCAGATAAAGAATGACATGAAAGCCTTTAAACCCAGCAAATACCACGCTAAAAGACGCACCGCTGCATGCACTGCATAAATTGCATCCACAGGAGACAGCATTGTGTTTTTCACGCCTTACTCATAACAAATGTAGTCGGCTGTTTCCACGGTGTTAAATATATCCAGTGCATGGAGTCA
Source organism: Petrocephalus sullivani (assembly GCA_026780845.1). Lineage (NCBI taxonomy): Eukaryota > Metazoa > Chordata > Actinopteri > Osteoglossiformes > Mormyridae > Petrocephalus > Petrocephalus sullivani. The sequence goes on along the minus strand of JAODKM010000108.1, from coordinate 3,140,332 downwards.
TTTTCTCTGCTATGCTAAGCATAATGTTCAGCCATTATATATGTCTGTTTTGCCGAAAAGAACTTCGGTGTTTTATTGTAACTGATGCTGACGATAAACTTTTTGCTTACTACCTGGGCTAAATTGCTAGATGGTAGTAATTTGCACTAGTGTTTGCTTAAATCAAATAAAAGTATTGCCTTCTAGTGGAGTGCTTGACAAAGAGATGCAAAGAGGTACAAATAAATTATTAACTTAAAATGTGTGACTCTTAAATGGTATCATGTCAGAATCATTTGCATAGTGTTTGGCAGACAGATTTTTTTACATCAATGACGGTTTCTTCTTAAATATTAATGTGCCTGCTTGTAATAACTGGTTAAAGCATTAGAGAAAAGTAAGTTAAACCTTAAAAAACCCTTTCTGCAGCATTCCATGGAATTATTCCCTTTCCATAAAAAAAAATCCAACTTTCCACGTGTTAGTGACTTTTACAATTTTCCAGACTAAATGATGAAAAGAGACGACAGTTTTATCTCTCGCGAATTTTATCTGTGATTGGGGATTTGGTTTGGCCCGCCTCCGTTTGCTAGCCGCCCAGTTATAGTCCCGTACATAAAAATAACACATTGACAGAGGTTATACGGTAACTGCACATTTAAACTGAGCGTTGTTTTTTCCCGCGTTGCTCGAACGAAAGCCTTCCGTTTGATTTCGTTTGCACGCCAGTCTATCCGCGTAAGTCTCTCCCTTCTGTTACCTGTCCAGACATCTGTGTGCGATGTTCTCCAGTTGTGCCTGCTTGTCTTACCATCTGCCTGCGCCCACCCCCCCTTCCTTTCACGTTTGCACACGCGTGTGTGTGTGAGCGCACTCCTGATCCCGGTCCCCGGCGGAGGCGCCCGAGCTGAGCAGCTGCCGGCCCCCGGCGGGACGGCTGTGTACCGCTGACACCCTGACAGTCGGCTCTGAGTGACATGCGATCTGTACAAATCTCAGCACTAATAAATCTACCTGTCAGTGCGGCAGACTTGAAAGGGCCGTTGCCCCACGGCACGGCTCCAAACACGACTCGTGTTGATGAAATTCTGTAGGCTGGAGAATTATAGCTGTCAGAGAAACACCCACGTCAAATCTGAAGACCCCCCCTTCCCACCCCTCCTCCCTTGCTCTGTCTGTCCTCCTCTCCCTCTTTCCTCTGCCTTTCTTCATCAACACGTGTCTCATTTAGTCTCTCCCTGTCCTCCTGTCCCTTCTCAGCAGAGCTGAAGGAACTCAAAGCCCCTGTGAATCTACCCATGCTGGGTCCTAACGTCGGCTTCCCGCTCGGCCTGCCCTCATACCTTCCCTGCCCCCGCCTTGCAGAAACCACAGAAACACACACACACACACACACACACACACACACACGAACAGTCTGAAAAAGATCAAAATGACTACAGTGTTACGAGGCGATCAGTTGGCATCATTCCTCTCCTCTCCTGCGGGCTTTTATCTCAGTGCCTTGTCATGGCTGTAAGTACCTTGTCAAAGAGAATTAATGTTTCCAGTTGGGGGGGGGGGGTGAGCAGGGATGGGGGTTAAACAAGGTATAAACTGCATACACATGGGACGGTTTTGTGTGGACTTTAATCTTTCCCCATAAGTGATTTTGATGCTAATTCTGCCATTTTTTTCTCCCAGGCCAGCCCCCACCCCCGGTACCGGGTTCCCGTGCTTCTTCCGGTTTCATGTCGTTCTGTTTTTGCTTTTTTTTAATTCGTTATTTGACTGGTTTACTTGGCTCTTTTAAAAATGAAGACAGGGGCATGTTGTCTGCAATAATTCATGGTGTTTGGACAGCTCCTTACTGGAGCTATGAAAGTTCAGATGCCTCAGATCATATCCCTATCAGACTAACCCTTGGATAAATAAATGAAGAGACTAAGATATTTTTATAGAAAATAGAAAAGTATTCAAACAGCAATCATGGCATGGAGGGTGAGAAAGGGTTGATATATATATATATATATATATATATATATAAATATATGCCTCAGCAATGTAATTTTATGTTTTATTCCTGATAAATATTTATATTTTCAAATGAAGGCATTCCTAATCATATTTGATATTCTTTAATATGTTAGCGCTGTTAAAATACCAAAAGGCTTTTCTGTCTTTTAGTTACACAACATCCTTTTCATTGGTTAGTGATTCAATCTGAGGCATTCCTTCAATTTAAAAATAATTTAGCCAGTCCACTCGCATCCCGCTGACATAACTGATTAGTTTCTGTTGTTCATTGTTGAAAATGACCTGGGCTTATAAGAAATTAACATTTCAAAATGAAAGGGCTGATAATTTGACTCCGGGGACGTGAGTCTGGCGGCACAGCTGGGGTTTGAGTGCCTCTCGCTGACCTTTGCCCTTTCGGTGACCTTTGCCCTCTCGGTGAACTCCCAGCATCCCCGTGGCTGGGCTGTGTGACCCGGGCAGACTAACAAGCAGGAACAGCGACCCCCCGGCTGAACTCTCGCTCCCCCCACCATACCCCCAGAGCCCCCCACTTCAGGCGAACATCCCCAATTTCTCCCCTACACCTGGCCTTCATTTCTAACACTGATACACACGCGGTGTGTTACTCAGAAGTGCGTAGCAATCTTTACACCACTGCATGTTTCAGAAATTGTAAACGCTATTAATTTCATACAAGCCACAACTTTTTTTTTGACTACACTCTTTAAACATTCTTTACGGATTTTGGCCATCATTTACACCGACCGAATTACGACACTGTTTCCACGAATGCGGACTTTGTGAACTGCTGAAATAAAAAAGCGAAAAAACAGAGCGGCTACGGCATGCCGACAAACGGGTGGCTTAAAAGTGTGGGATGGCGTCAGGCGGAAGCGTTTTAATCATATTCAGAGAGCTGCCTATCAAAGGCGAGGAGCCAAACTTATCTGCTGATTAAGAGGCGTGCTGGCGGTAAGCTGACGCCGGCGTGTGCGGCGCCGAGGCCCCGCCATCTGTATGTTATCTCCGGCATGCCGGAGCCCCTCTCTTTGAACTCGAGGGGGGGCGGGGGGCGCTAAGCCCTCTCCACACCCACCCACATCCCTCACTTTCTTCAGCATCGTCACTGTGATCTCCGCAGCACACATCCCTGCCAGCGACTCAATAATGCAGTATCTGCGCATCATCAATATTTTAAAGGGGAAACGTTAAAAAGGGCTCAGGCAGGTTCCGCGTTTCAGAAAGAAGGCCCCGATTCACACAATAAAAAGAAAGCCCTCTGCCGCCGGTTCCACAGACCCAGGGAGGGACTCTGACATGAGGGCAGAGGCATAAGACAATATCCCTTGTGAAGTGAAACACCCACTGGCTTTCATTTCACAGGCTACTTGCGCTGCCTCCTTACACTCTCTCGGACTCTCTGGCTGTGACTCCTGATAGAGCCCACGGTGCTGTGACTCCTGATAGAGCCCATGCTGCTGTGACTCCTGATAGAGCCCACGCTGCTGTGACTCCCTCTGCCTTCTTCGCAGTCCCCCCCCGGCCACTTCAGATCCACGCTCATTCAGTTCCGTTGCCCCTTTGCACAGCTGTATTCTTTAAACTGTATTCGGACTCATCCATGTCACAATATGTGACGTTTAAATGTCTAATATATATTTATATCCTGTGTATTACTTTCCATACCGAAATCTCGTCTTGCATGTGAGCGTCATATAGCTGAAGATGACCGTAAAGGTACTATCACTTGAATGTGACTAAAACACAATAAAATGCAAGCAGTAAATGATTCCGTTGATTCTCTGGAGTGCTGAGGTGTGAGCGGGCCCCTTATGGAGACGACATCTCCATGCTGTCATTCTGCTGGAAGCTCCTGGTCCTTAGAGGGAATGGGATGCCCCATTGTGCGCTAATCCCTCGGCCTAAAACCCAGAGCTGCGTTATTTGTGACGCACACGCACCCTGCGAATCCCGATACTCCGGAGCAGGGCTCCCGATAGTTAATGCGAAGTGACCGGCTGTGCTGCCCACCTACCCCTGACCTCAATCCCCCCCCCCCCATACCTTCTTTCTACCTCCCCCAGGCCTGTCCTCTCCCCCTCACCCCTGATCTCTCAGATAGCTTACACTCCGCTCTATAATGCAATGAGACACCAGGTGAGAGCGGCAGGTGGCCATGCCAGGCTCTGAAAGGGGAGAAAGATGGCCGCCCCCCTCCCCCCTCCCCACACATGCAGACTCACAGGCTTCCCCGAGAAACACGCCCGCCACCAGCATCACTCATTATTCATCCGTTATCAGGCAGATCAAAGGCGAGCAGTAGGACCCCGGACAAGCAGGAGGCCGGCCTCCCACTGACGGGTCATCGGTCATCCCTCCCCCCACTGAGAGGCGCTCAGATAAATGCACACACTCGCACGCACACACACGCGCACGTGCCCGGCGCGTCTACACGCATGCACGTCTACGGAGACTCGCGAGCAGTCACACTCAAACCACACGACTCTTCCCATTAGCAGAGAAGGTGGCCGCCATCCTGCAATGTGTCCTCTCTCGTTCCTATAAAAACAAAATAACAGCAGCCATCGTACACGCTGTCACCTCCTGAATATATTTCTGTGAGCACAATGATAAATGCTTATGACGTAGCAATAGAAAAAAACACACTGACCGTGCAAGGACGGATGAAAACAAGACCAGTCATTGATTCCGGCTTAGCAGGCTGGCCGGGAATCGTCAGCCGCCCCCCCTTACTGAGAGCCCCCCACCGTGACCCTTTCTCCGTGTGAACACGGCGTGATCCCCAACAGCACAGGAGGCATCAATTATGTGTGGGGCCTTCCCACTGTCACTCTGCCACAATTAGCGGCCTTTCCCAGCACTGAACTGTGAGGCCCAGCTAAGCTGTGAACTCTGGAGGAATGTAACACACACCCTGCATGCCCCAGACTTGCACAAACACCCACACAGGTGCACACACACAAACACACACACATAACAGCTATATAATTTTAGCCCTTTGTTTCGTTCCTTTTTCTTTATTTACCAAGAAGAAAATATATATAAAGAAGCACAATGTTCTCCCTTCTCCGTTTCCCGTCTACACGACACAGGTCTCTGTACAGCAGGGAGACGGTAAACCTGTAATTTCCGGAACATTTCCTCTCTCGGCAGTACGTCGGAAAAATCGGCCACATAATGAAAGGCAACGTTTTTAATGATGCCAATTTGTAAAGACCGGAGTATTTCGCCGGCCGGCCAGTGAAAACAAAGGAAAGGGAGAGGTCGCAATTACAGAAAAGAGGCTTGTGGACATTAGCGGCATCTAAATACAATGCGTGTCTGTCATTTTGATCCAAAACGCCATCATCTTTTATACTGATGTTTTTATGTGGTTAAGAGTGCATGCTAATTTATTATATGGGGTAAGAAATTTGGCATACAAAAGAGGGTTCTGTTGAATTACGGCAGGAAAAAAAACTAAATAATTTATGTGATATTTTGACCATAAGGCGTTGCTATGATAAATATTATTTTTATTAATGTAAATTTGAATCAGCTTCTCTCATGACACTCCGGAGAATAAAAATGAAAAACATCAGCCCAAAAAAAAAAAAAGAATAAATTAAAACCAAACTGCCTCCATATTTTATCATGTCACTATGAAAGCCTGTGCTGAACATCCAAGCTAAACACTTGGAAGTTTGCATAGTCATAAATTACCTCTTTGAGACTCCGCGACAGTCAGACGTGTTCAAATCCATTAAAATATATATACTGGTTTCAGACCCAGTCGCAGTTCAAAGCTATCAGAGATGTTTTCTGCTAGAATTTGGGAAAAATAAAGCGGGGAGGCTAATTAAACTTCCACTTCTACATATTTATGCCTCACACACCAATTCTAAGCTACTCTCAATTCCCCCCCCCCCCCCCCACTTGGTTATGTTGGTTACCCCCGATATCCAATACGTTTAAATGCTAGCATTGCCAAGCAATAGCTTTGCCGGTTATCCGCTAACTTTTATTATTTGACAGTCATGCCGCATAGGTCCTTTAGTGTCGCAAGTGTCCTTTCCTGGCTGAGGAATGCTGTGGAGAGCCAAGGCCTGCCAGACAGGAAGTCCAGAAAGGCCAATAGGGAAGCTAATGGGAAGTTTTGTCGCGAGGTCGGCATGGAAGGCTGCAGAAAAATGAACAGGACGCCATGCAGCCTGATCGGACTGTTACAGCCCAAATGTCAGGCAACACTGGTCCCACTAACAGCTACGCCGACTTAATTAAAGGCGGTCCACGCTTCTGGAGAGAAACTGTCATCGCTGGCAACAAACACCCATCGCTGGCTTTTCGACTTGTCCTGAAATCTCTCAGGCTGACTCTTCATCCTCCCCTCTCAGACATTCCCGGCTTTTCCAGATAAAAAGCCTCCTAATTCCACGACGGGCAGGCTAAGGGATCGCGGGCCGGAACAGCTGCGGTTTGGTTTGCATTAGTGGCAGATTAACCCCCCACAAAGCCACGTAAGGAGAAGGTCTGATGTGGCGTGGCGTTTTGATAGATAAGGCCAAAGAGGGAGACTTACCAGAGCGCTTACATGGGGTTGCAGTCACCCGAAACCATAGTGAGTCACTATTCTGCGGGGGGGGGGCTTGTCTGCTGGGGTCGGCGCTCGACATGCAATGAGGGATGCCACTCCAATCTGACACACAGTCACTGACGGCCCGATAAACGTGGTCGGG
>JAODKM010000108.1:3049226-3087765 GCA_026780845.1 Petrocephalus sullivani | reverse complement strand
CACCACCCGGGCCGGCCCCCCCCCCCCGTCCCCCCGGGGGGGGGGGGGGGGGGGGGGGGGGTGTGTGGAGGAAACCCTATGATGACACGGGAAGGACATGCAAACTTGCAAACTCCATGCACATGGAGCCATGGCAGAGACCCTGGTCCCAGAGGTGTGAGTCAACCACTGCACCCCTTCATTTAACTTTAATCTAGATTGCAGATCGATTAGCAGCAAATCTTCCTTTTTATCTTATTTTCAGAGATGGAAATTTCAGGTCCAGATACTAAAAATGTAGACCACGATTTAGCTTCAACCAACCAGTTGAGCATAAAGGGTCACAGTCGCATAGTACTTAAATGGTTGGTTAAAACAAAATCTTTGGTCTGTTTCTTTTACTTTCTGGACCTGAAATTCCACCTCTGCGCAATTGCACATATTCCTGTTTGTGCGGTCTTCGGGTTATTCTGTCGAAAAGACGGGGCCGTCGTAGTAGAATATTTACGGTATTTCAGCTTCTCACAACGCTGACCAGCTCCGAGACGCAGCTTGTCGTAAAGATCACTATCTTCTCAGCCAGCTGCAAGACCCTTGGCCAATGAAATAATTGAATATTATCGATCACGTTCAAAAACAGTAACATTGTTTTTATTAATACAATAGAAGCACGCGAGGACACATTTCCGTGTGGAAAGTTAATAAGGCCCAAGCAACTTAAGTGGTGACGCCAGGAAAATTAAAAATATCGCTCTGCCATTATCAGAAAAAAGTCTGGCGACCTAAACTGCTCCGTGACCTTGTGTTATCATATCATGCCGAATAAGCAAAGCTTGAATTCATGTGCGTACAGAACTACGTCAGTTAGAACTATATTTACATTTATGAAACCCTCAGATGGCCCAAAAAATTCCGCTGAGAAGCTTCCCGATGCCCGATGCTGCCGCAGCCACCAAACAGCACGCCATCTCCTCTGCATGCCATGTCCGCACGCCAGGTGGCGTAGTAGTTAAACAGCTTAAGTTCTGACAAAGTTGTTTCAGACTACATAATTCTAAGAGAACTGATATACTGCATAACTATAAAAGGCGGGTGGGACTAAACGGTTTAGCTAAATATGGCAGAACAAACACATGAATTTATACTTTATAAGACATGCCAGTTGTGCTTCACAGTTACACGTAAACAATCCTTAGAAAATAGTGAGATATTAATGTGAAACATGAAATAACACCGCGTAACATTATCCGCTTTATCCATTCGCGGGCTTTGGGGCCACCTGCAGCAGAAAAGCGCTGCTTGATAAAAACGACTAAAGCCTCGTCCGAATGCACAGTGATATCCGGTTACCGAACTGCAAAGTAACGTTATCCGGCTGATTTATATTTAATCACAGAGCTAAGGCCTGTATTGCAGATAAGCAAATATATATTTATAAAAAAGGAAAGCAGGTAATAAATGCGCACTATATGCCGCGATGCGGGTCTCTTAGTGAAGTTTCCTGGGAAACTCGTCCCTCCCCCAGCGGGTTTTAACCTCGGGGCGGCGGAGGAGCTCCGGCTCAGAGCACGCTTGGCGGGGGAGGGTTCGGGCCGGACGCGAATGAGGGTGGCTGGGGCAGCGGCCAGTGCCCAGTGCCCGGCGACATGGTGCTGATCAGCGAGCAGCTGCAGGCGGCCCCGGCGTCGCCGCACACGCCGGAAGAGGCGCGATCCGCCAGGGCGGCCAGGAGGGATGCCCGGGGGACTCACGCGAAGTACGTGCGCTTTGCGAACTTTCCGGGCGGGGGGCGGATTCGCACTGCTACACTGTAACGCCGAGGCCCGCAATCGCTACGTTGACGCCGGCTTGCAAACTGGGCGCTTTGTGGTCTGCGCTTTGTCTCCGGATAGCGCCTGGCGCAGCCGCTCGCCGGCGATTCCAGATCTCGCGTTTCGCTGTTTAATCCCCCCGGATCCGGTAATTTAAGCAGCGGGTGTCGGCTGCTACAGGGGGTCCCGGACGCACACGGCGAGCGGAGGGGACCGGGCCCCCCTTGCATGCTGTAATAAAGTCTCCGGTTGACGTTGGTTTACTGTCTGCATAGATCTGCAAGCGACTTTAAAATCGGCGAATGGATAGTTACGATCCCAGACCATAAATGCGCAAACTTGGATGCTGCGGCCGAGGACGCGGTGCTTAAAGCGGCTGGAGGACGCGCAACAGGCGTGCGGGTCGCTCCGGCCGCCTTGTTTGTGTATCACACACGTCCGATGTTCCGACAGGCGAACACGAAGCAGCCCTTTAAATGGCTTCCCGAGAAAATACGGGCGCAGACAGAGATGCACAGGAAAAGCACGGCGGCATGTCGGGATCGCGCTGCAGTTGCTGCAGGTTTAAATCCGATGCTGATGCATTGGCGAAAACAATCCTACATGCAACATCTTTGTCCGTATGTGAAATGTGAAAGTGCGTCGGGTTTAATTTCCCTCCAAATAACTATTGTGTGTTCCTTGGGCTGACATTTGATCATCTCGTACACGGTGCATTGACCCCATGGACCAGCTTCTCCGTGCATAATTTGGCTTTTGTTGACTGAGGGGCAGGTGTCGCCTAGACCTCTTCCAAGTCTCCCCAGTTAAACCCCATAATTGTATAACGCAGTTCCGAGGCAGACAATGAGGACAGAATCAAGAGGGGCGGAAAAACCCCCATTGCCCTCGACCTGTCAGTAGAAGCCGAGCCGGACACCTCGGAAATTAGGAAGAAGCCTTCACTTCTGAGGTAAGGGCCTCCTATTCCTACTCTGTGGCTTTAAAGGCATCTGGTAGCACTGGCATCTCTCCATTTAAGAAAATACAAAGCCTGAAATGTATTAAGTTCCATTCCATAGCCAGGGGAAGAGTAGGATCTATGTTTATATAGTGCAAACAAGACGACACTGAGGCTACACACTGTCAGCTTGAAGTCCGTTTGTCTCCCTACAGCGCTAGACATAGTTGTGTGTGTACAGAGCTCTGATGTTGACACGCAAACAAGGTTTACATAACCACACAGTGACTGGTAGGTTTTAGGTTACCTTTCTGCTCTGTGTGAAAAAAACAGGTTACTTTGATCTGATATGCACGCCAGTGCCAGTTTGGAGTCCAGCAGCTGAAATTAACATGTGTGTTTAAGATCTCCTACAATAAAATCGTTTTGAGTCCTGAATTATACATGTACATGTTTTAGAATAAATCCTCTGGTGTTTCTTGTCATGTGTGATTTTTGTCTTTTATTTTTGTCCCGTTCTGTACCATTAAGGTCGAAGGGTATCGATCCTCTTCCCTTGTTGCAAAGTCCAAGTGATTATGAAGCCAAGCTTGAAAGGAAGAAATCTCAGTCTACCCAGGTTGGTGTTTTCATTCAGAGGGCTGGAGGTTTTTGTTTTTTTCATATTTGTATCTCAAATAATTAATTTCCATTGTAATACAGCTTTAATTAAGATATTTAACTATATTCACTCCTCAAGGGGCAAGAAGAGCCTTAAAGAAATTCCAGTTACGTAAATAAACAAGACTACTGAAGTCAAGCAGAATAATTTAAGTAATCTCTCACCTCAAAAGCATGGTGCTTATGTTTTAATGAGCCTACAGTTTAGCACTGTGCAGAGCAAAGTGTTGCTTTTGCCAAATGGACAGTCGCACAGCTGGCAGGAGCCGTTTGGACTTTAATCAGTCCTGTCTGATACCAGCGGTTTGGGTCCGACAGGCCAGTCTCTCGCTTAATAAAACAGATTTAGCGCGACTGATTGTCATTAAAATCCTTAAAGAGAAATGTCACCTGCAGTTGGTGCAGGATTATTAATTTATTGCATTCTTTTTTGAATAATATAAAATGTATGATATATTAGAGTTGCTGTTTGGGGATTTATTGTCATGAATGGTAATTAGATTAGTTTGTTTGAGGTACCATAAGTAATATACTGTGCGTGTGCACTGTGATTGTGTATACATAACTAAATAGTCACCATATGTAATATACTGTGCTTGTGCACTGTTTGTGTATACATGACAAAATATTCACCATAAGTGTGCATATGCACTGTGATCGTGCACACTCGTGCATACTCGTATGCTTGCTTCCCCTTTCCCTCAGTTTTCCAAGACAAATGCCCAGTATCACAAGCTTTTTAAAGAGGTCTGTAAAGATGAGCCCCTCAGACAAAGTAAGTGAGATTTTCTGTTTCTACGTTTCATTTTGGATCGCTCGTTTAATTTCCAATACCTTTTCCACTCTACAAATGGCTGGCCTGTTCCATTAAGTTCTGCTCATTCTGTTAAATTGGCCACCTTGTGTCGGTAGCAGGCGCCCTGGCTCCGGTAATGAATAAATCTCTCATTTAGCATGCTAGGATGTAGCAGTTTTGTGTTATGTTTGCTTGGCTGGTGATGCTGGGTTATGGAGGTCGGGCATTAGGACCTGGGGGGATGAAATCCAGGGCGTTAATTTAGGCCTCTTCCCTCTTCAGGTTACACTTGTGCCTTGCAGAAAGACATTCTTTACCAGGGGAAGATGTTTGTCTCAGAAAACTGGATCTGTTTCCATTCCAAAGTCTTTGGGAAGGATACCAAGGTATGCCACAGGTTTCCCGCTGTGACTTTAGACACGTATATGTGTCTGCGAGTGGGAGACCTCGCTGGTTAAAAGAAGTTTCCCCAGCACTGACTATTTTCATTTCTGTCCGTTATGTAGATAGCTATCCCCGTGCTATCGGTTACCTTCATTAAGAAAACGAAGACCGCCATCTTGGTGCCAAACGCCCTCGTTATCACCACCAGCAGTAGTGAGCGGGTGAGTGAGTGAGTGAGGGAGGGTGTCTGAGCGCCTCTCCTCCTTCGCCTAGAAATCGGAGGTGCTAATTGGCTGTTCCTGCGTCTGCAGCATGTTTTTGTCTCATTCCTGTCCCGGGACACCACCTTCAAGTTCCTGAAGACCACCTGTGCTCATTTAGACGTGAGTAGCTCTCATTTCACGTCCAAAAGACTGTTTTAGTTTGTTTTGTACTGGAAAAATTGTTCTGTAAAAGGGGAACTATTACTACTGTAAGTGGTCAGAAAAACAGTAGTTTAGCTTGTAGTGGAGTTATCTTAACACCACCCCCCCTCCCCCCCCCAAAAAAAGATCAAACACAGAACTTGAAACTGACCTTAGGAATGTGAAGACATGTACAGCCAAAGCAAATCGCAAGTCACAATCTGAATGTTATGCTTTTAGGATGGATATTTTTACTTCACGTTGCCATCCTGATGCCACGCCCTAGCTGTCCTTGCAGGATGAATTAATCTGGCACGTTCTGTCATGTTTCCAGGGAGATAATGTGGGCAGCAGCCCTGCACCCTCGTCTGCAGAGAGCAGTTTCAGAGCCGCCCGGCCCTCATCTCTTCCGCTGGTCTGTGCCCATTTTTATGTCCTTTCTAAAATTACAAAGAATTTAAACACGCCACTCTCTGACCCTAGGAGAAGGGATTGACAGGTGAAGACCCTAGGTTGGTTGGCAGGGGGTAGGACATGTGAGAGATCACTGTCTGTTCTGTTTGCTATTGGCCAGGATAATTGTGTCCCCAACCAATCAGGAGCGACATCTGTTCTTGTAGGATTTTACTGGGGACTTCACAGACCTGGACGGCGTGGTCCGGCAGAGGCGGCAGGACATGCTGGAGAGCAGCAGCTCCGGATCTCAGACCCCAGACTACGAGAAGATGGCAGGTATGTCCTTGTACTGGATCTCTTACCCAATACCTGTCCTGCACAGCTGAAGGTCCTTCAGATCTCAAACCACTTGTTACTTTGACACAGAGAACCAGTGAAATTTTTCTTATGTAACTATTTCTGTCAGTTAAATTTTGGTACAGAGAAGTTGCATGCTTTCCATTTGAATTGTTATTAGTTTAAAGAAAGAAAGAGTGGGTAAAAATCGGTTTTGAACATGAAACATCAATCAAGTTAATAATCACACAGGCCAGTAAAAATTGCTTCGGCTTTTGCTGAAATGGTCTTTTAACCTTTTTCACAGGTATTATATGTAGCTGATGGAATGACAATTGTTCTTCCATCCATCCAAAAAAACTGTCAAAGTGTCAAAGCGTTGAGGTATTTAGATCTTAAGCATGACTCAATCGCTTATCTGTAAGGCTGTGTTTCAGATGTGGCCCGTTACAATACAGTATTTGAGAACTTTCTTTGGTGGACGGTGGATGGGTATGACGGCCATTTGATACTAAGCCTCTGCAAACGGTAACATCGCACGGGGCCCTGGCGTGTGTGGGCAGGCAGTTCCTGCTTGGCGGCTTTAGGCTCTCCATCAAATTCCCCTTCTTTCTCTCTCTCTCTCTCATACCTGTTCTGAAGAATTTCCCAGCCTGCCACAGAGTTTCCTCAACGGCCAGGTGGCGGTGCATGCGGATATACACCGGCACCAGACCCCAGACCCCAAGCACACCCCTCACCGCAATGGTACGTCTGCTCGGCCATTTCTCAAATGTGGGACCCAAACGCCAGTCGTTGTAAACCCCCATCCATCCACCGTATCTCTGCCCAGGTTTGGCTGCGGCGGTGACGGTCACGCACGACCCAAAGCCGTCACAAACTCTCTCGCTGAACACTCTCCTCTTCATCTATTTGTTTTTGTAAGTTGGATTTTTTTTTTTTTATATTGATGTCAACGGTTGACTTGGGCAGTCTAAGGTGGTCAGATCACGCCATTGTTATTGATTGACCAAACCAAAACGGGCGTCTGTCCCGCCATCCCTACTGACGAGGACGATGCTCTTCCTCCTCACAGAGTGTGTGTCCTGGTCCTGTCCTCGTGTTATATGGCCTTTAAGATAGTGGCTCTGGAGCAGCGTTTGAATTCGCTGCGGTCCTTGACGGAGTTTCCACACAACGAGTAAGAACCTGCTACATCCTCTCTCCGCTGCTGTTTTTGCTTACATGTAAACTGCAGTCGTTTGGCTAATACTTTGGATAGGCATTTCCTGACGCAATTTAAATTAAGTACTAAGCTGGAGATCAATCAGGCAACCTTCAGATAAGTCCTTGACCTTAACGACAATCCTACGTCCTGGCCTTGTCCCTCCTTGTTAGACCTCAGTCTTGAGTAGATGTCATATATGGTTGATAGCTGTCATTTTGAGCTGTAAACATTTCCATTGTAGGAATATCCTGCATCAAAAGTCCCAGATGGAGTTTAGCGCGGAAATCTACGGGGAGTTGTCGACCAATCTATTCAAGCTAGAAAAGGTACATGCTTGTGCGCGGTGGGAAATGTCTTGTTTACCAAATATGGCATGCTAACGGCACACTGAGGCCGCTGAGGGAGCTAGCGCATTTTCTTTGTTTTTAATAGCTTGCTATAAATGACTTACTATCTCGCCTTGGCGAGTCTGGGGTGTGATGTGAGCTGCCAGTTTTAGATATGAAATGCTGTGACTCCAGTTTAAAAACTAGGGTAGATCTTGGGGAAACGAGTTTTGGTTTACATATGCATGTATAGATGGTGGGCAAAATAGCAGAAAGGCCACATGAGGAAGGACTTAAACTGTGAAGCAACCGAATGGCAAATGCCAACATAGATAGGAAGGCGAGTCATATTAGGTTGGAGGCCAGTTAGCAGTAAGTGGCAGCTATGAAAGGGACCTGAGAATCAGCACGTTCGAGGCTGCGTTCCGTGCATCTTGGTGGGCAGACAGCCTCTCAGGCCTGGGGCCCTGGAAGTATTATCATTTAGCTTGGGGGACATCAGGATTCCCTATTCACCCAAAAAAAGGAGCTGAATCCATGGCCTTGGGAAAAAGATCACAGTGTGCTGTGATCTGCACGGCATTCAGAGGCTACAAAGCTCACCAGTAGCAGCATTTTGGAGATGTGATGACGCCGTTCAAAATTATGCTAAATATTTGGTGCCTGAATTTACCGGACAGGCAAAAACCATGAGCATATGTAGGATGTTGTTAATGTTCCTTACTTGCCATGTTCAGGTGTTCCCTGACCTGTCTTTCCCATTCCCCATTTTCAAAACTGTAGATTCAGAAGAATTTGCAGAAGCTCCTAGAGGAGACCTAACGTTTCTTCTGGCAGTGCTGAGGATGCAGGACTCGGGCGGGTTTGTTAGGGTGCATCTCACTGACTTTTTAAAAAGAGAAGAAATACAAGCCTTAACCTGGAAGGTGAACAACAAATTTTAAATGGTGCAATAATTTTTTCTTACTTTTCAACTGTCTCAGGACTTAAAAGTGCACTGTGTACCCAATAAAAAAAGACAACGAACACGTCAATCTGCCTTCACTTTTACAAGCACCTCTTTAAGGGGGGTGCTAAATAAGACTCTGCCGTGAGTAACTGCGGCAAATGAAGCGCCTCCTTACGAAGACCCCCCCCCCCCGGCGGCCAGACGTCACTGGTGTCGCTGCACACCAGCACTGTGCCCGTTCCAGATAACGACGTATTAACGATTTCACCTCTTTTATTGGTCGTCTCCTTATTCCAGCACTTTCGGTTTTTTTTTCCCGTTTTAAGAATTGTAATGTTAAGCATGGAAGATTTACGCTAGGCGGTGAGCTGCGGGAAATGGGGAAGGTTTCTCCCCTCTTCCCTGTGCTTTCAAAGACAGTCTTATGTAATTCAAAGTGCACTATTTTCTGCTCAATTCTCTAACTTCCTCGATTCTTTGGCTGGTATAATAAGATCAGTGTTATGCTGTTTGTATTGGCAGGATTAGCATTTCCTCTGTATTGGAGAGTGCTGGGTGGGAGGGCCGTTTCCGTGTGTGTTATTGTGTCCCTTATTGGCAGATTGTTTTTTTCCCCCACTGGTCTGTACGATTTCAAATTCCTTCACTGAGTGTCAGGGTGGGGAGGGTCTTCTACTTGTCGGGCATATTTTCTTAATCTTTTCTTAGGGACATTCTTTGCTTGCCAAGTTATCTGTGTAACAGTCGGGCAATAAACAGATCTACTGTAATGTATCTGTGACATACTTCATTCCTTTTAAGTTATGACAGCACATTTTGTTAAGTCGGATGTGGGGATTCGTGGTGCCGTTGCTTGTAATGTACATTTTGTCTGTGAATTAATCGAGATTCTTATAAGTTAGGGACCTCAGGCAGATTTGCCTGTAGGTGGCCAGGGCACGCTCCAATCGCCAGCTTCATTTCCCACCTTCTCCCTCATTAATCAGAGTTTTTACTATTTTACCCCATACCACAGTTACAGGAAACGCTTTGTTTGTTTAAAGTGGCTCACACCTTTTATCATAATGTTGTCAGAAGGATAATGAAAAGTCTCCTGTATTCATCCCACTAGCCGCGCCTCAACCTCTGACAAAATGAAACCAAATACTGTCTGTGTTTGAGAAATCCATCCTTTCATCTATCTTTCAGCTGCCACTGCCGTATGGCAGCATGGGCAGCCTCTACCCTGTCCCGGGTTACACCCTGGATGGAATGTCAGTCCGTCGCAGCATATTTCACAGAAATGTCTACAAGAAAATTAGTGCCACTGAACTTAAGGCATGTCAGACTGCCCCCTTCTGGTAAGGCTGGGTGTGGAAGGTCTGATCGTACTCCTCCGATAAGGTGTACTGCGCCCCCTGTTGGACTTTAAACAGCTCAGGCTTTTCTGTGACGAGCCTAACGGGTGGAAAGTTCAGGTTCAGGAAGTACAAAATCAGACCAAGACCAGTTGAGTACGCTGAATGTGACACCCTATACTGAACAGGTTGTTTAAGACAAAAGCTTTGTCTGGATATATACTTTCTAAACCTGAGCTGCCCACCGCTGAAGCCTAGAATTTTTTTATTTATATATATATATATAAATATAATATATATAATATAAAAATATATTATATATTTATATATAAAGCTTTACAGTTTGTCTCATTTTAGTTGAACAGAAATGGTAAAAAAAAATTCAAGGATTTATGATTGTTTTCAAAGGATTTATGTTTCTGACTGAAGGGCGCACACTCAAATCCCCAAGGATCTCGCTAACAAATTATGACTTCAGTATAACATTCCATAGACTGTCAGTGACCCATGGGTGTTTATCCCGATTTCAATGACAATTCAAACACTTTTTCTGGGTAAAACCACAAAATGGTAAGCCAGAAACATCCTGATAAGGCATTGATTCTTTATACAAAACTTGGAAATGGAAGGCAAATCGCACACAAATAATCCCACAGCGCACACTCCATGGTTTACATCTTTTCAAGACAGCTTCAGAATGGACAGTCATGGCAGTAGACACAAAACTGCTAAAACTGCCAATGTAGTTAGACCTATGGAGGAAAGGACTTGATTAGTGTTTGAGGCTCTTGCACATTTGTCTAGTAATGTAAAGAAAGTGAGCCAGTGAGGGTTTAGTAGAAGTAGAATCCAGGGTTTAGCTGTCCTGGCAGCCTGCGAAGGGCAGGCCCCCCCTGCCTCACTCAAACTTGATTCCCTGGGCGAGGGGAAGGTCTTTGCTGTAGTTGATGGTGCTGCAGGGATGAGGACAGCCAAAGCTTATTAGTAACTGGGTCTGTGACGTGTCATTTGTGATCTCAATCCATGTAGAATCTAAAATGTCCAACTTGACTTGAATGGGTGTGGAGGTGGGGGGGGTAATGGGGGAATGGTTGTTAATTGGTCAATGAAACTCTTGTGTCATATTTAGGGACACACTTTGCAGGTAATGTGAATTGTTCTAAAATATACATATGGGCTTGTGAATTAACTTTGGCTTCAAAGTTGGTTTCGAGTTGGATGTTTAAGCGAAGAAGAAGCCACAGATTACATACCAGGTGGACCTCCTCATGTACTGCTTCCAGGAGTCGCTGCCTGACTCCCTCCCACCTCCCGTGTGCTTCTCCCCTCCTTTAAAAAAAGGACGGCATGAATAACAGGTCAGCATTTACCACCACAAGGTGGCGCCACTTGCAGCACTCACCAAAAGCCCCGCCAATCTCCGCCCCGCTGGTTGGAATGTTCACATTCACGATCCCGCAGTCAGATCCTTTGGGGCTGAGGGAACCAAAAATGGAGAAATTACATCTAAAAACGTCCGGACACCAGGAGGAGCCCACAACAGGTCCGGAAAGCGCGATCTGTCTCACCCAAGCCAACGGAACACCCGGCCCATGTCTTTGGTGAAGATGCTGCTGGACAGCCCCTGCTTGACCTCATTGTTCCAGGCGAAGGCTTCCTCCTCGCTCTGCCGTGGGACAGGAGTTAGCAGGTGCATCGCATGCCAAGCAAACGCCCGCTGGACAACGTGGCGCCTTTTTGAGTTTGATCACAGCTGCACTGGCAGCTTACGTGAAATTCCTGTCTGGGCCTCTGACAATCTCTACATAAATATAGTCAATGCTAGCTACAAAATACTATTTACCTTACATACATTTATGATTCTGAATTACACTCATCTTTCTATGGGTATTCGGCGGCACGTCTGAATGAACCTCGCAAAAACACGCAAGCAGGGGTCAGTTTCAGCCGTAGGGTTCAAGCAGGTGCTGACCTTGAACTTCAGCACATAGAGGATGGGTACGAAGGTCTCCGTCTGCACGATGGGAGCGTTGTGGGCCAAGCCGGTGATGATGGTGGGCTCCACATAGTTCCCAGGACGGTCCATCACCTGCCAGTAAGAGTGGAAGGGCTAACATTGACAAACTTGCACTAGATTACAACATGCTAGAAGTCATGGCAATGTTTGTAAACACTTATCGGATAAAGATGAAGGCAAACTCTTAACCTTTACAGTTTCTCTACTGTTGGCAGTCTTAAGTGTGGATTGCTAACGCACTCGCCTTTCCTCCATACACAATCGTTCCTCCCTGCTGCTTTGCCTGATCCAAAGCCTGTTTGTACTGCTCCATGGCCTGCTTGGTGTGGAGTGGGCCGTACAAAGTGCTTGCTGTTGACAGAAAAAGCAGGTCATGGGAGCAAGAGGGGCTCCAGAAAGGACTTAACCCTCAGGTCCGGTTCAGTTACACCTTAGTTGACAGGAGGCTTTGTTAGATTCAAGTAAAATAGCTATAAAACAGCTATTGAGTCTGTTACCACACAGGTGCACTGCCATCAAACAACTGAAAGGGCGTCCTGAACGGGCAATGAACTCACGGTCCCACGGGTCACCGATGCGGATCTGCTTGTACGCTTTGGCTATTCTCTCCACGACATCATCATGAATGCTCTCGTGCAGCATCTGGAAGAGATGCATCAACACGGGGCCTGTGTTCCACCAATGCCGGGGCTGCAAACCAGTCCATCAAGCCGCAGTGCGATGTGGTCAACGGCCCTTTATCTTACCAGTCTTCTGGTGGTGGTGCAGCGCTGACCCGCGGTTCCCACGGCGGCGAAGACTGCGGAGGGGACCACGAGATTGAGGTCTGCATCTTCAAACGCTGGTGGAAGGAGAGAAGAAACCTAAATGCAGCAATGTGTAAACGTTCGGGAGTAAAGCAACATTACTTTGGATAGCTTCTGTCAAGAGGAACTCCATGAAATTCATATGATGGCTGATTGATGGAAAAAACCAGAATAAAACGTACCTATAATGGCGTTGTTGCCCCCCAACTCCAGCAACTGACGGCCTAAGGTACGGGGAGGAAGAGGAGAGGTAGAAATACTCAGGCCCTGGCTATTGTCCAGACAACCAAGCTTCCGAACGGAAGGTCCAGACTCACCGAACCTCTCCTGCACCATCAGGGACACCTTCTTCCCCACATGAGTGCTGCCAGTAAAAGACACCAGGTCCACACGCTCGTCTTTTGCTAGTGCCTCCCTGTGCACAGGAGGTGTGGAATGACAAGCGAGTTAAACCAAACAGTTACTGGTATAGTATGGTGATCCCAAATTAACTGTCATCCTATCCAGGGTGCACACTGTGCCTTGCCTGTGCTGTCTGAGATCTACTCTAGGCCCCTACACAATTCTGACAAAGGTTAATGGTTGGAAGCTGCAGAGCACCCCTACCCCCGAAACCGGGTGCGAGCCTCACCCGATGTCGGCACCACCGCAGGCCATGGAGCAGATGGCTCCAGGAAGGTTGTTCTGCTCCAGCACCCCTGCCACGATTCTACAGGACGAGAGAGACGCCAAGTAGGAGAAGAAGCAGGCAAAGCCCAGCTGGTCCAGCACGACCGCAGATACCCAACGTGGTGAGCCGTACTCCAGGCGGAATGGTGCAAAAGGCACCATAGGCGATCGAAAAAAAGACACTGAAGCAAGGAGTTTCTCAGAAGACCCAGGCACTGCAAAGGCCTCGTGACCTTGCTTGAACCTTACTTAGTAACAACGCTGTGTTCAAAAAAAATAAAAAAAAATGTTGTTGAGTCTGTAGTGTGATTTTGTTGTTAAGTGTATCGGTATGGGACTGGCCCATGTGATCTTCTGCCGGCCCACTCGTGCTATTGTTTCTGGCTCCGCTATTGGTTCAGATTGAGCGTTTTGGCCGTTTTCACAGAAAGTCTATTTCTCCATGAGAATCCACGTCTGGCTGTAGGACCCAGACAATGGTCACCAAAATGACAACGGTCAGCTGGAAGTGGTCCATACTTACGTCGTCACAGCGACGCTGGTCAGAGGTGTTGTGGGGGCCCCTTTCCTAATGAGGCAAACATTGACACATTAGACAGTATTGCAGAAAGCAGGTAACTTTTCAGAAGTTGGCTGAACAGACAGGAACCTCAGACTAACTGATATGGCTGAATATTTGTTAATGATTTGAGTCAAACAGCACGCTAACAGGTTAAATACTATTTAGCAGAAGTGTTACAACCCAGTTCAAGAGAATAAGGCCATCTACATCAGGCAGTGAGGTCTTTCATCAACATGTTTGCCGGAGGCAGAGTACGCAATCATTAATGCAACACACAGGAGCAAGCCAGAGTGTGTGTGAGGAAGGGGGGGGGGTTGCTGACCAGAGGCAGACATTGCCACAGATGAGTGCAATGGCATTGTTCCAGCCATACACAGCCACGGGGAAGTTGAAGGCTGTGATGATGCCTACAAGCCCAACTGGGTTCCATTGCTCAATCAGAGCATGGCCAGGTCCTGGAGATGAGTTTAAGGTAAGAACTCAGTAGCAAAACTACATACACACACAAATACTGCACAGAAAAGTCAATGTGCATGCAGAGTCTGTGCTATTGTAAGATGATGGACTGGAGACCCACTCTCAGAGGGCAGCACGGGGCCGCCAATCATCCGTGACAGGCCGACGGCATAGTCGCACACGTCCACGTACTCCTGCACCTCTCCGATGCCCTCCACGTAGATCTTACCCATCTCCAGGGATACCTGTAGCAACATGGCCACGACAGGTGGGATGTGTGATGTCAGGCCCCCCACGTGATGAACGTACTTCTGATATCAGTCTTCACCATCGATTAGTCATTTAAAAATGGATTCATATTGCAAATAAGACTCCCACTGAATGAATAACTTTAGGTTTTAGTTATCCTTAAAAAAGTTAGAAAGAGCTGTATAAGCAAATAATTTAAAGTTATCTTCAAAACCATCATCATGGGTAGGGCTCCTACCAAGCTGCCCAGGACTTTAATCTGTTTCCTCAGTGCATCTCCTATCTGCCGCACGATCTCCCCTCGTTTTGGTGCTGGAATCTGAGACGTAAAAAGAGTGTTGACAATACAGACTTTTACGAACAATGACTCTGTGTGAGCTTCATTTTTTGAGATGTCATTTATAAGAGGTATTTCTCCTCGGATCAGATTCTAAAGTGAGCCATAATTCAGGGTTGCCAACTCTAACGCATCTCATTCTTTCAGACTCTCACACTCACACGAGAAATCTATGGCCAAACCTATATTATTCCATTATAAACCTAGAAGTAGCTATATGAAAAGCACTGGGCTATTTGCAAAGCGTACAGACTGCTTACAAGGTAATACCAGTGTTACATACGTGTAAATGCTCACTCCAGCCACCTGACCAAAGTTGTCCACCCTGTATAATTTACTCACATCTGCCCAAACTTTCCAAGCCTCCTTCGCCTTCTGCACGGTTTCTTCATACTCCGCCATGGTCGCCTTAAAGAGTTTTTTTAAAAAGCACTTCATATTAAAACTACCATAAGGTGCAATCAAGTCGATAGCAACGATAAAACAGCAAATGTTACGCAACTTGAAACTGCAAGCGAAACACGACTGAGGTGCTTACCTGGCGCACTCTGGCGATCGGCTCATTGTTGGCTGGGCAGTATGAAGTGATGACCTGTGAACACCGTATTGCAACAATTTTTATCTTTTACAGATAAACTGGGAAGAGAATATGCATTACACACATTAACTAAAAGACAGCAACATTTACCTTACGAATAACGTTCAGAATAGTGCCCCACGACCTAGAGCAATAAGCCAATTTAATTCCCATTTAAAGGATCCATACAAGTATTTGCATGAAAGCTTCAACGTCCACATAATTTTTAAATTAGTACCTGTATACACATATAGTGATATCTTGGATGCTTTTACTAACCGAGAAAGAAGGTCCTGAGATGTCTTAACAGGTAATCATTCACACGAACTGTGTGTGTGTGTGTGTGTGTGTGTGTGTATTTGTAATTACTGCAGTCTGGGGACCCAATGTCCCCAAAACATGATAAAACCCTGTTACTTTTTACCTTGTGTTTACCTTGTGACACTTTTTCACAGGATCCCACAAATTTCATAAAAAATCTGTGGCTGCAATTAAAAAACTAAGAATGCCTTATAAGTCTTGTAAGTTTGTTTCTTTGCTTAAGGTTGTCATAACTGAGATTAGGGTTATGCATATATCCAAAGGAATGAATGGGGAGTCCCCATAACGACAGGAATACATGGAGTCACTCTACCGATGAGCAATAGGAAAATGTCTGTTAGGCAGTGCCTAGGCAGTGTATCCTCTGGTTAAATCATCAGCTACGACCCAGTCAAGCGAATATGCCGCTATAGCCGAACTTGAACTTGTCTGACCCGAGCGATCCGTTTGTCCTAGCTCAGCTATGGCGATAACCTGTGCAAAGTCGCGTTCACTGCTAACCCTCCACGAGAAAGTCGTGCAACTTACTAAAAAGCTCTCCTATTCTGCATAATATGTATTTATCCTCGCAAAACTCAAGCATATGTTTGATCCACTGCACGGGGTCCCATCAAATGCACTATGGGAATGTCAACATTTTGCATCGGTTGGCTGCGCGTTATAAAATAATGTGTCGACCTTTTGCGACGTACGACGCGAGCATAGCAGACAATTCTTGCGGCCATTTTTCTACTTATATTTAGAAACATGGCGCGCCGGCTTCTCTCCGCTTACCTCCCCCTTGCCTCCCCAGGTCCCATTATAGACGCCGTCATTCTCCTCCTTGAGGCCCAGCTCTTTGAGCCACGAGTACTTGGGCTGGTTGACCAGGAGCGCAGACATGGTGCTGGCCTGCCGGTACCTGGCTAAGGCGACGCTCTTCCTCAGGGCCCACTGCCTGGCTGCAGTCAGGGCTATAAAGTGCGGCATGGCGCGTGCGGGGCGACCCAGTGCTGCTGCGCCGGCTGCGGGCGCGCGCGGGGAGTAGGGCCGCCTCGTGACGGCGGCTCGCGCGATTGGTGAGCGCGCGGCACGGCCCCTGGCGCGCAGGACGCACGGGGACGAGGGGGCCCGAAATGCGAAGGACGCGTACTCGATGGCCGCAATTTTGTACCAGCTGACCGTGCGAACTGTGTATTCCCCCAGACCCTCGCTTACTAGGAAAATAATTAAAAACAATAAGTGACGGTGTCGTTTCACAGCAGCAAACGAAAGACAGGGAAATAAAAATAAGGATGTTTAATTAATAACAGCGCTGCCAACTCATGCATCTGGCCTGATACTCATGCTTTCAGACATCTCACGCTGTCGTAATAAATTTTACGGCAAATCTGTACTATTCCATTATTCCATTACTGGAGCAGTTTTCAAACTCTAAAGACTATAAACAAGGTAATAGAAGTGTTACATACACGTAAATGGGTGTGTATGTTTATGGAGACTCGTTTCGAATTGAAAATCTTATTCTAGCAAAGAATAAGTTGGCAACTGTAGTAGAGCCTTATATCGTCTGCTTCATGGAGTTCTTTCCCGAGGAGCAGAGTGGCGCAGCGGAAGCGTGCTGGGCCCATAACCCAGAGGTCGATGGATCGAAACCATCCTCTGCTAATTTTTTTTCCAGGTTACATGTCCACAGACAACTTTAATAATAGCAAAAAAGCAAATAAGAAGTAGCAGTGTGTCTGACAATGGTAAATGCGAGGAAACCGTCACGCTTTTTCACCCTTTTGTATTATTTAACCAGATAATGTGCTTATATTTATTGGATATATTGCATATAACCAGATCATGTGCACATATTTATAGCTAATTTACATATATAACTATATGTAGCCGTCTTGAAGTATGAGTTACTACAATGCAGTAATTGACTATATAGTATATAGGCATAACAGGAACCGCCGTACTGCAGGCATTAATAACGCGTTGGGTTCTGACCTCCTGGTCTATAGGTGGCAGTAACACGAAGCTGGTTAAACCGAACGCTGTCGGGAAGCTATTTACTTCCGGGTCATGAGACATGGCGGCGGTCGGCGCTGATAAGATGGACGACCTGGAAGATGGGGAGATCTCGGGATCCGACTCGGAATCTGAGATGCGAATAACAGCCGAAGAGCGAATCCAGGTGATTTAATGTCACTGCTGTTTCCGGAGAAGCGATGGCGCTGGAAGGAAATCGGCCACATCCCGCCAGTTTGCGTGGATTAGCCTGCTAGACGCCCTGCCTCCTGTGCAAAATAGGTCTTACGTTTCTGTCTAGCTAGCAGGTTTGGTACCGAACATGGTGTTTATTTCGTTTTCTTATCCTTTAAGCGTACACGTTACTTAAATTATGCGGATTTACCGTATTATTTCCACAACCTGCCTTTTCCGAAGGCTAAATACGTACCCATTGCGCGCGATTGCTCAGCATCATTGAGGCATTAAACTTAAGTAGTCTTCGACAAGTCTAATGCCGTTATAAGCCAAGATATCACCACAGTAATCGGTTTTTTGAAATGTCTATTTTATTTTATATTTTAAGCACTCTTTTTGAAGAAACTATTAAGGCCCAACTTAACAATGGTTTTAAGTAAACTGTATTGGAACGTGGGTGTGAAGCAGAGTGGCGCAGCGGAAGCGTGCTGGGCCCATAACCCAGAGGTCGATGGATCGAAACCATCCTCTGCTAGGCTTTATTTTCCTCCCTAATAATCGCAAAAAACGAGATAAAGGAGTGAAAGTCAACTCTTCCTATGGCCTTTGGAGATGCACATTAGGGAAACCAGGGACGTGTATTATGCTTACTGTAGAAAGTGCCTGTTCTGGATGTGGGGCGCCAACAGCTCAAGTTTCTCAGCATCAGTTCTGGTAACCCATTGTGAAAACAATGTTAACGAGTCACAGTTTCTCCCTGCATCACACTATTCCGTAATTTCCATCCCGCTTAGTTAGCCAGAATGCACAAATCCACAGAAGTTTCTATAATGAGAAGTTCCAGAAAGTTTACCAGTTTCATCACACTACATAATCAAACTGTTCAGTTTATAGAAGTTGACATTTTCCTTTTGCTCATCGGTAGAGTGACCAGGCGCCTCAGTTTCACCTGCTATGTGGCACACACACGTGTCCCTGTTTGACCCGGTTACCCTAGGAACATGCGTTTAAGGTTTCTCCGTGGAAGTATGTGACTTGGCATTCTGCTAAACCAGTGTTCCTCAAGAAGGGACCCCCAGATGATCCACGTTCTTCCCTTCTCCCAATTCCCTGGTAGTTGGGAGAGAGCAAAAATGTCTATCACGTGTACGGGGTCCCTGCAGACTGGTTTGAGAAACACTCTGCTGAACAATTAAGTAATATTCAGGTTTATATATATATATATATATATATATGTGTGTCTGTGTCTATGTAAATGTATGTATGTATGTATGTATGTATGTATGTATGTGTGTGTGTGTGTATGTATGCACAATTTAATTGATGATACAATTTCCGTGTGGCAGCAGGCATTTGCTGGCGCATCTGGTAATATGGGTCTCTGCTTGTTGCCTTATAGCCAGAAGCAGCTCGCACTTTCATTGGCCAGTCATTCCAGAGCCGCTCCCCGCCACAGACCACCCCCTCCGTCACCAGCTACCGCAATATGGCCGCCGCCGACAGCAGCGGCAGCGATTCAGACTCTGACGAGGGAGCCAGCCTGTGGAAGCGGAAGCGTCAGCGCTGCTCCCTGGCTCCCCCCCCTCCGCCCGCCCCAGCCCCTCTCCCCGCCGGGGCACCGGGCCGACGGGTCAACAACATCTGGGGCTCGGTAGTGCAGGAGCAGAGCCAGGAGGCTGTGGCGGCAGAGCTGGGCATCATGGGAATGGAGGGCGGAGTCAGCATGAGCAGCCGGCAGTGCGAGACCTACAACTACGTGCTGGCCCGCAAGCTGATGGAGAAGGAGAGGGAGGAGATGCAGGAACAGCAGGGCGGCGCCGTCGAGGCCATGCTGGATAGCCAGCTGGACGAGTACATGCAGAAAGGAGACAGCAAGGAGAACGGAGGCCAGAACAAGCGCAAGCGGCCGGCCAAGGAGAGGCTGGGGCCCAGGGCAGAGATGGACTTTACGGGCCGCTATGAGATAACAGAGGACGACCCCGAGGAGAAGGTGGCGGACGAGATTGCGCACCGGTGAGCTTGATAGCTGCGACAGTGTGGATGCAGAGTTTCAGGTCGGGATTGAAGAAAGGGCCCTAAAACCCTCAGCACGTACTTTTCTGAAACATAACCTTATCAGGGGAGTTTAGCTATGGACTAGAACTTAAGGTGCAGAAGGTAATGAGAGCAAACTCAATAAATACGAGTTCGCTGTCGGGCTAGGCGATATGGCAAAATATTTCATCAGGTTAATTAATATCGTTTGATATGAAAAAAAAATTTCACCATATAATTCAAATCATCATTTCTTTACTTCAGTGCTCCATTTTTGATTAAAATTCCTCTAGAATTCACAACATAAAAAATTATGACCAATTCAATGGACTATAAACTGAAATCTAATTTTAATAAATGAATCATATGAAGATAAACTTTTGTCATACGCCATAACACTATAGATGACAGTAAGTTTTGCTGCTGGGATTTTTTTTCCTCTGACCGCTTTGCTGCTCTTTCCAGGAAACTAGCTTGACTAGGGCAGAGCGACATGCCCTAAGGGTGACATCACAATATTTTCACTATTGATGTTTATCACAATATTCTAAGATTCATATGTAGAAAACAGTCAAATTTGACAGGTGTTTCTGAGTTTTTATGAATATGATTAGTAAAAATCATTTTACTAATAGTTATGGAGCATGTGAGAGGTTTAATGATAAAGTTCACCAACAACAGACTCATGCCTTATTGGAATGTGTGTAAAAATAGTGCGTAAGAAGTAGAGATGCACCAATTGAATGTCTGCTAAATGAATATTCCATTTATCCATCTTTACTCTGCTTTTCCTGGTGTGTGCTATGGTCCATTTAATTTATGTATTTTTATATGTATATGATCATATGAAATTAATCGAAATGATCCATTTTTAAAAACGAAATGTACCAGGACAGTTTAAATTGGTGTACTGACACAAATTGTTAATATCTACAAATGAAATGTTTTCTTTTTGTTTGTTTGTTTCAGATTAATGGAGCCCAAGAAAATATTGATCGAGCGAGTGGTGAGGGTCATTGGGAAGAAAAAAGCGATAGAGCTGCTGGCGGAGACGGCCACCATCGAGCAGGAGGGCGGGCTGTACACCGTGGTGAGTCTCCCCCTGTGCCGGCCGCACTTTCACTTTCGCTCTCCACTCCGGCTGCAAATATTTGACCAACAACGGAGCTTTACGGCTGGGAGTAAACGCACTCACTCCCTCCTGGACCAGTGCGTCGGGTATCGACCGCTTCTCGCCCACCTCTCTGCAGGACGGCAGCAGGAGACGGACTCCCGGCGGCGTGTACCTGAACCTTCTGAAACATACGCCCAGCATCTCCGGCGATCAGGTCAAGGTACGTCAGCGGCTGGCCGCTGCTGCTCGGCTGGATCGCTAGCTTCCAATGCTTTTGACATTTCTCCGAGGCCGTGACTGTATATTGTCTCGGTGGCACAGCCGTGGGCTGCCATGCTAACCCCCAGCTCCCCGTGTGGAAGTGTCAGCTTCCCACCATTTTTACAGAAGTTTCCTCCTGCAGTCCAAAACCATGCACCTAGATGAACTGGCATCTAAATTTGGTGTGTGGTTCTGCAGTTCAGGGCTCTGTATCTGTATAATTCTGTCACCATTAGCCACCCGTAACCCCAAATTGAAGTGCCAATTTCCCAAATTCTCTGTCCAGTTTTTTTGTGGCTTTTGAGACGAGAGCGCCAACGGCCTAAGCCAGGCTTCCTCATCATACGTTACTGTATTCAGACCCAAAACTCATTAAGATCTCATGCATATTTCCAAAACTTTCATGCACATATATGGTGGACTATTGCTCATCAGTCACTCCAGGGACACTGGCCCTGCTCTCTGACCCTGCTTTGGGCAAAAGCGTCTGCTAAGTTAATGACTAAATTCTCCGTAGTGCCGACTAGCACCCTGTCGAACACGCCCTGTTCTTCTGGGTTACTGATGGTAGTTATGAAAGATGGATGGATGGCTATATGGAAATATCGCAATATATCTGGATATAGGAAATATGCTGTGTGTATTTGTGCTAGTCTATATTATTGCTGTAGAGATGACATGTGAGAGTGAGCCTACACTGCACCTGCAAATGCCCAAACGCTGTGCACCGCCGTGCCGCGAGACCGTAACCTGCCGTGTCTGCCCGCCGTGCAGGAGATCTTCCTCGAGGAAACCCAGAAGGAGTGCACCAGCAAAAAAGCCGCCAAGAAGCGGAGGAGGCATGAGGTGGCCAGGAAGATGAAGCAGGCGCTCAACACGCTCAACCTGCAGGAGCACGACGACATTTCGCGGGAGACATTCGCCAGCGACACTAACGAGGCCCTGGAGTCGCTGGAGGACGCGTCGGAGGGCCAGCCGGGGGCTGCGCACGGCACCGAGGACACACCTGTGGTGTACAACTCCAGTGACCTGGAAGTCTTTTGATGTACAGGAGCCTCCCGTCGCCAGGCCGACAGGTCTGAACCGCCGTGGCTCTTGGTTTGACACGGTTGGGTGCTTGAGCAGTAGGTCGGAATCACCATCAGAACAGTGTGTTTGTTATCATCCGTCATACTGTAGGGCTGGAATTGTCAGTTGCTGCACTGTGGATGGACTTTGGCTTGCAGGACTTTTTCAACCAAGTGCTGGATCAGACAGTAAATGTAACTAATTTCTGTTTAAAAGTCCTGCATTTAGGTGGCAGTATCGAACTGCTTATCTCTGTGAGTTACTTTACTACACACTAGTACTCTAAAGTTTCTAAATCAGATTATTATTTTTTTTCTGGTGGTAAAAAGCTTTAGCAGCCAGCAGAGGTTTAAAGCTCCAAGGTCACTGTAAGAATACATCAGCTAAGCATGTAGTCGTTTTGTTTATGCCTGTCTGGCTGTATGCAGCTGTGTGACTCTGCTGAAAGACACGGTGTTTTGTCATTGTGACCAGAGAAAGGTGGCTGACTGCCTTTGCACGTGTGATCAGTACAGCAGACCAAACGCACTATGGAAAAGCAGATCTCCTGCAGACGGAAACGTACCAGATCCTTTGCCCGTGAACCGATAAGAAACTTGGGATTTGTTTAGAATTCATTTTTATTACTGCTGTAAGCTTTGTGTTTGTTTTCTTTTTCATTCTGCCATTTTCTCAAATAAAATTTGTTGACATCATCCTTAATGTACATCTGCTGGTTTTTGAAAAACCTGCTATAATGAAACAATATATTCAGTGGGGGTGGGGGGGAGTCAATTCTGTTACAAATTGCGATTCTTCAAGGTGGAGATTTTAAGATCACTATGAGAGGTAAAAATAAAAAATTCTCTGAACGTCATTTTGAACATGGTTTAATGAAATTGTTGTTCACAGTTGTCCAGTTGTACACGCAGCATGGTGTTGGCAAGGGACTGGCATGCGTGACTTTGGCACGGTGCTATCTCGAATGAGTAAGCATCTCAATTTAAAGCAACTAACCACAAGTGTGGCCCCATGTCTTTTCATTGGCAGTAGCTTGTTGCTTCACTCATTGCCAGTTGCAACACTTTTCACACTAAGTCCATTTAGCCCAGACTACCTTAAATCCAACAAGGTATCCAGCTAAGCAATAAATCCTGCTTTGTGGAACGGCCAGAATTCATGATTGTCCAAAAAGAGTTTAGGTAAGGAGCATTTTTACTGGGCAATCATGACTTCTAGCTTAAGTTAACCCAGCTAACCGAAGAATCCTGCATCATGGAACCACCCCCCCAGGATTTGGAGTTGACGACTGGTCCATATTATGTAAATTTAGGTTTCACCTGTGTCAAGAAATGTAATTAGTTTCATTGCACATTCCAGGTTGAAAATGCTCTGAAAATGTAGCGTTACAGTCCTTGTCTTTACTTTAAATGTAGACCTGAAATGGTATTCAGCAAAACCGGTTTAAAACTTAAGAAACATTGAATATTATCCATTTGGACAGTCCCTACCGATTCCCACCCCTAGTATTTCATGTGTATTTTGATTTATATATAAATCCTGACTCTTGTGCTACTTTGAGAATTCTTTTCAGACATGTGCAGGGTTCACATTTTGAAAGATCGCCTGATCGCGTGACTTTTCTGTGCCAATTCTACTCTGCAAACTGATGAGTGGCATTCTGAACAACACTTAATTATGCATTTTATTTGTATCTGACAATGGAATTGGTTATACAGAAAATTTTGCTTTTATTTAATTTTTTGTACTGCCGATAAAGAACGCGTCGTGCACAACCGCGGCCGTTATTTTCCAAAACACTTCATCTTTTCAAAAACCAGAAAATAACTCCCTCACAATGGGTGCCGGGGGCTGTCGCCGTATTCGGTTGAGGGCTGTGCCACAAATTGAAGTGTCGCCATGGCAACAGAACACTCATGATACGCGGCCCAAACTGGGCCACTACAGCTATCGCTGAGACGCTGTATTCAAAACATAATAGACCCTCCAACTGGACTATCATCAACACATTGAAGTAAAAATGTTGACCATCCACCTATTCTTTATAGTTCCTACACAGTTTATAGGGCACTGGAAAAGTAGGGTTATTTTGGTGGGTGTGCTAGGCCAATGCCGATCGAATAAGGATGCATATAAATATGTATTTTGTGATGGAGGGCTACCCACGACCCCGCGTCAGGTACTGAAATCTCCAATGCACTTGCCAAATGTGGCCAAGCTATAGTCTTCCTCAAAACTTGCTTGGAGACCTTCCTCTTCTAGCCCTGCTGTGAAACCCCATGGTTTTGTCTGGTCCATGCGGGAGGCGGATGACCCCCCGGGGCACGGCGTCCACGGCCAGGGTCTTCAGGGACGGGGCCTGAGGGCTGAGCATCCTGGAACTCTGCATTCGGAGGCTGCCGGCCTCTGCGTCTTGAGCAGGACAGCCAAGTTGAGGGCTGGCGTCTGCCACCAGATTGTCCAGTGGAAGGGGGGCAGGCAGAGGTGCATGGGGGAGCCTGGGGCGATGGGGGCTGGACCTAAGTGACACCTTTAGGCGGCTAGGTAAGGAGCAGGGTGCGAGCGTCACGGAGGAGGAGTCTGACTCGTCTCCGACTCCGTGCTGCAGAAGCCCCATCCTCTGGATCAGGACGCCCACATCCTTCCCGACAGACGTGTCGTCCGTGTGATCCACGCCCCGTGTGGCTATCTTCCTGGTGCTCCTCCTCACCAGCAGTGCCCTGACTGCTCCCCCCCTCCGTGAGAGCTCGCGGTAGGCGCGGCCCGCCCCTCCCAGGTCCTCGTACTCCACCAGCACACAGTCCAGGCGACCCAGCTCAGGATACCTGTGGGCATACTTCCGAATTTCTGGCGGAAGCTCCCTACCAGGTCGGACGATACGGACGGTGCTGATGGTTCCGAAAGGGCTCAGGATGGCGATGGCCACCTCCATGCTGCTTCTTGGAGTGTGGGTCAGATCCACTGTGTGGGATGGTTCTGTGATGTTCCACACCAGCAAAAGCCGGCTGGGAGCTTGGACCAGGAGCGACTCCGGTACCGGGGCTCTCCGACGCACTTTGGTGCCGTCCTTGTTCAGCTCCAGCTTCAGTGACTGATGTAGGGCATAGGCAGTGACTCGCCAGTCCTTGGTCAGCTGCTTAATCTTCGCCACCAACAACAAAAACACTCTTAATATTTGAAGGCTGCACTTCACTAAACCTTAAAGCAACCAGTGCTTAGCAAGATTCTGTGTCAGCTTCATTTATGTATGGTCACACCAAAAGATCAAAGACAATTGCAGCGTATAATACTGCTGTTTCATCGCTGCCATTTTGCCTACTGCGCTTCTAATCGTGAGCATTGCATCTTTGAACTTCCGAAGTCAGTGTAAAAAGCCTACATGTAGCGCTCGTATTTAACCACTCGATGGCGGAATGAATGCTCTGCACTAGGAACTGAGCAATCTTTCACTCACTGGCCCGTTCGATCCTATAGGCGGCCGCCTAGGGCGCCAGCTTCTCAGGGGGCGCGGACTTGTCTGCCAGTTTCACTTGGCCTCGGACGGGGGGCGCCGGCGGTGATGCTCGCCTAGGGCACCACATCGACTAGGACCGGTACTAATTAGAGAGTTTATCTAACTGGTACACCCGTGACTGATAAATACCCATAACGTGAAAAAATGAGCACGGATAGATAATTTCGAAACGACTGACTTACGTATTAGGGAAGTTACATGAAACACTTATTACATATCTTGTTAACCAGATGAGATATGTTATCTAGTTTCCTAGATTTTTAGATTCGGAGAACTGTCCAAATCGATATTCGGAAGCGTAGGAATTAGACTCAGCAGCAGTCTGTTCTGTAATAAATAATATCCATCAATCCATCCATTCATAATCCATAAACGCTTATCCAGGATGACGTCGCGGTCAAATAAAGAAAAGTTACTCTACGAAGGTTTTAATTAAAATACCATATTGTATGACTTTGGCATCAAGAATCAAAGCTTCAATTAGGAGCTAAATACATCTGCACAGTTTACACCTGCAGCAGAGAATCCTACCTTTTTAAAAGACGTAAGCAACTTGATGTTCACGTAGCCCATTCTGTTTCTTTTCACGTGTTTTAAAAGGAAGGCGTCTTTGGCCAGATTCTCGTCTGATAAATAAAATTCAACCTGGGACACCATTTTCTGTACCAGATCAGCCCCTGGGGGTGTCCAGTCATCCAGGTCAGTGTCTTCATTACTGCCGTTAATGTCAGACGCTTTATCGGCGTGTCTGAAAAAAGACCGCAAAACAGAGAGAGGACAGGTAAGCTACCGCCACATAACTGCTTTAATCATACAAAGTAACTCACATTGTTTTAAACATGCATTCTTTTATTTGGAATTATTATTTAGGTTTACGTAATTGCAAAATAATTGATCCAAACCTCAACCAGTATTTGCATTGCGATCTTTATTCAAGAAATATTTTATCCTTAAAAGTTAGTTATTAATTGGAGGAATATCTTAATAATGTAATAAATCGTTTTATTTTATATTTTATATCTAGGCTATATTAAATTCAGGTGGAGCAAACTAACGTGTCAGTTACACAGTCTCTGTTGTATACCTATTTTAAAATTACTTACTTTTTAGTGGTTTTGCTACTCTCCATCGCATTTATATCCGTATTTTGTGTCGCGATTTTCCTTCCTTAGTGGGAAGCAGTTCTGCTCCTTAAAGGTGCCGGATGTTTGGAAACACCACGGAGTGTAAAGAACACCGACAAGTGACGCCGTTTATTCTGAGCGGCGTCTGCGAAGGACGAACTTGCGGCTCCCGTTTATAATCGCAGCGAAACGTCATCGGGGTAACTAGAAAGAGGCCGGCTCAGCGGGGCCGATAACAACATGTTTATTATACCGCTGGACTTCTCAATTAAGAATGAACATCGTTTAAATTCAGCTGAAACGCAACATTGGCAAGTACTGGTAACCTGGCAAGTACTTGTAATCGTCGCGGCGAATCATTTTTAATTGGAAGGAGATTGAACATGATTTTATTTAACTTAAATTACGCACTGGAATATTCCCTCATGGCTCTATCCAGCCGAATCAGGACTTTAACCGCTACACGTTATGTGTCCCACTTGTCGTATTGCAAATGCAGCACACTTGAAGAAAACAATAAAACAATATTCAGGTGTTATTTGAAAAGGCTAATCTAGTGAATCTAGTGAAAATGAACTTAGAACACAAAACTTCTGTTTGCCACTAGAAATAATTCATACGTTAGTCAAATATTGATTTTCAGTTCAGCACGAAAGTAGACCTACTTTACTTAGTAAAAAATCATACCAGTTTTCATTTTATTAAAATTTTCTTTTTATTAATAAAGTACACATACCAAATATTACCACATTGAGCTAACAGGTTTATAGGGCTCATACAAAAGGTAGTGTTCGATTGCTTTATCCTGCTTTAACCTTTTATCGACCTAACTAAATACATTCCAGTATGCAAGTACATCAACACTAAGTTGAATGGCATATCACAGCACATGTACTGACCACTATTCTTATATTTTTTAATTTTTTTATTTAATCTTTTAACACGTCTGCAAATTTCATAGATTTTTCTGGATTTACACCCTATTTTAAATTTTATATATTTAATAATATATCAAATGAGGTGCAATTAAGGACAGCAGAGTTTGTCGAAGATGCACAGCTGAATACTCCTTATGGGTCGTGGAGTATTAAGTATTAAGTATTAAGGGGTGCGTCCCCGAACCCTTCTTAACGCCACGTCATTCGTAAATTATACCCAAGGCTGTACCTTAACGTACCGGGGTGTTCTCCGAGATGTCCGTAACTAATTATGCCTTTTGAGATATTGTCATAAGATTGGAATGAACCTATGGGCATAAATGATGAGGGGGGGGATTTTAACCCCCCCCCAACAATCAAAACCAGCCAATACAACCCCTCTGGACCCCCTTCCTAAATTTCCTTCTGGATAAATAAAGTATCACTATCTATCTATCTATCTATCTTACATGGGTGAAGACCTCAACCCCTCCAGTGCTGAGCCCAAAGTCGTGCTGTTGTCTGAACCACTTTGAGCTACCACATGTCGTCATTGATGTTGTCAGCTCCCCCCAGTGGCCCCCACTGTCCAGGCCACAGGCATCGGAAATCAGCAGCTGTACCTAGCTAGATCTCAAACTCTTAAGAAATATGTACTCCAAGTAATTCAACAGTTGTAGCTGACTGATAATGTTAATAACAGCACAACATTTATGAGAGTGTTTTAATGCAAAGTATAAAATTGGACGATGGATACATGCTGCACTGAATTGAACATGTATTTACAATTTAAATTACATTTCCCAAAATGATTTATAAAATGTAGATTTCTCTTCCTCATTCCCGCAGTCTCCCCACCTGGGATCTTTTTAATGACCTGATCATAAATTGTCATGTTCTTATTTCCTGATTCCTGATTTCTTGATTTCCTGATTCCTGACTAATTTCAAATTTCAGGTAGCAGCTTTCAAAGTAGCTTGAGAATGCACACCTCGCCAACATGCCAGTGTCACAGTGTTTCACAACTTTGGTTTATGAGGCTTATGAGAGTCGAAACAGAAAATGTGACGATGACCTTGTACTGCTGCACACCTTAAGACATTTTCACAGGAAGAATGAGATGAAATAACACTTGAAATGCTTCACCGCTTGGTATCCTCAGCGCCACAACGTCTCTGAAGTGCAGTGAGAAGGAATGGCAAGATTACAAAGTGGTGATTGCTATATCGTCCCAACTTTTTTTGGAATTATTGCAGGTCTGGAATGCAGATTCTGAACCCCATCAAAGCCTATCACACTGGGCCCCCAACCCAGACCAGGTCCAATTTACTAAATTTACTCAGGGGCCCTTCGGAATTGTTCTAATTTCCCCCCCGCCTTTATGGCATCCCTGACAGTTAGATAATTCAGTTTGCTAGTTGTTTGCTAAATAATTTTATTTATACGTTCTCTCCAGTTTTGATTAATGCTATATGTTGAAACATTATTGCAGTGTTTTGCTTATAGACAACACCACTTAATCTCATGCCACAATCAAGCAGCCGCTGCATGGAGGGAATAATGATTCTCGAGTCATCAATGTCAGCCAATCCGGCACCACCGCCGTGGACAGCACCTAGTTACGTCACACTCAAGAACATACCCCTTAAGCAATCACTTAAGGAATAGTTTAGGGAACAGACATAGAACAGTAAAGAGTCTAAGTAAGAGTACACCTTTCAAGTTCCCATAATACACCAAGAGACACCTTTAACACACCCCAGCTCAAACATCTTGATATACAAAGATACTAAACTCAAACAAAGGGGCTCCTCATATTTTCCAGATGTAACTATGTGTGAAATCAGTCAAAAACTGTAATGAAAACTTTTATAGATTAACATTATAAACAATTTGTAGATCATTTGTGCAACTTAAATCCATTTGTATTGCACATTAACCTGCTTTGCAGAAAGGGTTGTTGATGAAGTTGCATTGCCAGTTTCATAACTTAAGCTCGTGTGATGCGTGTGTTCTGTGAGCTGGTCATCCAATCAGAACTTTTATAGAGACAGCTGAAGAATGCAGAGAATGTGGAATGTCCGTGCTGTAACCACGAGTCCAAGCCCAGTCCTCTGAATTCCTTCTCTTTTATTGTCTGTTTTGCGTATCATTTGATACTGTCGGGTGAATAGATCATTCAAAGCCACATAGACCTAACATTATGTTTCTTCATTTTCCTGTATTTTTTTCTACAAATATGAAGGTGGTTGATTAGCCTAATTTTCCTTTGTTCTCCTGGATCTGAAAAGCAGGCGTGGGGCCAGCTGCTGTGTGGTAACAGCTATAATTTGCCCCCTGCTTCTCCAGAAACAATGTAAAAACATGGCATGATTACAAACCTTCTGGGTTAGTTCACTCCCAGCAGTTTTTAAATAGTAGCTATAATAATTGGGTTAGCAAGAAAAACGCAGTGGCTTGATGGCATAAACACCGACTCTCCTGCAGCCCCGTTGTTTGTGACCAGCATGTAAACACACTGTCATGACAGGATTCGAAGGCTGTACTTTTAGGCAAACAATGAATCCTTATTTTCCCTGGTGACATGAGTTATATTTGTACGATGTAACATTGCAACACGGATGAACCATACTGACATTTTATTTATTTAGCAGACACGTTTATCCAAAGTGGCATCCGTCTTTTGAGATGGTCCCCGAAGTAATTGGAGATTAAGGACTTTGCTCAAGAGCCCAACCCTGGGGTACGACCTATTGACCTCTTGATCGCAACCACGGCATCCCAAACCACCAAACCACACGCTGCCACTTTATTTCCTCAGACCTTTATAATAAAGACATTTTTGGCAGTGAGACAGTTATACTAATGCCTGGGGAGGCCTGCGTGAGCAGGTTTCTTCCCAGAATCTTGAATCTCACTGGGTTGGAGCTACTTTTGAGCCATTAACCCTGGGGCATGAGGTGAGGTAACAGCACGCCATCTTCTTGGCACAGACATATGCACTAGCACCAAACATGTGGAATCAGTGTATGATGCACTATCTGGTTTACATTTCCATTTTGTATTGATTTTACAAATATACACTGGACGATTAAATAAGTAACTGGAGCAACAGCTATATAAATCTCTCAAAATTGGAATTGTTTCCACAATTTTGGCCACTAGTGTATTTATATGAAATCTTCCAGTGATCAAATATCTACAATATATCAAGTGATTCAAGCACCCACAATACAACCCCATGCATGTTGGATATAAACAAAATACTTTTTGTCCATGTGATAATGAGTTATATATCTTTATTTTATTCCCACATGATTACATATATTTCGTGTCATGTACATTTGAAGGTTTTATAACTTGGGGAGCACTGCGGCTTGAGACATTTAGGACTGGGGGGTTAATTCCCATCCAGTGATTTTATTACCCAGTTTAAATGCTTTTCCTGTGTTTGTGTGCATTTCCTCCTGCAGACCCTAAATTCCCTTCTAATGTGCCCTGGCATCCTGTCCAGGGTGTCCTCAGTATTTCCCAGCATCGGCACACCATGAACCTGTACTGTACAAGACGTTCTAGAAGATGGATGGGTGAAAATGTGAGACAGTGATACAAATCCTGAGTGAAACATTATGCCCATTATTCCTGTTCAGGGCTTAAATTAAATCAGGAATAGGCTAGTTCTTCTTAAATTTAGATATATAATAATAACAATGCAGCATCTCCTGGGATCAAACTACAATGTTTTAGAGGCACTAGAGCGATTCTTCCGTATACAGGTACCAACCACGCGCTCTGTTAACCCTCTGGTGAGGATATGAGCTTGGCTATAGTGCTGTTGCTCTGGTCTGACTGGATGGAGATGGAGGATGAACAGGACATTTGTCTGTGCTTATCCACAGTCACCAAGGAGGATTCCAGTGTGTTGTTCCATTTGAAACTGAGCGTATAAAGAGCAGTTGAGGAAAATCCTTGAGTCATGACTTGAACCTTTCCAGTGTACAACGATGTTGGAGAACTGCATAGTAGAAGTGCGCACTCCTTGCACGTTTATCGAAAGCCAGTTTTATGAGCGACACCACTGAGGTACCTTGAGCAAGGCACTGCCCCCACACGGTGCCCTGGGCACTGAATTAGCTGCCCACTGCTGTGTCACAATGTCACATATAGGTTACATGCAGAGGACACAGTTTGTTGTTGTGCACTGTGAGTCGTGGTGTGTCAGCAATGACAATCACTTTCACCTTTCCATTTACTGTCGATGGACATTTGATGGGAATGTGGCATCTATCAATCCAGCCAAGGACCTCAGGGAAGGTCCCATATTCATAGAAATCGATTATATAGGTGGCTTGTTCAGCAGCATTGGGGAGCTTAATGGGATCCTTTTTCAGTTCACATATAGCTTTGCAGACTTTGTATACGCTTTTACACCCTGTTGATTCACCCACCTTGCACAAATCTCCTGTTTCACAGTGGAAGATTGCACATGCCAAAAACCTCAAGGTAATTAGTACTTGTAAGAAAGGAGGAATAGTGATACCTCTTACTGCGTCACCTGAAACCTTGGGCTGAAGCAAACCAATTACTTTTCCTGCATAATCTTCAACATACAGAATGGGTCAAGGTAATCCATTTGCTTCTATTGTGAAAGTGAGACTTAAGGCAAACAGCCTTTAATCGGGAGTTAAACCCGACTCTTATCAGATTTAATTTATGCCTTAATTTAGATCTAGATTAGCTCTAACCTTGCCTCTGTAAATCTGATTATATAAATTAAGACTAGTGCAAGTCTGAGATTACTGTAATGCATGTGTGAGAAAATAAATCCAAGTTTAATCCAGGTTTAAAATGACATTTAGTCTATGACTAGGCTTAATTCCTATATGGGGAAACCGGACCAATGTCAATCAAGCAGTGACTATTCCTACAATTTGAAGTTGCATTTTAAACATTTATTCACTTCACCCCACCTCTGCAAAACGGTGGTAGTTCGTTCAGTAACGGTGATTTCATAGCTAAATATACTGATCAACTTTAGGAAGTTAAAAACCTGTCAAATTCAGGCCCCACAAGCAGACAACTCTCACGTCAATGAATATTACATATTCATTTGCAACTGGCGCAGATTAAAACTTTCATTTAGCGTAGTTAATTAAATGGCTCATTAAGAATTAGGCGAAGTGCTTGTTGGTTGTCATAATCTATTTGCCCTTTATTGTAGAAATGTTAGCTCAGTGAGTACTCATGATCCAAGTTCAGGTCTAACTTTAATCCTTCCCAACACACCAATTAAGTTTGCCATCTTGATATCACCAAAACCATGCACCACCGACTCGAATCCTAAAAGGCTTTGGGTGTTTTCTTGAACACGATCTTTTCAGTGAATAGTTCATTTCAAAATTGTTTTTTAATTTGATCTATCTCTTGACGAATTCGGTACAAGCTTTACAACGCCAGGAAACGTAGGCGTACTACGTTTAACAATTTCACGGGGTTACGTTGTTTTAAAAACACATTACTTCCCTTAATTCATTTAGAAAATGCTTGGAATCAAACTGTAGCCTAAGGAGAAAATTCTGCCGGAGGCTTTTCTCCCAAATGCGAAACTGAGCACTTCAGATTTTTTTAACTCACTGCTGCCATTTGAAGTGTATTTAACATAGCTGTACATTGTTAGCATAGTTATTCTCTTTTTAAATGTATTTGTTGTATTTCTACCTAAATTATTTTTTGTAAGTCAGTAAGAAACTACAATGTTTATTTATATCGCATTCATCTAAGCAGGAGTTTAGATACATGAAAGCAAGCAATAAAATAGAAAATACTATATGTATTCCTTCTGTGATACCGGACATAAATTTCCCCGCACAGGGATCATTAAAGTTCTATATTATGTTAGACTGCAAGACTGGAAAGTGAGGCGGACGTTAGTCGTGCAAATCAACCCACCCATGGCCCGGGACAAAAAAAAAAATCAGAGCCTTTGACAAAGCGCACGTGCGACGGGGGGCTCCGGCCCAGCGCGAGCGCGTCGCCCCTATTTTGAATTTTGTCTCGAGCCGCAGGGACGCGTCCCGGCGCGGCCTGCCATTGGCCAGCGGAGGCGCGTCGCCGTTACGCTGCGCGAGCGGCCATGTTAGCCAGGCCCTTTCTTTCATTCGGTTGGAAGACAAAGTGATAGACGCGTCCGTGCGCCTTTGTGCTCTCTTCGCTTTCCTCCTCTCCCCCTTAGTTTTTTTTCCCTCAGCGTTTTTAACCGGCCTGTGTCCGTTTAAATTAGCGGCGTGTTTTTCGAGACGGCGCATCTTTTTTCCCCTCCCCCTTTTAGCACCGGTTAGGCTAAATCTCGACGGAGTAGCTTAGCCGAACACACATTTTAGGCAGACCTCTCCGCTGGCTCGCGTTATTCGCCGCATAAAAAGACACTAATTGCGTAGAAATCTCAGTGTGGGATTTATATAGGCGTTTTCCTAGGAAAAAGAATAATATTGGCCTAGATAATTTGCTTCTGCATTTTTTTTATTACAATGGCGACCGCAACTTCGACCCCGGTGGGGCAAAGAATAAGCACCCGCTCCACCGCTAGCACCCCTCTTAGCCCCACCAGGATATCCCGGCTGCAGGAGAAGGAAGAGCTGAGTAACCTGAACGACCGCCTCGCCGTCTACATCGACAAAGTGCGCAGCTTGGAGTCGGAGAACAGCGTGCTCCACCTGCAGATCACCGAGAAGGAGGAGGTGCGGAGCCGGGAGCTGTCGGGTCTGAAATCACTGTACGAGACGGAGCTGGCCGACACTCGGAGGTCGCTGGACGACACCGCCAAGGAGCGAGCCCGGCTGCAGATCGAGCTGGGCAAGCTGCGGACCGAGCACGAACAGCTGCTGCACAAGTAGGTCTCGGTGCCGGAGCGCCGTCTTGCTGAATGGGTCCGTCTTGGCGCTATATGGCGGGCTGTGTGCGTGCGAGTCACCCGGAGTAATGTCTTTATCGCGGCGTATCAGACGTGGGATGTGCAGTCACTTTGTGTTTGTTTTTCCTAAAGTGGCGTCTGGGTTTTTAAATATGCGGATATTGATGGTTGACATGGAATATTTCAACTCAACGGTGTAGTTGTGAAGACCATTCTGGGTTTGTTTTAATATTTTGAGCTGGTGTTGGAGAACTTAGATCGGCTTTCCCGTTCTCCAAGTGCCACACCTTTTAGATAGTGAAGGGGGAGGAGCGCCTACCTTAATTCATTTTGCTTTCAGTGGAGTTATGCAACATTGAGCGTATTTTTTACCCACATTGCATTGCACATGTAGGAGTTTTTCTGGCTCTTATTGATTCATGACCACGAATTTTTGTTTTCTATCTAGGCGTGGTGTGGCTCGGTTTGCTTTTATTCTAAGTAGTTTTTTCTCTTTTAAAATTTGAGCTACTATTTTGTGGTTGTTGCACATAAGAGTCGGTGTTCTGGGTATTTGGAAAGTCTAGAATAAAATGTCAGAATCGTATTTTAGGTATTTAAGTGTAAGAGAATGAAATGCAAGTTATGGTATTGTACGTTTAATGGAATTGATTGGCTTTATAACAAACTCGCCACTCGACACACATTCTGTGACTCATTTAGGTCTTTTTTTCCCCCTCAAATCCCCATACCTTTAAGACTGTCCGTGTCAAAGTGGATTTCTGAACATCATCTCATCTTTCATGCTTTTCTGTATGCTGAATCGGTTTCTCACTCTGTTTTGATGACCCAAACTTTGGTTCGAATTCACTTTCTGAGTGTTTATTTGGCTTATTACACCCTCACGTGCTTACACGGGATCACTTTAAACTTCTTTATAGTTTGCCTGATTGTATGATTATATAGCCTAATTGTTCATGAAATTTAAGATCACATTATTGCTTTCTTGAAATGTCAGATATTTGATATTCACTCTCCTATTAGAGATGGAAAGCATAGCATCAAATTTTAGGCGTTAGCATCTTATTTTACGCAACATATGAATGTGCAGTTGTTGCGTGTATAAACTTTAGCTACTGATTTGCTCACAACTGAACTCCTTGCCAATACAAGACAGCATTCTAAGTAAAACGTAGTGGGTCTGACTGGAGCAGGTCAGTTGTGAAATGACTCGGTTTCTATTTTTAGATGCCAGAATTGCACCCAACACTAAAAATATAAACTGTCAGAAGTAGCTGTATAGATGGGGCTTGTTAAATTTACATGGCTATATGTTGCCATACAAAGGCAGAATGCCATAACTACATATTTAATTAAAAGTGGGTTATAACCAAAATTGGTTCTCTCCGCTTTTATCGGGAGAAAACACTTTCACAGTCAAATGAGTTTGAAGCCCTTTTTCTCAGTTTCAGTGTAGTTCCTGTGTTTAGCCTTTGTAGGGCAGTATGGTGTTTAGAGAGGGAAACAGACAGGTCTGTATTCTGGTAGATGATAGATATGGTGCAAAGGGACCCCATCCTCATGAACTCAGTCAGGAAATACCAGAGCACTATGATATATGGCCAGGCAAGTGGGACGCTGGGGTCATAATAGACTCTGTTGGATACCAATAGGGTGGCAAGCCCCCAAAACTAGATGAATGTGACTTGTCATATGATATGAGAGAGA
Source organism: Petrocephalus sullivani (assembly GCA_026780845.1). Lineage (NCBI taxonomy): Eukaryota > Metazoa > Chordata > Actinopteri > Osteoglossiformes > Mormyridae > Petrocephalus > Petrocephalus sullivani. The sequence goes on along the minus strand of JAODKM010000108.1, from coordinate 3,051,422 downwards.
ATGACTCTAATATGTTCCTCTGTGTGGGTTAAGGTCTTAACTTTAACCAGGGGAAGCTTGTGAGGAGCTGGTTTGTGTAAGTGTATTGGCTTCTGCCTTGTCTTGGTCTAACCTGAAGTCCTACAAACCTGAAATTTGTTGAAAGCATCTGTGAATTGATTAAATGTTGAGTCCCCATAACATCTGCTTCTACATGCATGAGGAAGTGTTCGGTGTTTGGTAGCATATGAATTCATGTGCTTTCCAGAAACAACGGCACAAGGCTGAATGAGACCTTGTGAAAGGCCAATTGCCTGACAGAAGCAGCAAGTACAGTTGTTACACCTGTCTGTAGATTTAAATTTGGCAGATGATTTTTTTGGGGGGCGGGGGGGGGGGGTGCTACAGACCTATATCATTTTGGTTCCCTTTGAAATATACTGCCGATTTTATTTTTTAAAGCCTTTCAAAGCTAAATTCTCACATTTTATGATTTGTTTTTTCTGTGAAAAATAGCTGCAAGTTAGGGTTTGATTCACACTGGCTGCTTGTCATTGTGTCTGTTTGAAACATCAACTGATTCACATACACTCAGTAAAGTGAGGGGCTTGCTGTCAGCTGTAAGTGTGTCACACAGCATGATAAGTCTCTGTGCTTGTTACACCTCAGGGAAGGAAATGCATTCCTGTTTGTGGAGAGAACTGGCAGATATTGTACATGCACATACACAAATAATTAGCTATAACAAGCATTAATGAATGAGAATGTTGTAGATGTGCAGCTTTTAGTAACTGGAGTTTAGAGCATAGCTCTCTTGGTTATTTTTCCTTTCCCATAGTAGAAATGCTCTATAAACCTTGTTTGACATTATGGGAGGTGTTCTGTGAACATGAGAACTGCACAGTTGGCTTACATGGTCAGATGTTGTTCGCTTTGTGGCATAAAGAGATTTTGATTCCTGGTGTTGAGTGATGGAGCAGCTGTGATGTCGGTGGATGTCAACCTCCTCTCCAAGCCATATGTCCTGCCTGCCACTTGAACAAAATGTCCTTTTGTGTTCTCTTAACATTCGTTTTAGATACACCGTTCCGTATTGTATAGTTAAAATATAAAATAGTTAAACTTTGATTTTCCCCCACAAGCATTGATTTTTAAAATATCTATTAATAAATATGAACTGAAAGGAACCCCTCTGCCCCCACTACCACCTCCACTTTAATATCAATGTCACTCGGGCCAGTGCGTGGCTCAGCAGGTTTGGATACTGTGTTTGAAGCTTACTGGTTCAAATGCCATGGTCAACAAAGTGGTTTCACGTTGAGCACTTGAGTCCCTGCTTTCTCACTTTGGGTAAAATCTTCTGTAAATAAACTGTGAAAGTAGTTGTTCAGTTTTCGCCAAGTTTTTGAATAGTTTCTATTTGGTTGTCAGTTAAACCCAGCCCTGGGTTTACGGGCTACCTGTGAAGTATTTTGGTTAAAAGTATTTTGCCAAAGCATGTGAAGAATGTGCTCCATTGTGTGTCTTACAGCTGTGCTTGGGTGCAAACCATGTGAATTTTTGAGGCATTTCTTCCATTCCTGCATTGCCTTTTCCCTGTCAAACTCCTCCCACTTATGCTTGTAGCCTAGGGCAGGGGTGGGCAATCTTATCCCAAAGGGGCCGATGTATGTGTGTGTTTTCACTGCAACTCCCTAATTATGTTACTAATTAGAGGACTGATTGGCAGGTAAGTCCTCACTCCTGGGTTTGAACAGCTGACCTAAAGGTTATCCCAAAAACCCGCATACACACTGGCCCTTTGTGGATAAGATTGCCCACCCCTGGCCTAGGGAGTTATATCACCCATTCCTTTATCCAAAGTAGAAGCACTGTAGAGTAATTTCTTTCAGAGACAATATATCCGAGGGGTAGTATGTTGATGATAATCATTTTGCTAATAACTATTGTAAAGAGTACTTGTTGATAACTGTGGTGAATCCTAAAATGATGCCGTTGGCAAGATTAGAGATTTGTACAAACCTACAATAAATTCCTTCAAAGGCAGTGGACTGACAGGCAGGGAATAAATCTGCATTACTCAGCTTTAAGTCCAAAAGATGTCATGGTCTTGGAGCATCTGTATTGCTAAATATTTTCCAACAGGACTGGATGCTGTTCAACCAAATAGTTACTTCAGCATTAGTTCAAATACAAGAACTTGTGGCCATAGGTGGA
>JAODKM010000108.1:3028565-3042996 GCA_026780845.1 Petrocephalus sullivani | reverse complement strand
ACCAAGGCGGGTCACCTCCCTCCTGGTGGAGCAGATTGGCTGCAGGGCTTGGTGTACCAAGGCGGGTCACCTCCCTCCTGGTGGAGCAGATTGGCTGCAGGGCTTGGTGTACCAAGGCGGGTCACCTCCCTCTCCCTGCCCCACCTTCCCCATGGTAGTTTGGTTTCTCGCTTCATTAGAAACATATTAAAGCAGAGTAGTGGTTGAAGTTGCCAGTGTGAATGATGAATCAAAATAAACATCATCTGACATCCTTTCAAGCACACTAGAGGCAGTAGTTGTCAGACCTTAATTTGATATCACATGACTGGAGTTTAAAGCTGTTAGTATGACCCTGTTTACCCCTTAGCAGCTTGGAAGCTGAGTCATGTGATGCTTCGAAAGGAATAGATTGATCCCTCTATGTACATGATGATCATTGGGCAGACATGAGGGGAATGTCTTATTTACTGACCAAAAATGGATCCGGTCTCCCATAATGCACGATGACATATAGACCGGTTCACGAGCGGCGGGGTCCCTGTTGTGGGTGTTGGTGGTTTCTAACTGCTTTTGTCATAATGATGTCCCCATGACAGGAGGTCAAGGACACACGACGGCGGCACGAGACCCGCCTGGTGGAGGTGGACTCAGGCCGGCAGATGGAGTACGAATTCAAGCTAGCGCAGGCCTTGACCGACATGCGCCAGCAGCATGATGAGCAGGTGAAGCTCTACAAGGACGAGATGGAGCAGACCTACCAGGCCAAGGTGAGGCCCGCTGTCACCCACAGGGGGTGGCCGGAAGCACAGGGAGAAACTGAGACGGGCGCATCCATGCAGACCTGCAGAATCAGTTTTGGAGAGTTCATTTAAAGATGACTGTCTGGTATAAAAAAGCTGCACTTGGTCCTGTTGAGTCATGAAACCCTTTATGGCTTTGACAAGGAAGGTCTGAGTGCTCTAAGAATCAATCATAATGAAGATGCCCAATTCACAACTTTTTTGGAAACTGCTGGTCTGTTGTGTCTTCATTTTGGTGAACATATGGTCTGATATAAGCAATCTGGCTGCACTTTCAGTTCCACTCTGAATAATACACATTTAGGTTAAGGTGGCTGACTAGCGACACCTCACCCTCCGTCTTTTCCTCAATCTCAGCACTCAAGCCACATTCGTGCTCTATCAGCTTCTTCCTGGGGCCATTTACTAGGCAGCTTGCTGGTGTTAATGTGTGAAATGGCAGAAAAGTATATGGAAAACTAAGCTTTGTGGTGATGGAGGTTCTAACAAGCTTTAGTGTCCCTAGCTTGCCGTTCTTTTTCTGGAAGTAAAGGGATTATTCACATTATTGATGGATAGATTGAGTGGAACAGTGTTCCTATTGCTGCCCTTACGTTGACTCTACGGGGAAATGGATGTATCGTTCAGGTTGGGAGCTGCGTGCATTTCACTTTTAGGAACTTGTATGTAAACATTACTTGTGCTGCCTGTTCGCTTTCATAAGGCTTGTGCATTCACTGCCTGGTACCAGAGAAGAACTTCTTGACTGTTGCATCCGGAAACGTGGCGGACTTCCTGTTTTGCGGTTTGCTGAGATCGTCGGTCCGCTGTTACCGTGCTCAGTTCCTCATTCTGGTCGACCGTCGCTTGGGTGCATAATGGTGCTTCATCTGTGCTGACAGCACCCTTACTTGCAATTTGCAGCTGGAGAATACACGACTTTCGTCTGAGATGAGTAGCTCTTCGGCCAGCCTGGCCCGGGAGGAGCTGAAGGAGTCCCGCCTTAGAGTGGATAGCCTTGCTGCTCAGCTGGCCAGTCTGCAGAAGGAGGTGAGAGCTCTCCCAAGCCAGGCCTGTCACCAGGAATGCCTACAATTTTACTCACCCCAGGGCTTATTTGCTAGAGTTTCTGTGCGGCAGTGTGGTGATATTTTAAATGCAACAGGGTGTTAAGAGTTGCTAGGGTCATGCTCTGAGGCCTGTTGATTCACAGCCTACCTGTCTCTTCAGACTCGTGGCTGGCAGGACCGCATTACTGAGCTGGAGACAGCACTGGCCCAGGAGAAGGATGCGGGCCGACGTGTCCTGGCTGAGAAGGAACGTGAGATCGCTGAGATCCGTGTCAAGATGCAGCAACAGTTGGACGAGTATGAGGAGCTGCTGGACGTCAAGCTGGCGTTAGACATGGAGATCAACGCTTACAGGAAGCTGTTGGAGGGCGAGGAGGAGAGGTGATGCAGACAGGCAGCAACACACAGGCCCCCTTGCTGCCAGGCTCAGAGCCATCAGTCTTACTTCCCTCGATGTTTCTAAAAGCAGGAGTAGCACAGGGCAGCAGGTAGCATGGATGTGCTGGTGCAAGTTCCAGGCAGGGCCTACAGCAAGGTACCTAACCGGAAGTGATTGACCATCCTGTGATGGGCATGGTAGCTAGACGGAGTACTTATTCCCAGATGTTAAAGAACTGTCTGGTATGAGAAAAGTAAACAATACTCCTCATGATTTTCGGTTGAGTAACTCCTGGATAGTGTCCAAATACAACATCTTGCATGCAAATAGAGGCAGCCTTGCCTGTGTGGCTCACTGCTAACCTCCAGCACCCCCTGCAGGCTGAAGCTGTCCCCCAGCCCGTCGTCCCGTGTCACCGTGTCCCGCGCCTCCTCCAGCCGTAGCGTGCGCACCACGCGCGGGAAACGCAAGCGTGTGGACGTGGAGGAGTCGGAGGCGAGCAGCAGCGTCAGCATCGCCCACTCGGCCTCTGCCACGGGGAGCGTCTGCGTCGACGAGCTGGACGTGGACGGGAAGTTCATCCGGCTGCACAACACCTCCGAGGAGGTGAGCGCGTCCCTCCCACCAAGCCCAAACGGCTCCTTGCTTTGCCCCTTTCCGTACGCCTACCTGCACAGATGCAGTCGGATAACGTCCTTATCGCTTGTCTTGCACAGTAGCTTGGAACGTGACTGATTGATCCTTAGCATTTTATGGCGCCTTCCTTGCAGGACCAGCCAATGGGAGGTTACGAGCTAACCAGAACCATTGGCGATACCTCGGCTACCTACAAGTTCACTCCTAAATACCTCCTGAGAGCAGGACAGAAAGTCACGGTATGTCAACAACTGTCTCCTTGCTTTGAAAGGAACGATTTGATGACATCATAAATGTGGGTGTGTCTGTCCTGTGTAATGGAGGTATGTGTCTCATCCTTTGTGTCTTATCAGATCTGGGCCTCCAATGCTGGTGTAAGCTCCAGCCCCCCCACTGACCTCATCTGGAAGAACCAGAGCTCCTGGGGCACCGGCCAGGACGTCCGGGTGGTCCTGAAAAACCCGCAGGGCGAGGTGTGGCTCCGCTCCTACGCCGCTGCCTAGCTGTAGGCGTGGCCGGTCACCTTCTCGCCAAGCTTGGTTATAGCCCTGTGATGCCCTCCCTTCACAGGAAGTGGCCTTCAGGACCACTGTCTTCAAGACTGCAGTGCCGGAGGAACGGGAGGATGAAGAGGATGAAGGGGAAGTTGAGGTCATTGAGGAGGACCTCTTTCACCAGCAGGTGAGTAATTCAGGGTGTCCATGCTCTCTCCCTCTATTCTGGGGACGTGGAGTGAGCCTTACCTCAGTGGAGTCACAAGTGTTGTGTGCGCAACTCACGTTTCAGACACTTTCATTTTGCGTAATGCATGTGGATCACAGGAAGTGAGACCAAAATGACAGCAGTTCTTTACTCCTTGATGTTTTCATTAGTGTTTTCCCCCTGAGTCTGAGCTGGGAATCTGCAGATTTGACGGCCCGTGAGTGAGCGGCTTGTGGGTGACGCTCTGACCGGCGTCTGTTCCTTTGCAGGGGGACCCCCGCGCCACCAAGAGGGGCTGCGTTGTCATGTGAGCCACTGGCCGCTGCTGCTCTCACTCTGGTGGCCTTACAGCCAAAACGGAGCAGAACTAATCTTTTTTCTACTGTTTTAGTTCATATTATCAAACGTGTGTGAAACTTTTACTGCAGATTGTAAACCATTTTGATACATTTATTTTTGTGAAATCAAAACACTCATGACTTGTTTTGTATGAACCAAATCTTGTTTTTAATGGAGGACTTTTTTGTAGGGTTAGGTAATGAAACTGACAGGTCTTTAAAAGCAGGGCAGCTTGCAGAATTTTCCTCCAGGTGCTGTGACTTTTTTTTTTTTTTTTTTTAAACAACTTCTCTACTTTTTTAAATAGTATTTTAAAGCCTTTATAGAAAGTGATTTTTTTCCCCATTAAATGTAGTAGTTTAGATGAGGAGGACATTGCATATGTTGGACTAGATTTATCCTTTTATGTAAACACAAAAATAAAGTTTGGAATCATGTTCTTCTACTATTTCCTTTATAAAAAGTGATACTGGTTTTATTAGATAAGGGGCAGTATCTGCTGTCTGATTAGGGACCACTTGTGAATAATTTAATATTATTGCACCAAAATGGAACTTAAGTCTGATAACTTAATGTTTAAGGTTGGAGAGTGTACCATATTTCCTGTAATGAGAAATGAGTGACCACATGAAATTATACACACACACAACTGAATTCATTCTTGTGTGTGTGTTCATGCAGAACTCTTGTACCAACCCATTTGTATGGCTGAAAATATTCTGGAAGAATGCAGATAATGTACCCGGAATTCAGTGGCTTGGTCTGAGCATGACTTGGATTATAGAGCACAATGGGTCTCAAACGGAAACTAGGAAACCCTACTCTTGAACACGTGTTGAATTTGTCTTACTCTCAAAGCCCACAGTCAGTAGCTTAACTTATTACTAGTAGATATTAAGATTACAAACAGGTTATCAAGGGTGTTCCTTTAAACTCCCTGGAGGAATGCAAATTAATATAGTAACACTAATTACTGTAAATTATTGTAATTACTCATAAAATCAAGTTGCATAAGATGCATTGCTGTATGGGATACCAGAGACTGTCATTTCCATGTGAAGATGCTGGAGATGACTGGGTTTATTGTAGATTTAGAAGCAGCTCATCAGGATCAAAAAAAGCCTATTTAGCCCCTAAATAAGATTTTTCTTTTTAATGAACCAAACGGTAGCTGTTCATCAGAAATTTGTCATGGAGGATAAAAATATCCATAGCTACTCCAAAAATACCCCAAAGACGACTCAGATTCTCCTTGCTGCAGAAAGAGACGCGTTAGTGATATGTATCACAGACATGAGTTCGTGGCTGAGGGCACGTGAGGGCAGACAATGGGGGAAACTCGGGTTCGTTCAGGGTCCAAACCAGAACACATACATAGCAAACGAAAGAGCTGCTGCATACAAACCTCCATTGTGTAAACATTGATGTGAAACTGGATGTCTAGTGCTGTATATCCAAGGTGCTGTGTTGGTGCCCTTTTGGCCTCGTGCCCCTGCCCTCAAAGCATGAATCGTTCATACTTTCATGGATCAAAGGCAGAGGTTCCTTAAAATTAGCTGTAAGCGTGTCACTCAGTCTTTAAAAATAAATGTCAGTGACATTCAAGAACATTTAACCGAGACCTGTCTAGCTGCTAGTAAACAGCTCCAATTATAACACACGGCATCAAATGGTATTTGCCAAAATACTAGTTTCTGTGGGCAGGTATTCAGCGTTGCGGCCCTTAAAATGCCACCGCCAAGCTCTGATTATGTGGCTTAAAAAGTAAGTTTTTGCGACATTTAAGAAACCGATGAACGCTGTTTCAGGCATTTGTGAAATTTCTTGCTGGGAAAAACTGAGATGCACCCTCCCTGATGTCAAATTTACTGCTTTACAGCATTTTAATTTGTTTTAAAACGGCGTTCCACTGAAGTTTAATACATTAAATAAATTTTAATACTGGTTGAGGCAATAAACGCAATCCTCCCTAGGGACATTTACTCTCCATGCGTATTATAAGTAGGTGTACATTGGTTTCAGTTGGCCGATGCCATTAAGATGTGTTAATGCGGTGTACTCAGTTAAATTAATGTAAAGGAGACTAATTATATATGCACATGCACCATTGCCAGTGCTTTCAGCCGGTCTGCCTAAAAATACGGTTTATAAAACTGCTAAGTTTTTTTTTTTTCCTTTTTTCCCCCAAGATCTTGAAATTCTGTAACACAAATTTCTGCTCAGTCACAGCTTTGGAAATGGAGCTGTTAATGTCTGACAAAAACAATTCAATAGAAAAGTGTTTTTTTTTTTTCCTCCATATGTGTTAAATGCACATATACCTTGGCTTCAGTTGGTAAACACTGACCCTGTAGCCCTTTTTGACAGCACAGCATTTGCGGGAGAGTTTGTGTCACTTTACAAGTTGCACACGTTACAGCCTTGCGAGAATCCAGAGTCCTGTGTTCAGTGTGGCAGTGAGGAGTGACAGTCTCCATGCTCTCAGACAGATACATGTACTAGATTGGACACGTCCCACTGTGGACAGTCTGCTTCACGAACATCAGTGTCCTGCATCGTCCGTGACAGCTGAAGGTGGATTGTGTCCGCCACTCCCCAGCTGGACCTCATACGAGGGACTCCTTGGAGTGATGCTTTACTGGGGGCGGGCCAATCAGGGATTGCTGTGTCGGGGCCTCACCATGTGACCTTGGGAGCACGAGTACCACTCTCTGATTGGTTTGCCGCCATTCGTTGTAAAGCCGGCAGTGATACCTGAGTGACACCTGGGGGAATGAAAAATTGGGTTTCAGGAATAGGCCTCCCATCCCATAGATGCAGCACTTCCTGATCCAGTCCTCAAGGACCCCAGACAGTCTTCATCTTTGCTCTCTCCCAGCCAGTCTAGAACACCGAAAACCTGGTGCGGGTTTGCTGGGAGCTGGGAGGGAGCAACAATGTGGACTATCTGGGGTCCTGAAGGGCTGGATTGGGAAAACACTGCCGTAGAGGAGGGCCATCCCAGGTCCTCAGCAGGTACAATGGCTTTGTAGGAGAAATTATTTCTAACCGTATTTTAGGTGTTACTGGGCTATAATTAGTAAGAAATCAAAGACCTAGAAAAGGCTGTACTTTGAGGATCCAGGTTTGAGGCTGAGCCAGGTTTTGGTAAGCGATGAAAGGGAACCTACCAGAGTCCAGAAGAGGTAAATGGTGAAGAGTGCCACGGTGAGAGCGATGAGGCCCATGGCCTCCAGCCGGCTGGAGAATTGCAGGTGGTCCACGGCCCCCCGCAGGCAGAGCCAGCCCGAGATGGTGGCCAGCGGCGTGATGAGCAGGAAGCAGACCATGTCCCCGAAGAGCGTCCTCCTCTCCTGCTGCAGCCCTGGATTGCAGATCCACTGTGGGCCGAGCGGGGCACAGTGTGGGCTTTCTCACTCGCTGATGAACATTCGCTTCATCAAGTCAAGCCTAGTGGGCTTCACTGTCACGCCATCCATATACAAATGCACAGTGGCTTGAAATAGCATGCCCCAAGGATTGTAGTGCAGCGTATAAACAGCAAGTGACAGGACGAGGGCTGTCACAGGTCAGCATGACGCTGAGGGGCTGGACACAGGGGTTTATATACACCTGTACGTAGATGATAAGCAATACAGCAGCAGCATAACGGGGGGAATGTAGTGGCTAAACTATCAATAAATAGAATAGTGATTACAAGCTACGAGTCAGCAGGCAGTGCCAATCCGGGGGCGGGAGGCGGCCCAGTGGTACATGTACGCCTGTGATTTCAGATATTCTTTCCAGTGTCCTATAGCAGACTCACCATTCCACTTCCGAGTTTCACTCCTAAAACGCCATCCTGTCTGATTCCCTATCCGACAAACATTCAGCCGGACGGGGGCACTGATCACTCTAGGCCTGCCTGCTTAACAGCGTAATAAATATAAGGGCGATTAAATCGGCTGATGTATTCGGGCGTTTTCCTTCGGAAGGCGCTTTGGAAGCGATGGTGGACACCAGGACCCCGAGATGACATTTGATCTGATAACACGGCAGTGGACTAAAGGAGGGAGTCATGCCACTACTCCAGGCTGATACTGATGTCTTGGGAAATAGCACATAAATGGATTAGGAGTAAAATGTATCACTGCACTGGGTGTAAAAGTAAGCCTGCAGACAGGAAGTTTAGCCAGTAGACTGATCCTGTCTGCTCTTTTGTAAATCAAATTACTCCTCTGTGGTCTAATGCACTGAGGATATCTCAGTGTCCTTTTCCCCTTTATCAGCCGGACGCTCCAGATGGATTTCCCAGCCGCTGAGCAACCTTCTAGTAAACGGAGGAGTCACATAGTGATTACCGGGCAAGCAAATGCAGAACATTTCTCCCAGTTGATTAAAAATGACACAATTGATACATGACCAGTTTTCTCTCGGGTCTTCAGGTTCACAAAACACGGCTATGAAATAGGCCTGCAAAGGTCAAAGTTCACAGTGGCCACAGCCCATGTGGCCCCATCACAGTATACACACAGAGATATGAAGGTCAAAGTTCAAAGTGGATGCTATGGCACGCCATGGAATTACGGTGCATTATTTATCCATTATCCTGGCTGCATCCAGATTTGGAGAGAAAATAACTACAGTCTGATCTGTGGCAGCATCAACCTTCAGTTATACAGTACCAGTCAAACGTTTGGTCACACCAACCCATAGAAAGGTTTATTTATACAACTTCCTACATTTTAGAATAATTATAAAGACATCAGAACTATTAAATAACATATGGAATTATGCACTGACCAAAAAATTAATTTGTTGGTGAGGCAGCTCTGCAGGTTGAGACTCAGAAGTTCAGAAGGTTCAAATCCCTGGGTTGACAGAGTGATGCCACCATTGGGCCCTTGAACCCCAATCGCTCCAGGCACTGGCAGACCATCCTGTCTGCTCTACACTATTTTCATGCAGTGGTCCCCAGGGATGCTTGTCCAGCTGTCCTGAAGGAGGTCCCACATACATGCTAAGCTCTCATTGGCCACGTCTCCTTCTCTCTGGTCAAGCTCTTCCAAAACTACTTCTATTGTGTTTAGGTCAGGTGACCAGGTCATGTGATGCAACATCATTGCTCTTCTTTGTAGACGATTTGGCAAACATTTTTGACTGGTACTATACTTACGGTAGTGGAACCAGGCAGCGGCAATAACTTGGAGACTGAATCAGGAAGATGTTCCTGTTTAGTGTCCAGTTACCTAGATCCCAAATCCCATTGATGTCTGACCTTAGAAATTCTTTTGGGAAGGCTACCTGGTGTGGTTCTGCAGCAGTGCTATATTACCTCTGGCCACCAGGTGGCCAGGTGAGCTGGGCGTGGGGGTGGGCGGTGCTTACCTCAAGCAGAGGCCTGGATTTGCGCTTCACGCTAAACTGAAAGTGGCAGAGCTCGCAAAAGCTGGAGCTGGAGGAGGACAGCCAGTGCTCCAGGCAGCTGCGGTGGATGGTGCCCAGGCTGCCAGCGCACTGGCAGGGGGAGAGTAGCTCCTCCTGGGCACTGCCCTCATGGCAGATCCTGCACATAGGCCTCTCCGCTAGGCTGCAAGGGGGGGCAGGAGTGATAGATGATGGACACCCGGCAAAAAGAAAGTCAGAGAATGAAAAAGGTGTTACAGAAGGTGCTTTCAGAGAATGTCAAATGAAATCAGATTTCAGACACCGTGGGCAAGCTGACCCAGGGGTTAAATCAGCATCAGAGAGGAAAGGGAGCCTTGTCTGGTGGGGGGGCATGCTGTACATTAGTTTATTAGTTACAATATATATTTATGATCTTGCAGAGCGTTCATTTGTTAACATGCTGTCTCACCACTTCACAACTATAAAAACATACTAAGGAATACGATCAAAAAGGTGATTTCGTATATGTATCATACATCGCATGGTTACATTGTACTTGAATTTTTTTTTGAGTAAATAAAACTTAAAAATGCATCAAGATGGCTTATCACTACAAGTGATATTCTTCCTTATTCGTTTGTAATGTCCCTGTGAAACTGCATTAAAATAGCAAGTTATTCAAGAATTGCTTCTCACACTTAGTCTAGCTAGTAGGTGTGGTCCTGGCAGCCGTATGGTAAGCGTAATAAGTCAAAATACGAAATACATAGGACCGAAACTAAGGCCCCATGTAGGAACATCTCAACCATCTGAGAAATTAATGTCTGGTCAGAGCTACTAATCTAAATTAACATTGAAGAATCAGGATTCTAAGCAAAAATTTACCTTTTATTAAACCATTCTCTTTGAATCTTACTAAATGTTAGGACATTAAGAATCGTTAACACTGACAGCTCCGGCAAGGTGCAATTTGGACATAAGGAGGCGGAGCTGGGCTCTGTCTATATTTAAACCCTGGCTAGCGTTAGGAGGATTTATCAAAGGGTAACACATCTGATCAGGACTAGGTGAAACCCATCTGATGCCCTACGTGAGCTTCACCGCCCGAGATAAAGTGAAATCGACCACCTAAGTCGGAGGGGTGAGCGGCCCTGAGTCTAAGGCTTGAGTGGGCCTCACCAGCTTCAGGGAAATTTTAGGCTTCATCAAATGGCAGAAACTGTTAGCTACTGTGTGTTTGTATTAAAATATACACAGCGTTACACAATTCCTACAGGAGCAAGGCGAGCCACAAGAGATACGGGATGAGAGAGGAGCTAAAGTGTGATCAAATACAGATAAAGACTGCAAATATGTCACCAGGCGGCAGCTAAATTTACATACAATGTCAGATTATGTCACTAATCGATACAGTTGTTGGTAGTTGAGGATCTTTCTGGAACCAAATACATTGCAGAGTCCTGGCATTTTTATAAATGTTTTTAAAATGCTCATTGTACATTTTGTGCTGAAATTCATACACATGACAGATAACAAAAGTTAAAATGACCTAGATATTCACTCAGAATCACTTGAAGTGGGTCGGTGCGTGGTACCAGCACCTCTCAGTATCTGCTAGTAATAACAAGGGGAGTGCCGGCACCCGGTACTGAATAACAAGGGGTGTGCCGGCACCCGGTACTGAATAACAAGGGGAGTGCCGGCACCCGGTACTGAATAACAACGGGAGTGCCGGCACCCGGTACTGAATAACAAGGGGTGTGCCGGCACCCGGTACTGAATAACAGGGGGAGTACCGGTACCCGGTACTGAATAACATGGGGAGTGCCGGTACCCAGTACTGAAAAACATGGGGAGTGCCAGCACCCGGTACTGAATAACAAGGGGAGTGTCAGTACCTGTTTTTCCCCACTTGGAGCACTGTCTCCTGGCATCATGTTGGGTTCCTCCCACAGCCAGAGGTGTATACAAGGGCAGGAAAGCTAATTGGACCTTATCCCCTGTCACTCGCCGATTCAAAAACATATCATCTGCTAATGGTATGGTTGGTCCCACAGTATAAACTCTCTACACTGCCCATAACGCACACATATCCTGTATATGCCTTGTGATGGACTAGCATCCCATCCAGGGTGTACGTTGCCTGCGACAGGCTCCAGTGGACCTGACCAAGATTGCTGATTAGAAGGTAAACGGATGGAAAAATGTTGCTCATTAGGTTTTGAAATAGAGATAAGCTTAGAGTCATTCATTTTGAATGTAGTTACACTGACATGGGATATTTCTATTGACAGGTCCCTGTGGATTCATGAAGGTTTTTAATACTCTATTAACTTGACATTTGTAGAGGCTTTTTTGCTTTCTTCTACTACATGGAGGGAATTAGTGACATTTATCAGCTTGTATGTGGTAGATAATCTTCTGACATGGATTATTTAGTCTGGTCGTTGGTCTCCACACTTTGTCGAAAACGAAACCTGATGAACTCTCGAGCAGTAGATAAGGAGCTTGAAGAGGGCAGGAGAATGCGGGGTTTTTGGAACGGGCAACTCGAGATTATCTTCCTCAGGGACAACCAAAACTACCCTTTGTGGAAAGGATTAGATCCATCACCACTGTCTTGATGCAGGTACTCAGAAAAGCAAAATGTTTAGTCACCAGGACTGCTGCTACGTGGCAGAGGGGGGAAAAAGTAAGCTTTGGGCATTTAGCCATTCTTCCCACATCAAACTGTGGAAACGTTGGCTACACAAACTGCTCTTAATTTCACTTTCTGTTCCTGCAAATATACAGTCTAAAGGTAATGTATTTTGTTTATCTGAGGTATTAATCTGGTGATCTTTGTCATGGCATCATCTGCAATAGCTCACCGGACCACTTCAAAGGCATTTTCTGAACCATTCCAGCAGCATGACACATATTTTAGAAAATAATTCAACAGAGTCTGCTTCCGCTGACATTTTCACGAGTTATGCATAATTAATTTATGACTCTGTTCTGTCTGACGGCAAATTTGTGTTGAGCGTTGCCTAGCAATCTGCAGTTGTTGATACGAGTTCTTGTTCTGGTTAAAAATGAGGCGTCCCCCGTTGTTTTTGTATGCTGATCACCTGCCGTTTGGCAGCAAGAATATTTGGACGATTCAGTCGCAATTTGGAAAAAATGAGCACAGAGCCTCTCAGGGTAAAACCAAGCCACAGCTGACTAACAGGCCACCCCCGAAAACGCGAAGCTGACCGATTACACACTGAATCTGACACGGCTCTGCGTAGCTCGGCGCGGCAGCCGCTATCCCGAAGCCTCCCTTTGTGCAGAAGAGCAAAGGAGGGGGCCAGGGAGGGGGCCGGAGGGGAGAGGCCCGGGCAGGCCCACACAAAAGGCGGCCTCACGCATCACAGGGCCCCATGTGACGCACGCCTATGGGACCGGCCACACAGAGAGCCGCGCCCACACCCCCCCAACCCCCAGTGTCACTCAGCGGGTTGCCCCCATGATCCTCTGGGCCGTAGGCGGTTTCGTCAAATCAACCATCGCTCCCTGCCTTCCCAGAAAGGTTTTAATAGCCAGAAATTATTTTCCAGTTACCAGGTTATTCACCTGCATGGATGGATACCCAATAAACACATAAATGAAAAAGTAGCTAGCATTATAACGTGCAGCATGGCTTGTTCAAATAAACCTTTAATGGCAATAAAAAAAATTATATTCCATCCCGTAAGTGGCAATGGTTTGTAAATGTACACGAGTGACGACGCCATTAAAGGAATGCCTAATACTGCACTCAAGTTGCTCATTTTAACGCAAGTCTTAACTAGGATTCTTTCCAGTTTAGGCTTGAACTGTCTTGAGTCAGAATTGTTTTTAGAAGAAAGTGGGTATGAAAAATGGATGGATGTATTCTGCAAAAACAGGAAGGAGGGACATTTAAGTTAAATTGTAAATTATTCGTATTGATGAAACCCAGTAATCTTGACTATGGCAATAAAAATGTCAGCATTTTTTATGTTTGCTTTGTTATTCCTCCTCTTTCGCAATCACGTCTTCGCACGAAAGCTGGGGCTGGGCCCGGCGCTATAGCACCACCCTTTCCCGTACGTACCTCGCGGCGAGCGGTCCCACTACGGGGGGCGGAGCCTCCTTGGTGGCCTGCTGCGGTGCATGCCGCCTCTGTCCATTCATTAGCACGCACCCATCGTCTGTCATCTTTCCCAGGAGGGCGGAGTCTGAGTGTTCGGAATGGCCCGTGTGGGCGGAGCCTAGCCACTCCGGCGGGACCTCGGGTAGTTGGCTGCCCTGGTAGGTTGTCATGGCAGCTGATGGCAATTGCTGGGCTCCGAAGGCACTCAGTCACATGGCATGTCCAATCTGGAGACCAAAAATAGGATGGGGGGGGGGTGGATGTACTGGTTAAATACAGCACAGTTAGGTGATAACCGGAGGTAAACTCCCTAACTTTTTTATATGACAGCGTCTGTGATTAGATGCACAAATTGTCCAGTTTTGAGCAATATCTGAAGTAAGAGTCATCATCAGGGCTAAAATATCAACGCCACACTAAACAGTGGTACATCACCCAATCACCTTCCCTCTTTCCTCTCAAAATGTATGCCACTTTGGATTTTAACTGCCTGAAAAGATGCATTGGTAACATTCACTGATCTCCTAGATAGCAGTCAGGGACACTGTGTGGTCTGTAATATGTTGGAACGGCAGGTAAGGCTGGCTTAGGTACAGGTAGGTGTGACTGGGTATAGGCAGGTGTGACTGGTGGCCATGATCAGACCACAAACACCATTCAGTTTCAATCAGTAGAGTAAAATTAAGAACTGTGATAAATCTAGCTAGTTAAACACTAGTTGAATTGAGTAAACTGTACCAATGCCACTAACCACCCTACGACTGTCTAGTGGGAATGTGTTCAAGGTCGGGGCAAGTGAACGCAATGTAGATTCCCCACATCCTGCAGGCTCCCATGGCAATGGCAAGGACAGGATCCAAATCATCACCCATCAGCAACCACACTGCAGAGGCGATTACAGCTATATGCAAATTACCGCTACACCTATATGCCAATTACCGCTACAGCTATACGCGAATTACCGCTACAGCTATATGCGAATTACCGCTACAGCTATACGCGAATTACCGCTACAGCTATATGCCAATTACCGCTACAG
>JAODKM010000108.1:2984058-3025577 GCA_026780845.1 Petrocephalus sullivani | reverse complement strand
GGGGTGGGGGGGTGGGGGTCATAGTTTTAGGTTTCAGTGCGAGCAGCTTCATCTCCACCAGCCTGTCGGCTTCGTTGCACGTCTACAGGTCTGCTGCCAAGGCACAGAGGAGAGTCTGGCACTCCAGCTCAGTTGCTGGAAGCTCAGCCAAGCACCCTCGTAGTATTTAGGCTGGCTCCCCTACAGCTCGCGGCGCTCTGCTGCACGACATCTATATTGCTTTGGATTAAAGTGTCCGCTACATAAATAAATGCAAACCGCGAGTATTCCTCACGTACATTTAGGGGAAAGGACAGCTCCTTCTTCATCATGTGACAGCATCCATGGGAACAAAACACACCCGATAAAAAATAAAATAAAAACAGCCACGCCACCTGCCCGCTGGGGTAACCGAGCCTAATCGCATTTGTCGTCCCGCATGGACCTTCAGCACGCAACTCTGCCAGGAGAATCATCTCCGTGGTGGAGTCCTTGCCAGGTGGTCGCGGTGAAGAGAAGCAGGCAGAGCCATGATAACAGGTGTGAGTGTCAGAGCTATGCAGCAGCCATAACAACCAGAGCATGCCTCACACATCACAAGTCACCCCGGAAATGAGTTACTGTTTAGCCAACAGACCCATCACCCATAACACAAACCCTAGCCCACTGACGCCTATTGCTACGTCGACTGACTGCTGGAGATTCTCTAACTACAAATCATGCTCGTGGTTCCTGGAAAGTGCACAGGACATGAGGCATAGGTATACTCCAAACAGGATGCCAATCCATCACCTGGCACAAACAGGCACAATCACACTCTATAGGAAAGCAATAAGCCCACATGTATGTATGTATGTATGTATGGAAATCTATCTATGTATCTACGTATCTACGTATCTACCTGTCTATCTATGTATATATCTGTCTATCTAATATATCTATGTATCTATGTATGTGCCCATAGATAGATAGATAGATCGATAGATAGATTTCCATACATTAAGAAAAAGAAAGAACCTTCTGACATCTTCTCAGCTTAGTATCTCATCTTCGTCAGTTTTAAAAATTACTGAAATTTTACCTTTAAAATAGAGGAAAGGTAGAGGCCAGATCTTACAAGTTTAAACTAGAAGCCACTTTTTTTCTGAAATAACTTGTGTCACATGTTAATTATAACCTACTTAACTACACACACTAGTCAGCTTACTACAAATAATATTTGACTTAAACAAGTTCTGAAGGAGGGGGATGTCAGCCCAAAGCCTGAAAGCACAAGAACAAAATGTGAAAGCACTAGTTAATTCAGTTAGTTAGCTAGGTGTCTATCTTTAGCTATCTGTAAAGCTAGATATAGCAAATTAGCTAGCCCTAAGAATGAAGCACTAAAATGCCTGCTAAGATAATGTAGCAACAAGGAATCTGCTCACACAAACCCACAAAAATGCCTTAATCTCAATTAATTTATTGTCACTATGTTCACTTGGGTGTTGCCGCTAGTTATTAACTCAAAATCAGTAATGTTGTAGGGTAGTGTTTCCCAGTCCAGTCCCGGGTCCCTCTAAGCTCTCCGTCAGTCAGAGACACTGGCTGTCTGTGGGTCCCCGAGAACTGGATTGGGAAACACTGTTTTAGTGGATTCAGCAAAAAAAGTCAACAAAGGAAGTCAACAGTGCTTGCCTGTTGTTTTAGCTTGGAATTCAGAATTCCCACAATCCCAAAGGCCAAAAGCGCAGTTCTATGTGCAATAATAATATATAATGAAACCATCATCATCCATCCCTCTATCCAGCACCTGGCTATGTGGGAATTTTATTTATTTCAATGCTTATGTACCATGGACTTGATTCAGTTCTTCTCAGCCCATCGCTGCATATTTTTAACCTTAGATACTGAGAAACAAACAAGCATCCCCATCATAAAAAACAGACAAAGCTACCCCTCTGCTTGGCAGATGTCTCTGAAGTGGTCTGTGCTGAGGGACATCCAAAAATCCTGCCCTTCTCTAGAAGAAAGCGGCCACACGGAGGCTCCACAGTCAAAGGCCTCTGCGAGGGGTAGCCAGAGTTTGCTCCTTGGGCTCCTATTGCATTCCCGAATCTTTGAAACCGTGGGAAAGGGACCACCGAAACTTAAAATTAGCAACCCCCCCCCCACCCAGCAGACAGGCCATCTCCACGTCCCAAGCCGACCACATGCAGGAAGCTCGTCCCGTTTCTCTGCCGGCCACATGTGCTTGCCCGTGACTGCAGGCGACCCGCTGAGATTGCAGGGGCGGGTGAGGGGTTGGGGGGGGGGGTCTGCGGACGGACGGGCCTCAGAATCCACACGCTTGTGGGAATCAGCTGTCCCACAGCATGGGGCCCCCCTCAGCACCGCTCCCCACACTGGACAGTTAGTGTAAGGCTCCCACACTCTGTTTTAAGTAAAATAAATAAATTATACACATGATCAAGGAACTGAATTAAAAACCCCTTGAATTTCCTGGGCTTGAAAGTTCTTATTTTATCTGCCCTTAGGATGAACCCATGCCAGATGAGAGGATCGGATTATAATCAGTTTTACAGGAAAATGGTCAACTGCCCTAGTACGACTATGCTCTACATCTTTTACATAGAGCCCAAGCAGAGTCACTTGCAAAGCGGGCCTAATTTTTCCATTTATACAAGGGAAGCTTCACTTAGTCATTACAGTAACCAGTGGCCTTTAATTTTATTCTGGAATAGGCTCCACATAACAACTCAACCTAATAATGCCTGAATATGATTGCATATGGATCAGATTTTATAGGCCATTTCCTACATTTTTTTTCACCAGAAAATGAGCCTCTATTTGGGATTTTCTTTCCCCGAAATGAGACCTACATATTACTTCAACCTGGAGGATTTCATTTTAGGATCAACCATAAAACTTCTGTCAACAAGCTGAGAGAAATTTCGAAGAAAATGTTGATTTCATGGTCCCGTTGCTCCTCTGAAGAGGTTCCGTTTTAAGTGGGAACCTGGGCCTGATTTAGACACACGCGGCGGTGTGTGTGCAGCCTGCGGCTGAGACGTGTGATGGATGTAAACAGAGCAAAGAAACAGCCGTTGGGATGGGAAACTCCCTTATCACTCAGTGACGCCAGCCCAGATAAAACCTTCTAGGTAAGCTGGCCTTTTCGCCCGTTTTCCCAGATTTATGCTTTTCAAATGCAGTGCACTTTTTGACCAGGATGAGTTTCATCCTTCATATGAGTATCTTCCTCACAGCTGCAACAACCCATTTCCTTCAGCCAGTCTGAAGATTATGTTGACATAATGTTACTTTACGTCATGTACAGGGGCCTGCATGTTTTTGCTCCCTACCAACTCTCAGGGAATCGGGGGAGGGCAAAAACATGGCCCACCGGGGAGTCCCCGAGAACTGGTTAGAGCAACACTGTTGGTACGCAATTGGAACATCCAATTCAAAGTGCAGCATGCCAGTGGTAAAATTGACTGATCAGGGTGGGGGCGGGAATGCGGTCAGTTAAATTTGTTAATGGGGGGAGGGGGGGTATCGCGTTGGAAGATCGATTTATCAAATTTAAGCAGTTTATCCTTTCTGTCTTTTGCCAAAGTTAGGCTGGAATTTTTGCATGCGCGTGTTTAATTGTGTTCTCCCCACGACTGTTCACAAGTCGTCTACCACCCTAGTGAGACAGTATCAGAGACTATGGAGATGTAATATTAGTCTTGTACCTTTGTGCCATTTTCTTCCTGTTAATTTGTGTCGGTTTGCTTGGCAGTGAACAGCTGGCAGACCCCAGCAGTAACAGAAAGCTGGGTAGTGCGGCGTCTCAAAGCAGAACCCTTACAGGGGCAGCGGGGGCAGCAGTGTCTGTCCTCAACTGCGGCTAATACTGCAAATAATATACATGTTGCTATCAATTAAATGAATAAATTATATCCTTAGATGTAACTCCTTGAAATTCTGTCCAATTGGGGGCCCCAGTCGGCTCCCTACCTCGCCTTACGGTAAGCCTGCCCCTGCTCATGCATCCGAAGCCCATGCCACAAAGGCTTACACCACGGAGGTATTGATACGGTTGATGGATAGAGACGGCCAGCGGGCGTTTTGGACCACAAAAGGCGACCGTGACTGCACGTGCTGGAGGGGGAGGTGCCCACACCACCCCGGGCACGCCGCCAAACCCCCAGCAAGGCATCTGACAACTGCCCCATCCAAATCCAGCTGCCCCGAGGGTTTTAATCAGGTGACAGCGGGGGGGGTGTTTTTTCCCCTGATAAATGTGGTCTTTTCACCATGCCGCGCTAATCCCCCCTTCACGCGTCCGTCAGTAATTTAAATCTCGGGATTCCAGAGATCTCCACAATTAATCGTTTGGGAAACAATACCCAATGATCACACAACTCAGCACGCCCTCCTGCGCTCTGCCAGTGAATTTATGACACCTGTGCCCCCTGAGCCAATGAGGCTTTTAAGATGTAAAACCACCAATGAAAGTCCATGTTTAAAGCTTCAAAGGCATAATAAAAAGCAATTTCCAGCCATATGGGAAATGTGAATTCACTGCCAGATTAAAATACTATGATTTCCACTGTGGCACAGTCACTTATATCTTAGTTACTCCATAGCTTCTAGTAGCCGGTACCAACAAAAGTATCTACTGCATCTTTATTTGTGACATCCTAAGAAACATTGTATCCTTTCTCTATGACGTACAGCTGTTGGCAAGATCGAAGTTGTTGAGTCCAGTGGCGGGGACACTATGCTCTAAAAATGGTGTCCTTCCTTCAGATGAGATGTAAAACCGAGGTCCTGATTCACTGAGGTCAAAAAATATCCCAGGGCACCCTTCGAAAGAGTAGGGGCGGTACCCTGATGTACTGGATAAAATTGCGCACTGTGGCCCTATCAAATCTGGCCTCATATCCATCCCCTATATCTAACTGGTGAATCCTCTCCTGCCCTTTCACCACCTTAGCTACTGTGTGGTGAGTGTACTGGTGCAGAATGGCTGCTCTTATAACATCCAGGTGGGTGCTACACAGTAGTGGTGGTTGAAGTGGCTCCACACTGGTTCTCTACACTGCTTTGGGTGTCTTGAGAAGCACCATTTAAACATAACATTCATTCACTGTCCCATAGAGTGATGTGGTGACCAGTTCCATGGTGTAACAGTCAGCACTGAAGACACAAGAATCAAGTGATCTGAGATCAGATCTCAGTGGAACCTCCGCCCTAGTTTACTAGCTGATTTTTGCTTTGGGTCAGGGTGTACCTCCATAGATCAGGGGTCTAAACCTATATCCAGAAGGTCACAGGTTCAAATCCTGTGACCAACAGAATAACCCTATCCCTTGAGCAAAGCCCTCAACCCCAACTACTCCTAGGGTGCTGGATGCTGTCTGACCCTGACCCTGTACTCTGGCCTCAAACTTGTATGCTGCTTTGGATGAAAGCGCCTCTGAATAAGAAAACAGTGAGCCTAAGATAATCATGTAGTAAGAGAATGTTCTCAACAGAAGTTACCACATACTTGGAAGATCACCAACCAGCTTTAGCCATTATCTGTGACTTACTTTGTGTCGTGTTTCTAAACATGGTGACGTATTTACATAGTTTGGCTATTTATTTGCTAAGCTTCACATAGACACATGAAAAAATACTATAACATAACGTAAGTTTCATAAACAAAAAAATCCAGCTATATAAGTCAAATATATATAAGTCTTCTTTGTCTGCTCCATAATGTACAGACACAGAAAGACACTATGACCTGTTAAATCCTAATTGAATTATGTGTCTGGTGTGATAATGTAACTATACTTTATAATGAACTTTGTTTTATATTAATTATAAATTAATTATATATAACCTATAATATACTGTATATAACCTTATAATGCAAGTGGTATAAAAGCTCTAATGTAGTGTGCTCTAATGACAGCACCTTTTAAAGAAGAACAAGAAAGCACTGGAAGGTGGTTAGGGACCACCTTAGACCATAACCAACCTTCCCCCTCACACGGTGGATTATGTAGAATGTGGAGATACTTAGTGTTGTATCTGAAGAACAATCAACAGATTCAACTGAGTCACCAAATTAAAAATAGCTTCACTAAAATGAAATGTCCAAATTAGCAAAATGGGCTTAATGACCTCTTCCAGAAACCCAACAGGCTTCTATGAATGCTTGTTTCACCATAGTAGGGATGAGTTCAAGACTCCATATAAACCTATCATTCAGGTTAAAAACATCTTTTCAAAGAAGATTTTTTTAAACACTGAACTACATCTACCCAAAGAGAAGAGCTGATAATGTCCTTGAAATGACTGAGCAGAGGAGCCAGTGTGCAGCAGATAAATGGAGAACTTGAGTGGCTGCCCAACTGCACTGAGCAACATCTGACCCTGAGGTCAATTCATTCCCAGAATTTTGGTCTTATTGCATGAATTCTGGAAGTTAAAAACATAAAATGGGAACACAAAGCCGGCTTTGTGTTACAGTGGAGGAATAGACACGGCTCATCGCCAAAGGTTGTCTCGCTGTCATGGGCTGCTGACACGGGCGATGGGGAGTGCGTGATACACACATCAGAATGACTATGTTCTTCACGGGAAGCCTAACCCTACCAGCTTTGGGTTTTCAGAAAAACCTTAACATGATGTGCTGAAGTCGGACACGCTACTCTATGGCACGCAGGACCTGTCTTACGGGGAAACACTACGGCGCTAAGAAGCTGGACAGCATTAACACATCAGCCCTCAGAACAGCTCACGTTTTCTGAGGATACACACGACATTTATACAAAGAGAAGCGTCCAGTCCGACTGTGGTATGGCACCAGTGTAAATTTAGCTCCTGAAGTGGTTAAGATAAATTCCTTTGTATGTGGCAGCAAGGAGCATTACGTGTACAGATGGAGTTCATTCACACACTGAAAAACCTCAGCAGGCTGTACATCGTGCAAACGGTATTGTGTATGATGAATAAATTAATAAGTAGAGAAATATAAGTTAATGGGGCCAAATTTTACATAATAAAAGTCCTATGATGTGCTTAAAAAAAGAAACGCCGTCCTGACATATCTTACAGCTGACAGAAGTGTTTGGCACATCGAGAAATACCATTAAATTTATGTTCTTAGATTGTCGTTTACCTTCGTTACATAAGAACCAACCCATTCAAAGTATGTCACAGTACAGCTCCCCACTGATTACACTATCATTAATATGTTTCCGTGGATCATATCTCCTTGCAAAACAATAAAAGAATCATTTCCTTTGCGAAAAGCAGGACTTCCCGTTAGAGAAACCGGCCCATCATTCCGGGAACCTCTGTAGTGTAGGGCATCGCTCCAACGCCTCATTTACCATATTTCACACGGTGTAGGAGATGCCTTCCTAACAGTGACATCAAGAGTAGCCGCCTGGGTGATGGGGAAACAGCTGTCTGAAATGACAACTGGCCGTATATACTAATCAACATACTAGAACAAATCTGTAAAAAAAAATCTACCTCGGCATTAACACGCCATGCAAAAAGGGAGCATCAAATAATATCAGTCCGGCGTAGCCTATATCCTCTATTCAAGAAACTACTACAAATTTAATGACAGCTTCAAATGTTAAAAGGTACTGTTACCGACTTTTAGGTCACGCAATTCATTAAGGCAGCCACCACCAAAACAGCCGATTTACATGGAAGGCCTAAATGACACTTGTACAGGTAAAAATGTGAAATAACAAATAAGATCTATATTATACTACATTAACACTGACATAATATTCCTGTGTTTTTTTATTCCCGTTAAGTGTATAAGAGGGTCGAAACGCATTGATAATCGTCCTCCTTGGAGCTGGATCTCCCGAAGAACATTTAGAAGTCAGCATTCTGTAATGTAAGTGTAATAAAAATATAAATACAAGTAGATTTTTTTTTGCTTACCTGTGAGTTAGTTCCCAAACGCAGTAGCTCGGAAATATACTTTAATACTGACGATGTGTAATATCACTCACAGATGGGGAGGAAAACGGGACACTTTCCCCTGCTACTGGGAAAAACACGACTTGTCGACTTGGTAAGTCAGCTGTTAAATGCGGGCTCGTCTACCAGCTTAGCGTTTAGCTTTCAGCCAATCAGCTGAACTCATAGGAAAACTTATCGCCTACAGCCGTGCGTGAGCGACAGTCTGCCAGCGTGAGGTGTGACTGCGCCCCCTAGCGGATATGTATCGCATATGTCAGGCGTGGAAGCGACCGTCCTCGGGTTGCTGTACAATTGATTCTATGGATCGCAGACCATGAACTCAAGCAAATCTCAGACACGAAAGTTTTATTGTCACAGATCTTTATCGCGCATTGCTCTTTATTTAGTGCCATTTTGGAGTGTCTTCTCAATTTTGCCCAGTCGCTTCTCCAGGACGGCAGCGTTGACTCGATGCATCATCAGAAACTGTCCATCCAGGTGGAAGACGGGAATGTCGAATCTGTACCTGTCCAGCCATGCCCTGTTTTCCGGGAAAGTGATATCCACCTCCTGCAACAGAAACTGAAACAGCGTTCGGCTACTTTGGGCAAGAGAGCCTGAAAGCATGTAATCTGGTCAGGTCAAATAAATCAAAATTCATTTTTGGAAAATCTGGTGCGCCTAACGTTTTATTTGAGGGGGCACAAGTTATTTGAGGGGGCACAAGTAGTAGACTGATTAATGTTGAACAGACATAGTATCAGTACTTCGCTAACTGGCTAGTCATTACATACAGACACACTACATTATTTGAACCTTACCGAGCATTTTATCAAATGTGGTAAGACACGGTTACGTTCCTAATTACAGCTATGCATGCAATTTTTAAGATTCACGTTGGAATTTCTTACTCTGTGTTTATACGGCTCGAGGTCTTGTTTCGCTTCGTCACATAAAGGACAAGGATCCTATACAAACAGAAACAAAAACCCAAGATTAAGCTCTATTTTTACTCAAGTTAATTTTTTACCCACAAGGATTTTTGTGCGAGTGCTTTTCATCGGAATTTGTTCTGTTTACTTTGGTGTAAAACATCTGTATAGTTACCTTGGTGAAAAGGGTTAAAACGGGCAGCTGTTTTTGGGAGCAGGGCCTCATTTTGAGGAGATGGGGGCGAAAACGCGCAATCTGCTGCAGATGTCTATGTGATAACCAGCGCATTTCCAGTCTGCGAGGGGGTCATAGACAGAGAGATCGGATTAACTTGAACTGGTTACGCGTTGCAGATACAGCGGTTAATAGATTTCAACATAAACGCATCACATGTTTTTGTACCAGACTGCCACAGAAACCGCGGCGCGTTAATGCTTCCCTTTGCCGGGTTTTAACTACCGAGTTTACATCAGACGCTGGACCCCGACACCAAAAAGGACCGAATATGGGAATATCGTCGTGATGCTATGTTGAAGGGAGTCATGGTAGGCTTATGTAAAAAAATAAAATCTTGGCACTCTCACCGATGGTATGGAACAAATTTATGCAAAACATCACATCATCAATTTCAAAAACATCCGTACAGTTATCGATCAGATAAATTAAGAGCGATTTGATTATTCGGCTTTTGCTTTGACGTCAGCAGACCTTACACATTACGGGTGAAAGTTTCTAAACTTAAATGCACCGTAATTAGTGGCCGCCAGCATTCATCTGCAGCGTGAGAGACGCGGATTAATGACAGGGGCCGCACTTGCGTGCGCCGACCGCCTCCCACGCAAACACCTCGCTGCCTGCCTTATTTTTAGACTTATATTGCGTCTTAAGAAATCTATAAATAGCCAGCGTTCTAAGTATTATGGCTTCTGAACACCATTGCAAAAACAACCTAAGATCGTATGATTAATCGGGAAACCACTTCGGCTAAATCGCCCCCCTAATTTTGCAGAAAACAATATATGTACCACCTCTATATGGTCTCCCCCGAGCCGGAAGGAAGGTGGCGTTTGTAAAGGCGAAATGGGGAAATAGGTAGTACTTCTGGTGACTTGCGGAAACGCTCCTTCTGATTGGCTGCTCTGCTGTCAGCCAAATACAAAGGAGCGGGCGGCAGATGCAAGCGGGTCACATGGGAGGGGGTGGTGTGTCATTTTATCACATTTTCACAGTGTCGTTCTATTTTTATTTTTAATTCTTTACCAGTGAATGCGTTTTCTTCATTATTTATAGGACGGTTGTTGTGTTCAGTAGGCTAGACGGGGTAATTTATTCTCATTCTGATTTGTTTTAGCCGGGTGCGGTTATCTCTGTGGCAGTTTTTAAAAATGATTGTGAAGGTTCACGATACGTGTTTCGCGTTTGTGCGGCAGACCGGCGTTACGCCACATTCTGTGACCATCATGTATTGTGACCATAGGAGGCGCGAGCTCGGTACGCAAGCTACGTAAGTCTGCGGTAGAAACGCGCTGTCGCTCGCCTCGACTCGTTTTTATGCCGACGAAACCACCAGAGTTTTATCTTATATGAGTTTCATCTTTTACTTTTATACATTGTACAGCATAGTTTATGAACATGCCGTATAATGTTTAAAGTCTCGTGGATAATGCGTACAATCCATGAATAGAAAATTAAAATTAAAATTAAAGTAAAATTAAATTGCACAGTCAATGTGCGTTTTAAATGTAAGTTTTACGACGGTAGTCTGATTTTACACACCAATACAGTGGCAAATTAAAATAAAGCGAGTGTCAACAATGGGACATATAGGTCGTACGTTGAATATTACCACAAACATGTCAATTTAGAAAATAGCAAATATGTCTGTGTGTATATATACATATATACATATACACACACACACACATATATACATTTGAAACATAAACATAATTATAATACAAATACATGCTCTCTTACTTATGCTAGGGTCACGTAATATGATAGCAGCCATCACAAATTCTGATTATGAAATGTTCAGGCACAAAGTCATCACCTGAAAAAAAATTGATTGCTCCATCATGTTTTTTCAAGAGTAATTATAGGGTCACATTATATGGTAGCAGCTATCACAAATGGTGACCCGTATGATAGGGACTGCCTGCTGATTTCAACCTGAAAACTCTTCTGATTATGAAATGTTCATGCTCAAAGTAGTCAACTGAAAAAGATTTGATTGTTCTAATATATTTTTGGAAGACTTATGCATCCCCTCACCCCCACTGAGCAGGGCTCTTATAAATAATAAAGTACACAATAAAATACACAAATACACATCCTAAAAATAAATAAATATATATATATATATATGTATTTGTTGCCTCGAGTAGACCTATAATTTATTCAGCTGAGCAGGAAATGTTGTTTTAATAATATTAGTGATTAAGGGTATACCTTGACAACTTTAGTTAAATTAAGTAAATTAAGAATGAGTTAAGACTTACTTTTTTGGTGTTAATGGGGGTGAGGGGACTTATTAAATAGGACTTATTGCAACCATCTGACGCACGTCAGTGATTATTTGGCTAAGCGTAGTGACGTTGGTGTGAAGGCACGCGGCTGCATTTGTGAATGAGCACGGAGCTCTAGCCCCGCGCAGAGGCATTTAATCAGGTATGTCGTTATAATTCAATTGTGATTTTATTTTATAAATCTTGCAAAATACATTTCTCAGAGTTGTATTAATCTATGTTTAGGCTGCGGCGCCGTATTTATTTGAATGCACAGAGGGATGTTTATATTAAGAAGTTTGAGTTCTATTGCAAAAGAATGAGGAAAGCATTCTTGGCCGCTGCAGATATGTGTAACTCGGACGGACGCTACCGCGCTACTCTTCCACCTTGCTGCGAAAAGCTCGCCGACGAGAGATACCCGCCGCTTCCTCCGCCAGTCTCCCCAGCCTCTGCGCATGTGCCGCCGGAGACAGATGTGACACATCTACGGACCGAGGAGGGTAGGCTGGGAAATAAAGATCCAAATAAAAAACAAGATTATAAACAAGAAATGTAACGTTGTCCTGTAATCTGCATGTCTCTTCCCATTTTCTGGCCGGGCAGTTATGCCTATAAAAAACACGCATAAAACTTAAAGGCACATAGTATGCAGTTGATTATGCCATTCATACTTACGAACTCTTTTGGAACGACGTGATCATTGCAGAACTTTATAATTTTACCTATATTACTTATTCAGCATAGACATGGATCAGTTACGATTAGGCCTAAATGTGAGAGCAATACCATTACCTCGTGGTTATTTGCAGAATGACGCCGCGACCCGTATCGCCGGTCGTATGGAAATGATTGGCTATTATATAAACTGGAGAAATAACCACAATGTTTTCTTCCCAGCAAACCTGGGGGTCGACGAGCTGTTGCTCAGTCGAATGGAAGAAAAGCCTATGGTAGAGAAGAGAGAATTTACGAGGCTACCCAACGAAAAGTCAGTGAGGCTATAAGGCATTGCTGTTACAGACTAATGCACACCACAGACAAAATCTCAGCAGTGCATGCACGATTTTTAGCTTTAAATGTAGTTGAACTCCTACTTAAGCAGTACCGGTCCTTGCCGATGTGGCGCCCTAGGCGAGCATCACCAACGGCGCCCCCCGTCTGAAGTGAAATCGCCAGGCATGACAGGCGCCCTAGGCCCTATGTCACCCATAGGATTTACCGGTCCTGTACTTAAACATGGACATGTTCGTTTATTATGAAGTATGAACATCTTTGGGAATTTACGTATGCTTGTGAGATATTTACTGTAGACTTGCTGAAAGTAACAGTGAAAGAATACGCCCTGGGCATAGCATGAGGAAACACAGTATGACCGAATCACTAAAAAGTATGTATTCAACCAACAGCTCAAGGGCCCATATCACCACTTCTGGAAACACTTCTATTACCCATTAAACGTTTTTTTCCACCTTTTTCATACACGTTCACGCAAATTAATGAAAAGCGCCTCATCTGAGCTTTTGTTGCATTATGCTTGTGTGCCACCTACAGGATTGTAGTTGTTACTACACCAATCTATCATTTTTTGTTAATTTCTTTTCTTTGTTCAATGACAGGCTTCTGTCAGAAACGGGACTTTCTGCTTTGAATGACGTGTTCAGAAAAGTTACATTCAAAGGCCCAGGACATGAGGTAAGTTATACGTGAATGAAGAGAAACTGCAAATATCGGAGAAGGGATTTATAATCAATGCAAAACATTTGAAGCGCGTAGGACAGTAAAGCTTGCCCAAGTACGGGGCGTGCTCTCATCGTGGAACTGAAGCAGTCAGTTTGCTTTATGTATAACTGGTCATAAACGAAGCAACATCGCGTTTAACGATTATATGGGCGTGCCACTTGATACTGGTGGTTGTATAGGCTACTACTGTATGTGTGTGCACAAGATTTATGAATCAGCTTGGATAAAACTATCTATATAAGCATATATAGAAGTAAGTAAATACAATAAAAGTGTCAGCTGGCGCAGGGATAGAGACTCGTGAGAAATTGGTGGGTGGGGGGATCAGCGCAGCGAGAGACAGGGCTCTGGACATAAGGACGCGTCTTAAGCAGCTGTTTTACCAGATGTGAACAACAGTGTGTTCAGAAAGACAGTGATTGTCGGAAGCAGCAGGTGCGACCAGTCAGAAATAGCGATCTAATATTCTTTTTTTGTCACCCTCTGAGCCCTGTCACCTGGAAATGTCGTCCACTTGGCTGCCTAAAAAAAGAAATTTTTGGTTTTTTGGGTTTTGGGTATGTTTTTTTTTTTTTTTACAGTAACCATGGTTTTACTATGGTACCTCATGGTAATCATGATTACTAAGCGCCTACCCATAGTATTACCATGGTTTACTTATAGCACTGCATGGTAACTGCAGTGAAACCATGATAAAACCATAGTCATAAACTCATGGTTACCCAAAAAACCATAGTAAAACCATGGTTCATTTCCGTAAGGGTTGACTTTGGCTAACGTAGTGCCACTTTATGACGGTCAGTTATATTAGAAGGACACGTTTTCAGTGACGTACAGTACCACTAGGGTCCATGACCTCGATCTGTACACGTTGATCCTTCGGTTCAGTGTTGTATATTACATAACATTATGGATGTATGCTGTGCACTTAAATGGAACAAGTCACCTGATGCACAAGCAAGGATGAGATAGAAGCAATCACGTATATTAGAAGCTATAAACATGCGCTAGTCCGCGGAGACCTTGCAGCAGTCGAGTGTGCATTCAGCTTTCTCCCCCCCCAAAAAAGAAGTGAAACCTGCCGAGCTAGTACCAAAATAAAAGTAACCTCACATGGTTTTATGGGATTACAGAAAGCCCCTGGACTGGCTTAAAATAGTGCCCTGTCGGTTACCGTGCTAATTTCACATCTCTGTGGTGCGTAGAGGCTTAGCACATAATCCCCCGAAGCCGTTGGTGGGACAGAAGGTTAGGCTATCCACAGGACAGTTTTAGCAAACACTGTATGATACACAGGGGCTTAAAGAGCCACACAAGTCATTTATTATCTGTAAAGGATGTCAGTAACACTGTATTGTTGCCGTTAACCATGAAGTTGATTTTAGTTGACATGGAACATCTGTATGATAGTCCAGTTTAATGGACAGATGTGTTGATTATGCAGTGCATGAATCCAGGAATGTAAACATCCATCCGTCTTCCACCTGCTTATCCAGGTCAAGGTAGCACATGGAGCCAGTCCCAGGCAGCATAGGGAAATGGATGGGATTCCAGTCCATTGCAGGGCACGCGCACACACACACACACACACACACACATAGCCTCGGCGTACCTAAATGGGGACCTTCCATTCATTTCTTTGGGAAAAACCGTAATCCCAGTCACGACACCCTTAACCCCAACCCAGCCCTAACCCTAACCATAACTAACCAACCCAAATACAAGACTTTTGGCATTTTTACTTTTTTGATTCCATTCACAGATTTTTATAAAATTGAGGTTTTCCAAATGGGGACCTGAAAAGATGTCCTCAAAAGTAGGGAAATTTCAGGTTTTACCGCACTTTGGGGACATTTTGGTACTCAAAAGTGATCTATACAAAAACACACACACACACACACACACACACTCAATGAAACTCTATGGTCAAATCAGAGCCATCATTTAATCTAACTGGACTTTTTTAATACTATGCGATGAAACCTGTGTGACGCGGGGATTACATACAAACTCCCCAAACATTCAGTTGGATTGGGAATTAAAGCAGCAACCCCACAGTGGTGAGGTAGTGGTATTACCCAAAAGCCACCATGCTGTCCAAATGTGACGATGCATCCAAAAGTTGCTTGTATTTGACTGCCACCAGAGAAATATTACACATTCCGGCACAGTCTCCCTTTCAATGTACTCTGTAGAATTATTAAAATGCTAAAATTAGTAAATTAATATACAATATGCAAATGAATGCAGATATTTGGCCAATCAAAACAAAATTTGGCGAGATTTCATGGAAACGTAGCTGTAGCATAGAACCCAATTCAATTCAATTCATTTTTATATAGCGCCTTTCACAACAGAGTCGCTCCAAGGCGATTTACATGGGTGTGCTGTGATACATTACAACATCATTAAGAGAGAATAATACAAAAATGAGAAAAATAAAGACAGAAATGAAAGGAAGAACGCCAAATGACGACAGGGGAGAGGAACCAAAAACTCCCAAGTAGGGAGACAAAAACCTCTGGGGGTCCAAGGTCAGCTGGCTGCCCAGCGCCCCTGGGCATGCTAACACTACTGAAAACAGAAGGAGTGGGATTGCTGGCTAAAAGCACGGTGTGGGCTGTGATCAAGGGCAAAGCCAAAGTCCATTAATGAGTCCGTGCTCCACGCCGGCCTGTGTAGGGTTGCAGATTGAAGGCTGTTCCCATCATGTCACAGTTCCTAAGTCATATCCACGATGTCACCCCTCCATGGGACTGAACCCAGTCATGCTCTTCCCTAGGAACAGGACCTTGGAGTGCTTCTGGAGGGTTTCCGGGGCTGGGCAGCTGAAGTCTTCCCCCACCTTGATTTTGAGGATCTGGTTGCAAACTTAGAGCAGTCGGGAAACGTGTTCAGGATCCAGGTTGTTCTTCTTTTTCTTTGTCAGTCATGATGTAATGTAGTATATCATGTGGTTATTGGTTGAGACTAATGGTCTTTATTTGTTACCAGGAAAACTTACTATTTAAGTCCCATAACTCTTCTGCTTGCACCTCTGATCTATGCAGAAACCCTGTTCAGTCTCTGTTTAACATCTAGCCACGTATTTTTAAATATCAGTCATAATAGAGCCTTAATATCGTTGATAGTGATTGGTTTAAGGGTGAAATGGGGACACTCAACTTTCTGCAGTGAAAGATTAAATTGCTCTGGTCCAAAATTTCAGTTCACAGTTGTGTTATAACAGCAACAACGTTATCAATGTTCCTGAGGAGTATTTGAAGATTTTACAGATACATAATTAGAAATTAGGGTTTATAAGTGCATGCACATTTTTATTTATAGTTTCAAATTACTCAAAATGAAAAATGCAAGCTCAACAAATACAGCAGAGATGGAAATCATACACATAGCCTTGGAAATTACACATAGCCAATGTTCCCAATGAGTCACCAAGCTGCTATTTTACAATGACTGCAGATCCTTCAGCGTATAGATGAGTAATAATTTATTTTGTTATACTTTGATTGGTGTGGAATTTTAATGACTCTTAAGTGCATTTTCTTTTAGTTTGTCTTGTTGGTCATAGTTTCTTGATTCTCAGAATTATTTGAAAGATACATGCCAGGAGGCAGGGTCCACTCATATGCAGGCTGGATGTGCTGAGTGCCCAGATGCAGGTGGGTGGAACTTCTTCCTCTAGGAGAAGCCACGAAAGTGCGAAGCAAATCCTCACCTCCAGGGGCAGTGTCCCATTACTTGGCCTGTCCACACACACACCGTGCCAGCGGATGACACGTGACTAGAGCTCGGCGAAAAATTTAATCAAAATTTAATATTTTTCAAAATGATACCAGTTTCACGGTATACGGCGGTATTTATTTATGTTTTTAAGTATGACTGGGCATTTACCACATTTTACATACTGAGGTGAATTACTGCAGTACATGAATGCCTATTCTACTGTCAGTAGGAGTGTAGATTGAAGAAAAACACAACAGTTGTAAGCCAACTGCACACTCTGTTAATGTTAACAATCTCAAAGTGCAAAGTGAAAACTTTAACAACTGAAGCTTCATTATGGCAACATTGACCTTGCTTCAAGGCAAGGTACATACATAATATTTCAACAAATAATAAAAATAATCCCCTCAATTATAACATAGTGACAGCTAGGGACAATAGTCCTTAATAATAACAATAATAGTCCCTCGAGCAAACGCGTCTGCGAGTGACATCTGACTGGACTTTACTTTTGCTTTTCCCCACCAGTGTTACCTGATAATGTGAAAGCCGACCGTAGTTTCATGCAATCTGTTGGTCGACCACCTGGTCACCGAAACAAAACGCGAATGTATTGCGAGCTAATGCAAAACTCCAGCGAGCAAAGTGACCCAGCTAGCCTTCCGATTTATATCTACTAAAAAGGGACAGCCTATTAAACAATGAATCGGGGAGCCGGACCAAGTAAGGAACCATAAATGTATTGGATTGTATTGTGCTGTGAGGCTTCATGCAGTGATGGTTTGCCAACATGTACGGTATGTACGTCGGACTGTTCCAAATAACAGACACGGTTCCTCTTTTCGCCACAAGTTTGTATGTGTCAGCAAGTTTTACAGCTTTAATTGCGGAACCTTCACAGCCTAACCAGCCCATCCTTCCAGCTGAACATCTAGTACAGCGACAGCTGCAGCCGTGGGCCCTAAGTAGCGTGCGCTTAGGCGGTGCTGCAGTGAAAAGGGTCCGATGTCAAACAGCGTTCTGCTGCGCTACGTCCAAACATCCTTTTAGCTATTTACCGCTTTTGTGGTGTATGAGAAATTCATATCATGACAAAAACACCGGTTTTCAGTATGAACTGGTATACCGCCCAGCACTACACGTGACTCACTTTATTTATCCAAATTAACACATTTAAAATGAAGATTTCAACTGTTCTGAAGCCCTAAAATCAGAGCACATTGCAGTACTCCATCAAAATGTTAACACTACTTGTAACAATAGAATCCAAAATTTCTACCTGGGAACAATAAAGTTAATCTTCATCTTAAATTACATTCCCTAAGCTTTCAACCTAATTTTTATATTCTTTGTTATTCTTTCCATAATAATGCTTTGTATATGAAAGAAGTAAATTAACTGTCCTATATGAATATTAATATGGTTTCCTGGTTTCACTGTTTTATGTTATTATCCAGGTGGTTTGTTTCAGTTTTATACTTAAACATTGAGAAGTAATGCTCATGAGAAGTATTAGATTTTCATATATATATTTTTTATAGTATGGTAAATCAAAGTGTCATGTGCCCATTAAAATAACCGTAGCAAGAAAACAAAAATAAGCTTAAAACAAATGCAAACTGACCGGTAACATCAAATGTTAATATATAGTTTTTGTATGCCTCAAAAGAAATTTTACCCTTTTTATATTTGAATATACAATTTCACATTCACCCATGTTCCTTTATACATTTCTCAATTACTGTTAGTTATAAGTATTAACTGAATAAATGCTAGTCAAATGCTGAATAAATCTTGAAATTCTCGTGCACGTGAGAGAGGTTTTTCCTTTTCTCACAGATAGTGCTGCTGAGTCTGCATTCAGGGCTGCTTCCCAGAGAGAAGAGCCCCTCATTTACAGTGTAAGTTCCCTTCTTCCCTTTGATTTCACCCTCTGACAGCACTAACCAGAGGATCTCCAGCACAACTGCAGCTGTTGTGATCATTTCCTCTCTTTCGTGCCAGTTGCCTGCTTCTGGATGACAAGCCCCCTTAACAAGAGAACCCTGGCCTGGAACTCAGGGTGTACGCACATCATGCCAGGTGTTTGTGAGCTAAGGAGGAGTCGTTTAAGCAATCCTCTAACGAGATCTTTGTAAAGTGTTTAGATGGGGAAAATTCATCCCAAATGTATTATTAGAATTACCCTTACATAAACATTTAATGTAGTTTCAAGTATTCAAGCCATAATAATAAATTTATATATGCATATAATCTTTTATTTATAACGAAAGTCTTAATTAACAAACAATACATTTCCATATTTTTATTGAGCAAATGGATAACAGAGTCAGGGTCATATTTAGTAACTAGGCAGAGCTTCGTTTATAATTATAATTTATAATTGATTGGTCCCCCAGATGGGTAAATTACACATTGCCAGTAACCAAAACTGATTCAGTTTGTGTGTATTTTTAGGAAGTCGTGCTTGAATAGCCTTTCAGATCCCAGCACAACATTCCAGTGTCTTCGAGGTCTGGTCTCTGCCTTGGCCATTCCAGTCAGAGTGTCTTTGGTGTGTGCCACTCTATTGAGTTACTCTTGTGTTTTGGATCATTGTCATGCTGCATGACACAGCTTCCTTTGTGCTGCAGTTCGCAGACACATGCCTTACATTCTACTTTAAAATTTCCTGACACATCCTGGAATCCACTGGCCCCTCAATGGATGCAAGCCATCCAGACCCTGTGGCAGCATTGGTGCCCACACCATCATACACCCTCCACCATGCCTCACAGCTGGGATGAGCTTTTGGTGCTGGTATGCAGTCTTTTGTTTTCATTTACCCAAATGTCCACCCTTTTACCCATCTGCCCACTGTAGATTGTATATCTTTGCACAGATCTTTGTAGGACACCCACTACTAAAGAGAATAGCAACCAGGATTTTATTTTTCCAATTGTAAATCTGCTTGACTGTGGACTAAAATCCTTGTCATTTTGCCAGAATTCTATTGCGAACAGCCGCTAAACTAAAATTATGTGTGTTATATTATTTTTTTATTTTTAATATGGCAGGGCTGGTCAAACTGAATGGAACAACTTACTTATTTTAACAGGTCGTTACCCCAGATGTTCATGTTCTTTTTCCATCAACGACCTTGATTGTTTAATGAAGATATGTAAAATGTGTGGTTTATTATGTAAGACTGTCTTTATTAAGATGAGGTCAAATCCAATTTTAGGAGCCATTTGTATAGAAAGCCAGATAATTTCATTGTGGTCACAAACTGTAATGGTCACAACTGTAATGTGGAGCAGTACGATTAAAACATAATATTCATTTTGATCAATTGTATTTATGCACATTTGTACCGTTAAAACAAGTTCACACGTTTTACGCAATATTCCTTCACTCGTACTAGATAACTTAATTTTTGACATTAGTGGTCCGTTTGAGATCGCTCTGGGGTCCTAAGGAATCGTTTGAAAACTAGATGGCGCCAAAATCCAAACTTTTTGTCGTCGAAGTGTTGAAGAGGATGCATTTCCTAACTGGATTTATGCATATTCACACTCAGCAGCATTGGATATTTGTTATAGCGAGTCTTATATTTAAGAGTATCACCATTTATATTCTTAAATGCTTTTAGAACATTGATAACTTTATTTTCCATTTTTAGTAAGACCGATTTAGATTTATTATGAACAACAATTCGCTATTATGAAAATAAAAAATGTACCAAAAACAAATTAATGTTTTACTGCGGTAAACATCTTTGTGATGCATGTTTAAAAAAAAAAAATCGATTTTTATTTACATTGTTTTGCAGTTAACATGACGCCGACTCTGATTGGCTTAGAGCTCGGTGAGGTCACCATGAGAGCCGCTCGTGGCTTCTCGTGCTGGTGCACATTGCCCCTCACCATCCTTCACTTCTTGTTGGGATGCGCGAGACACAAAACTCAACGCAACTTGACTAAGTGGCATCAGCATCTATTAGACTTTTTTTCCCCTATTATTGGCGAATGCGTGTCAATTAGTAAGGATATCGCAGGTGTGAGCTCCCACGGGAAAAGTCCATGAACCTCATATCTGGATGAACTTCAAATTGCTAAAAGTGCCGTAGAGAGTGGATCCATGAGCCTGAAGAGGATTCAGATCCTTGCGTGAACTAGGTAAGTCTCCATAATTATTTCCTCTGCTCGTTTGGTATTTTTTTTGTCGATACCGATGGAATATGCTGAAAGAAAATAACCAATGATTAACATGCATGTCCCTGTAACTTTTCCCGAGGTGTATAATTGAGTTAACTGTCTTTGCCTGTTAACTGTTTTGTTTCTGTTTTTTGTTCTACGACAAAGGCAACAGTTGCAAAACAACAAAAAAGATGAAAAAAAAAACAATTAGAAATAAATATAAAGAGATATTAAACGGTAACCGCTGTTATTAAAATAAATCATAGATGATAAAATTGGCAATTTTACATGAATGTTAAAAAGCGTCTAACATGCCGCTATTTAACAAAATCTATTGTATTTTATGTAATATTGTGTCACGTTTAAAAGTATCGTTTGCCATGCGCTATACATGTTACAGTGCACCTGTACCCTGACAGAATCCTGTGTTATGAGGTTTGACGGTCTTGGGTTCATGTCTGACATAAGACACTCTTTCTACAACTTTTACCTCATGAATTGCGGGTAATTCACTCCAGTGAAAATGCGACTGTATTAGTTAAGGTGTAAAGGGAAACTTTCGTACCAGCTTGTCTTCAAAGAACGGCAGTAATTCGTCATGAAATGCATATCTATACATTGGCATATTACGGTGTGTTAATGGTCTGTCACTTGCCTGTACCGAATTTCTCCCCTGCCTGAACACTAAGGAGGAAAATCACGGTGGAGGGGCCCAGCATAACTATTCATCCTTCAGCCCGTCACAATGACGCCCCCCACAGGCTGTAGGGAGAAAAACTTGTTAAAAAACATGCTAAACACTGTTCACTAAACCACAGGGAATAGGAAAAAAAACCTACTTAAAAATGACCCAAAATACAGAGGGTGGAGTGGCAGCTTTCTTGAAAAGCATGGCTCTTTGATAAAATCCGTCGAGCTGACGGTATTAAAATGTTTTATTTGAATATTATGTGTATTATAGTGTGATAAAAGAAGTGGACTTGACGTATGTGTGGGGTTCGAAAGGAAGGCGCACACGGAGGTTTGGGGAAGAGCGTGACGCCTCATTAATCGAAGCCGTGTCGAAGCCGGGCCGCGGGCTGAGGGCTTCTGCCGAGGAAGTCTGCTTGCCAGTGTCCCCAGGCAGTGACGGGACAGCCTTTTTTTCGGAGTGAGAAAGGCAGCCTTTTTTTGGAGTCGCGGCTGCCTCTGCTCCCATTGTCCCTCTGCCGCCGTCATGTGACATTTAAAGGCTTAAAGGCTGCGGCTTTGAACGCTGGCTCGGACAAAAAGCACTTTTCACCCCAGTCTGGTGTCTGAGTGGACAAGGATTTGGGTCACTTGACGAAGGAATCGGTTGAATTGGTGCATGTGATGATGATGGTGTCTGTTGGTAGTTCTTGGGTATTTTGAAATTGACATTTTGCCAGTTTTTTTTCCTTCAATTTCCTGATAATTAGCTGTTTGTACGCTTATTTTAAGTTTAGGCACTTATTTTTATATATTTTGCTAAGACATTTGAGGCCAGGAAGGTTGTACAACTTGATTGCCGGTGGGACCCAAGTCTGCAGTCTTCAGGTTTTTTAAGCATTACTTTTAATTCTTAGACAAGCATTCACTGACGGGGTTGGGGGACTCCACTTCCAGCAGGGCCCGTCTGTGGTAGGGTTAGGGTTAGAGCTGGTTGGTGTTTTAACCCTCAAACTGGGGCCCTTGGAATTTCCTATGGAACAAGCTGGAAGGCGGGCCATTGAGTGGAGGTGTCAGTGGTGGCGGCATTTTCGGAACTGGGAGACCATGACCGTGTTATTATTGTGAT
This sequence comes from Petrocephalus sullivani, assembly GCA_026780845.1. Taxonomy (NCBI): domain Eukaryota; kingdom Metazoa; phylum Chordata; class Actinopteri; order Osteoglossiformes; family Mormyridae; genus Petrocephalus; species Petrocephalus sullivani. Next base: position 3,002,760 of record JAODKM010000108.1, on the reverse strand, counting down.
ATATCCCTGTTTGTTTTTGGGAGTGGCGAGCAGCCCCAGATGGCTGCAGTAAAACATTATTTCTCATTATAATTAAAGGGTTTGCGATGGACACGGCTTGCACAGAACCGATGGATAAAAATAAGCAAGGCTGTCGCAGATGTTCCCACATTTCTTTGTGGCCCTTGTTCTAAAATAACATGCACTTTGTTGCCGTTCCCTTATTGCCTACTGAGCATGTGCGAGAAGTTCAGAGTAGATTTGATGGGGCTGCTTTAGTCAAAAGCAATGTATCTAAGAAAGGCGCAGAGATAATGTGAGCCCTGGCCTGAGGGACTGTCTTCTGTCTCTTCTCGGGTGCAGCTGTAAGTGAAGATATAGGAGAGAGACCTACTAAAGATAATGCGCTCGCTGGCTCCCCTAGGGGCTGATCCAGAGCCGCGCGCTGATTGACAGCACCGCCTGTCCCTTCGCTGGGCAGAGGATGAAGGCAGGAATGCAGCAGTTTGCAGAGAAGCCAGGCATTCTGCCAGAGGGAACTCGTCGAAATGTGCAATTTTGGTGTTTTGGAAAGGTGTTGGGACCCCAGACGGTTTGAGCTGGCCTGGTCGGCCATGTGTGGGGCCGGGAGAGGCTGGGCACGCTCTTGCCACCTCCCCTGCCGGCTCCCCCGTCGGCTGGACGTTTGCAGATGTCGTCAGAAGAGCTGGTTGGGGATTTCAGATGTGGAGGAGACGGCGTGACTAATGGCCGAGCGGATTTCCTCTCGTCTTCTTCTGGTGGTCGCTGGAATCTCCACACGGCATCCAGCCGCACCCACCCAGAACCGCAGCAAACGGCGCTCAGCGACTTAGCGTTTTGCCCAGTATTTCAAGTTGAATTGTAATTTCTAAAATGATGTCAATTCTGTCAATTACATCTAAAGCGTAGAGCCAGGAGGCAGATGATTTATGGAATCGGCTGTCGTATGTGTATATTTAAATTCTAGTCTTCGAATATGAGACAACCCCATTTTTTAAATGTATTTTTTTTGTATACATTTTTTATATTTGGGCCAGTACATCATAGCATCTATGTCAGGCACTTTAATTATTTGAAAACCTGAAGTCTTTTTCCTAGTTTTATCCTTCGGAGATGGAGGGAAACATTTATTTTTATTTAAATTGATGCACGGATTGATTAATGGATGGTAACATGCACACTGACACATGTGATGTCATCTTAAATCCCTAATTGGTCTTTTTAAGGAGCATGACTTAATACAGTAGCTTGTATAGTATGAGAGATACGAGCAAAATCAGAATATCCTCTATGGAGGACAAAACAGACAGCTCAGTCTCAGGAAGTTGTTGAAGCTTTTGCTTTATTAATATATTTCATTTGAATCGATACCTTTTATGCTTCATACACAATTATTGCTAATATATTAATATATAGATATTACTAATACGCAAACCATGCACCTGTGGTAATGGGGTTTCTGGGCCTGTTGTTACAGGGCTTCTGAAACCTGCAAGGTGTGACCACAGTGCTACGCACACCCACTGCCTCTGCTCTAAATCGCCCCGCGAGCTCCACCGTGAGAGTGTAACGCTAGCCCAGGGAATCTTAACTTTTGTTCCCCACATCAAAAGGAAGTTATAAAGTATTAGGCCTGAATCACCCATCAAGCCAAACACTAGGCTGTCTCTCTCTTTATACCTCTGCCAAAGAAAACTGGGAAAAAAAGCTCCTGGGTGAGGCGATCTGCCTCTGTGCCTCTGTGCCTCTGTGACCACATCCAACAGTGAGCAAAAAAACCCAAACAACAACAGAGTGCGACAATAATGTTCAGTAGCACTAATCCCATGACTCATTTCATAACATCAACATGTGCAGCCCAGATATAGAGTTCCCTAATTAAATGTCGAAATATCATGTGTCTTGACCGAGCCTCCAATGGAGAGACTGCCTTTTTCCCCTCGTGTGTGTTGGCCGAACGTGGTCAACGGCTGAAGAGTTTCCAGTTACAGTAAATCGCACGGCGCTCCACCCTGCTACATATTGTTCCGTAAGGACACTCTGCCTGAGAAGGCCGCGCCCCGGGGGGGCTGGGGAAACACCCCGGAGTCACGCTAGATTATACGGGCCGGACACACGCCAGCAGAACGCAGCAGATGTCAGCTCACACTCATGGAAAGGGCCCACTAAACTGGCCGGCCTCAGCTGGCATCAGGAAAAGGCCAGGATGTTTTAATATCTGCTGGCCGGCCGTGTTATACGTCACGTTTGTTAAGATGAAGACCACCTGACACTGATTATTGACGTGCCGAGAATTGGGAGTCCCTATCACATCCTGCTTTTAGGGCAGTGAGAGTTTTTTCCAAATGGTCTGACATCGGTGTCACAGTCTGCCTTTCCTTCCCTTAAATTCAGTTGGTCGCACTTCTTATCCGCACAGGTCCCCCACGAAATAGAATGCACTTATGCTCTTCTATTACTAAGGTCCATTATAAAACAAGCCTGATTCAAACCTTTAAATGCCATTAGGTCTTTAAGTGGTTGGGGGAGTATGGCAGCACCCTAGGTTATATGCCGACTCTTTGTTTTGGGTGGATATATTTCTTCTCTGTTCTTTTTCTGAATGCAAGTAACTATGCAAAACCTGGTTGTAATAAATACTCTGTCACCGAGAAGGAGTCCCATGATATCACACAATATACCCAGTATGTTAATGCATCACGTGACTCTTTTTTGAAATCATATTTGGTAACACTCTCAATGAAGCCCATATTCATAAGGCCTAATAACTATTCTTATAATTCATTGTAACACATTCAATTATAAACATTATAAATATTTTGAAAAAGGCATAACACATTATAGCCATGTTTCTCAAGGGTAATGAATGTTCAATGAAGCAGGTTCGTCCTGATCTATAATGCACTATAAATACTTTATAGTGCATTATAATGGTCAGTGTCAGAATTCTTGATGCTTTGTGTTGCATTATGAAGGTGTTTATAGTGTATTATAGGTGAGACCTTCATAGACCATTCATTAGGCATAATACACATGACAATAATGTGTTATGCATTTTTATAAATATATAGTTATAGCCGGGTTTATAATACTTTATGACTATTATAATGCATTATGAAGGTATGTGTAATGCAGTATAATGACCGCTTTTAGTAAAGTGTTACCTCATATTTTTTCTAGACTGGAAGTAGAAATTATAAGAGAGACATGCTGCTGTCTGTGGGAGGCTGGCTTAGTGGAACTCCTCTATTGAACATGACAAACACACAGTGCTTCACATGCAAAGAGGCCCCTTTTATCCCAGATTGTTCCTGCCCGGAGGCGTTCTGTGACGCAGGCTGAGCGCGAGCCTGGGTTTGGCAGGGGTGCCGTTCAGCGACTCCATTAGGACTCTGTCCCAGTGATGGGAGTCAACATACTGTAAGGGCGCGTGTGAGATGTGGAAGAATGGTGATAAGTGTTTACAGCCGGGATTCATGGGTGGCTTTTAAATCTGGAGGTCTTGCAGAGAAGCCACCTGTCGTACTGGCCAGCTGCACAGAGAAATCCCCTCCGAGCCCCATCGTCGCCACCTTCAGCTCATTGTGATGCACTGCATCACCTTGCCATCAGCACATAACTGCATTTGGGTTTCACTAAATCAGTCTGTAATTTTATTGCAAATTTTAATGCAGATTAATTCTCTGCATTATTAACTCCCTGTCTGCACAGAACATGTTTCTTACAGCTTAAAACTTTGCTAAACTTTTTTTTTGACACTGAGCACAGATCACACATTGTGTGTCGTCCCAATACTGCGTCCAAAGTGCAGAAGTGAGAATCGTAATTAGATGCAGTAAATTTGACCACAATACACCTGTTCTGGTGTCTCTCACTGGCTTCCAGTTAAATACAGGACAGATGTATAATTCTTCTGCTTCCTGACCCTGCATTAAAGGGTCAGGCCCCCACTTACCTACCAGAACTGATCAGTGTGTACCAATCTGGATCGTTCGTTGAGAGCCTTTGGCCACAGGCCTCCTGGTCCATGGAGCAGTCTGCCAGCACGCCAAACGCGATGCCCCCTCGCTCTCAGTATTTAAGTACAGTCTGAAGACCTACTAATTTGGCCTAGCCTGCTGTAAATAAAGCCGCACGTGCTGCCGTATGTGCTGCTGTGTTTCTGCTTGTTTCTGCGTTTGCTGTGAACCTGTGAGCCTCTCCTTATGGCTGGTTGCCCTGTACACAGGGCGAATAGTGACGGTAACGGAGGACAGGCAGAGCTGATGGCCGCTTGGGGTCTGCAGACTGGCCTGCAGAAGGTAGAAGAGAAAGCTGACCTGTAGATGGTGATGATACACAGATAGGCTGAAGGCAGGTGATCGCACCACACAAAGACACACACAATCTTCTGGTCGCTTTCTTGCCCACATACCTAAGAAGGGTTGGGCAGCCAGTTGTCCTTGGGTCCCCAGAGGTTTTCTATAAAACCCTGGAGTTTGGTTTCCTCTTCTCCATTGTCCTCGGACTCTTATTCAATATCCACATAGATTGCTGCTACCCTAAACTGTAGTATTTCAGGAAGTCTCAATGCTGTTTGACTCTGTGTTAAGCGCTTTGGAACAATCAAAGGAAAGGCACTATATAAACTTTGGGAAAGGCGCTATATGAATGTAAATTCAGTCTATTGAGCTGAAACATAGGGGAGCCTGAAAATGAAATTAATCAGATTTATGTTCTCCAAGTTGGAATATGTGTTGGATGACAGAGGAATTCTGTGTTTTTCCTGCTTGCCTGCACATGCTGTAGGGGGTTTGTGTGAGGAGCAAATTAGCACAGGCTTTTTTATTTCGGGTCACTGTTCTGGTAAGTAAACAGAAGCGAAGGCCCCTGGGGAAGGAGGCACTGAGGCAGCCTGGTTCTGGGCAGTGGGGCAGAACCCCGTGACTCCAATTGGGGGGAAGGCCACTTCCGCTGGGTATCGGGCCCCGAGCCCTGGGCCCTGGGCCCTGGCTGAGAGAGCCGGGCGAAAAGGAGACCTATTCGGGGTGCTGATAGGATTGTGCCCCCCCCTCTCCCACTGGCCAGCCTCCTGCCATTGAGCCCCCTTTCAGTTTGAATAAACCGGCACAAAGCACGAGCCCCGCTATTCCGTTAATAACATTTCCAGAGTCTGCCCCTCAACATTTTCTGCTGGGTCTGCATGCAAATGAGCAGAGGAAGCGGAGGATTGTTTTGATTAGTCCGAGCAGGAAACTGGCAAATGATGTGGGCGACCTGCAACTCCAATCACAGCCCCGGCATTAACCTTTTGCGTGGGACTTGATCTCGAAAGCAGATGCACCTGGGCGGGTGCCGTGATGCCGGCTGTGCGTGTGTGTCTCTTTAAGGCCGTGGTTATGTGTTGTTGGTAGGGTTTCTGTTTCATTCCCCCAAATAATGACCGAACCTGTCGGAACGGAGTAGCAGAATAGGTTAAGCTGGTTTCCCAAAGCGGCCCGAACCGGCCCTGGCATATTTTCACGAGGCGTTGAAAGGAGCCGTGCTCAGGAGGCGGAATCCGGAGGTCTGAATCACCCTGCTCCTGCTGGGCCTCAATGAGCCAATACAATTTACAGAACGGCAGTGAAGATCGGCATTGCAGACGGCATTCAGAATCTCTGTGAACTGCCCCGATTCTCATTAAAGATGCAAAGTGTGTGTATCCAGTGTCTGTGTATTACAAGTCTCATTATGAGTCTCATTCCCAGAATGTAGAATTCACCAATCCAGCCATATCTAAAAGGGACATATATTTTTTTTATATAAATAAAATGTGGTATTGAATGGAATGATTAACTTTCCTTCCCTCACAGCGAAATATACAGTCGGGATGGAAATTAAGTGTGCACATCCAAGACATTTACAGCAAGGTGCCAAGCCAAAAAGCTTGTTAGGAAAGTTCTGGTGTATTTTCTGTGAATAATGAAAATCAGTTATTGTTGAGAACAGCACCAGCAGTTGTCTGTCTGGGCAGGGTAATGGGGTGTGGGGGGGCAGCGGGCAGTGGGCAGGGGGCACACGTGTGTGAGGAAGCAGCATGCTCTGGGGCTGGTCCCCCCTGGCACATTTGGAGGGACTTCAGTCGGGGCCAGAGCAGGGGTCCAGTCTGCAAATGGGGTCAACTGCTGAGTGTGGTCTATCAAAGCTCTGCGGTCACCCATAATCCCCCCCCCCCCCCGTGCAGGGGCTGTTTCACAATCACAGCAGCCCCCTTGTCTGAGTCCCACAGCAGTTGTCGGTGACTTTGCTATGCAGCTGTGCTCCGGTTAGCCCAGTGAAATTGGAGGCCGGGCTGCCGGTGCCCCCATTAACCGCCCGAGCGGCCGACGGCGACAGCGGCCTGCCTCCCTCCTCTTCCGCCCCGACTTGTGTTTCGTGAGGTCATGGCACCGGGACGGCGATGGCTTTTTGGCAGATCCTTTGAGGGAGGGTGCTGTAGACAGGGGCGCCACTAGACATTTTCGACCTCATTAAGGCATATCATATTGGGCCTTCAGCCCAGACCAATCCAATCATGTCACTCAGGGGCCCTTGGAATCGTCCAAACTTTCTAACACTTAGCAGTGTCCCTGGCTGTAGATACACACACACACACGCACACACACACGCACACACAAGCATACCATGTATTCCTATCTTTATGGGGACACTCCGTTCATTCCTATGGGCATAACCCTGATCCCAACAATATTACAGTAATCCTACATTCATCCTTTCATTATACGAGCTTTTGATTTAGCAATATTTGATTAACAATAATTAGTGGGAAAATGATATTTACTTGTATTCATGATAATGATATATAATATTTGCATGCGAAATTTCTTTAGTCATTATGCTTTACATCTCCAAGTCTGTCCTCTGAGTGTTGAGCATGCACCAGACACCTAGTGCTATATTTGAGAAGCCATCGAGGGGAAAACGTCCGAACTACATCCCAAGGATGTATGAGTAACTCTCATTGGAAAGATCCCATGTTTTGACTTCCAAGCAGTGCCGAGAATATTACGGAGATCCGACTAGCATGGCGCTCTGGCACTCACATCTGTCACAGGTCACTGGTTTGTAGTCCCACCGCTCAGCGAAAGAGGATCTTCCGACATCTGTCGAGCCATCGCCGCTCTTTTTGGACCTCGTGCGGGAACACGGCCCAGAGGCCGAGATGGTGACGTGCGGAATTAACGACGTTTATGGCTCCAGCAGGGACCGTAGAATTTTTGGCAGAGAGCACCAACCACAAAGATAGACCAGGAATCAATAGAATCTGAATTTCTGTTGAAAAAGTCCAACATCTACAGTGACTTGGCTGCATACTGATTTCATAATTGCTCTGTTTTATTGTAGAGCTTAGGTGTCAGTGATTTCCTGGCTTATGGTTCCTGCTTGCCAGGGCCTACCATTGGTAAGGTGCCAGGTTAATTATGTTGCTTCACTTTACATGCATTTATTTAGAAGATGCTTTTGTCCAAAGCAGTATACAAGGGAAGCAGATACATCAGCAGCATGCAGCTGTGAGGGAGCCAGGCAGATATAAGTGCAGATAGACTGATTTTCCAATCAGTGACCAGTGACAGCTGCATTATACTTATGCAAACAATAGCTATGGAAGACACTGCAGATCCTAACATCAGAAAAGCCGTATAAAGAAGTAACGCCAAACAAATCTAGTAGGATATAAATCTATGTGCAAAATACACCAGAGCATCCACTAGTGCCAAGTGAAAAAGTTAACGGAAAAGTTAACGAAAACTGTGAGTAGGTGAGGGTCAGTGTTAGGGTGAGGTTAGTCAGAGTGTTCCCATAGTAGATGGTGGAAGATTGGATGTGATGTGGTGTGTTGTTCCACTATAGAGGAGCCACGCATTAACTACATATAGTGTGAAACTTACTTTCACGCTTTCAGGTCTTGATAAATGACTTTATATAGGTAGGTGTCATTCCAGTAAAGCTATGAAGCGAAGCACTAAGGACCTCTAGTGGGATCAGGAGAGGTGCAGCATGAGAGCCTGTCGGCCAATCAGATTCCTGCTGCATTCTGATTCCTCCACCGTGGTTTCACAGCACGTACGGCCAGCCCTGCCACTAAGGACTTACTGTCAGTATTTTGATTTTCTGTTTCTCTTAAAAATAAACTTGAATCCCTGTTGAATGGAGATGAGGCATTTCAGGTTCAGTTATCATAGGGCAACTCTAAATAAGGTAACAGAATTGTCAGAAGGGTCCCTCGTCAAGCCTTCAGCAATGCCCCGGATCCTTGGGGGGCACTGAGGGTGACTGCCCTTCACCATCAAGCTTGCGCTTACCTGCAGGAAAGCAAGATGTGGTAGGTGGAGAAACCCAGGGCTTGAACCCTCCATGACTGAGGGTTCCAGCCCTGCCCTCTGGATGTCGAAGTTGCATGGATTTCCTCCTGCAATCCAAAGGCATGAGGTTAACAAAAGTACGATCTTGTGTATGATTGTGTTCTGAGATGGGCTGGCATTCTGCCTGGGGTGTTCTCCTGCCTTGGGCCCCATGCAGCCTGGCATCAGCTCCAGACACCCCCATGACCCTGTACTGGATGTGTTTGGATGATAGATGAGCTGAATTTTCATTGAAGGTCTAGTATTTAGCCAGATAAAAGAATATTATAACTATATGACACATTTAAATGAATTTGATTTGGTTTAAAATGTTTAGACTGCTTGGATTCTGGTTCCAGCATACATTTTTGGCCTAAAACTCCTCGCTACACAGCGAGAAACATGGAACAGTTTGTGGTATGTTTGCACTGGGTCATGAGTCCCCACAAAGCCAAATGTAGCCTCTGTCCAACCAGTGACATCAAAGCATGTCTTTATCAAACTGTTTTTATTTGGAGTAGGAAATATTCTGCGAGCAAACATGCCAATGTAGGTGAAACAAATACTGCTTTCAGGACCAGCTTTGACTTTCATCATTATACAGAGGTGGACATTAAAAGTCTAGAAAGTAAAAATCCAGACCAAAGTTTTGTTCCAACCGATTAGTTGAGTGCTTCGTGACTGACTCTTTATGTTCAACTGGTTGGTTGAAACAAAATCTTGGTCTGGATTTTTGTTTTCTGAACCTGAAATGCCCATCTCTGATTATATACAGTATATAAGTGTGTGGGCAGCAGTTCTGACTGTCCGACATCAATATGTGCGTCACATTCTAATTCCATGGGTCTACTTAGAATGTCATAGAAGGCAAGTAAGCTACTGTGAATGTCAATTTAGAAAGTGCTTCACGGTGGTGTAGTGCCTCTGAAGGAAGTTTTCTTTGCTTTTCTGTGCTTATTGGATTCATTCAGTTCAGTTCATTTTTATATAGCGCCTTTCACAACACAGTTGTCCCAACATGCATGAAAAGAGGGAGCGGTGGCCTAATGGTCAGGGAAGCTCACGTGTGATCGAAAGGTTGTTGGTCTGCTTTCCTGACCAGCAAGGTACCCTGAGCCCAGTACTGCCAGCAAACACTCTTCCGCAGGCACTGAATTAGCTGCCCACTGCTGTGTCGCGATGTCACATATGGCTTAAATGCAGAGGACTCTTTGCATTGTTGTGCGCCGTGATGTGCCAACGATGGCAATTAATCGCTTTTGCTTAAGAGAATGTGGCAGTCCTCGATTATGTCACTTGTACAAAATGATGCCTGAAACAGAGAAAAGGGAACGCGAGAAAGAGAGAATGGCAGAAGGAAATGGGGAGGAGAACCAAAAATAAACATCTGAGCGCCTGAGATCAAGTAGGTAGGAGACGCAGTGATTCAGAATAAGGAACTGGAGAGCCTACCAGATCTGCTCTGTTGTAGATGGAAAACACTTGTTTTTGTCATGGGCTGTAAGATTTATCTTACAAATGAAAACAGACCAGAGCTGTGGACTTTGACCCCCCCCAGCAGTAAGTCATAATCACATTAATAACTAAGTGTCAAGGCTCATGGAGGGTTTTAAATATATTTTTCATGCTCCTACTTGAATATTTTTTCTGTTGCGTAAACCGGATGATGATACTGACATTTGCTAAATTTATGGTGCATTTCTGCGGACCACCTGTGACTGCTCGACAGACCCCCAGGGTGCCGCCATCCCCAGGTCGAAAACTCTGAGTTAAAGGATCCATCGGGAACGTCGTGTTTTTATGCCAATTTGGCAAATGGCTTATAGTGATTAAGCAGTGGGACGCAATGGTGGGGTCAAATGCTGGTGCGCCATAGCGTCAGGAAGTCTGGGGAAGCCGGGGGAGTCCGGCCTTTGGGCTGGGAGCTCCGAAATGCAGGGAAGAGCTCTGGTCATCGTGTCGGTACGTCTGCCAGATGGGACAAATTGGTCATGTGGGACATAAACGGGACGCAGCCCTGTAACCTAAGTGGGATACGGGCCACGGAAAGGCCTCTTTGAGTGAGACTAAACAGCCAGAGTGCCTTAATGACATGAAGCCTGCCTGGCACCCGCTCCCCCATTGTTGGCCTGCTGTCCGATTCCCGCACTCCTGCCTGTCAGTCAAAGGGGGGGCAGGCACGGGTGCCAGGCCCCCTCCCCGAGTCACCCTTTTAAACTTTCTAAAACATCACTTTTTTTTTTAAACAGAGAGAGTTATGCTGGGAACGGCTCATTTGAAAAACAATATCAGGCTGCAGACAAAAGATCGTGTTCGGGTTCGATTTAGGGCATTTCACATCTCGACTTTTAAACTTGGACCCATAGCAGGTCTCCCGACAGAGCAGCCACTTGGCGTAATTAAAACGACCGATTCTGATGGCCCACGTCAGCGTTAGTCATTAGCCTTCAGCGTTGTTTGTATACCCAGAGCACTTCAGCGCCGCTGGAGGGCTGATGCCGATCGGTTGTGGCAGCTCACAGCAGAGTGTTGGCTGAGAGCCCTTAGCCTGCATCGTGGATGGCTCCAGCTGTCTCAGGCGCTTGGCGCTGACTTTCTGCATGTCCTCTCGAGCCCCTTGTCCTGAGCTGAGCTGTGTGAACTGGCAGCTGACACTGGTCCTGGACTGTTTCCTCACCACGATGCCCCCCAAGCCTCTCTCAGTCTCTGCTCCCCACTTAGACCGGACAGCGGGTGATTCTGGTCTCCCAGATGTCGGATTTATAACCATGTCCTATACGCCTTTGTATCTTGTTGGGTGGTAAATAAATCAGATTAAAGATGTTCCTTTCTTTTTGCTCAGTCTGACAGCTTAAATCTGCAGACGTTTACCATTTTCGAAAGGGTGCTGAACCCCCTCCCCAAGAAAACTCAGTAATCATCCGGTTAGTCGGATGTGATTGGCTGCCTCAGATCCTGCAGATTCAGATGCCAGTTTGGGTTTATCTAGTTGCTGAAAATGCTGACTCATCAGGCGTGTTTGTGTCTGGGGCGCGGAGGTGGAATATGTACCGAGGCTAATCCGCTAGCTGTTGCAGAAATGGTGCCTCTGATGTTCTGTGAGATGTTCTGCGAGGGATTCAAGTTATTTTTCAGTTCAAATAGCTCATCAGCTTGAGAGGTGGGGAGCGGTGTGGGGTTTAGGGAGCTGGGGTATGAATATGGTAATATGTTTACCATATGTATGTGAAATTATCATATACTTCGCATAAGCCGAAATCAGCTCAAGTCATTATGGCCACAACGTGAACTGTAATTCAAATGGCATGTAACTGGGATAATCGAAGAGTTTCATAATCCCAGAGAAAATGTGTTAATTTCTTTGAAGGTAAGCATATCTTATTGCTAGAGTCACGTTTTGTGATCAGATTTTGCTCTGCTTGGGGAACCGTAATTAGAAAATTTGCTGTGCATGAGTTTTGTAGAGAGCCAATATTTATATTGGGAAATACCACATAGGCGGCCCACCGAGGGGGAGCCGGGAATGAAGGAGAAACAATGGCGATGTCCCACAAAGCCCCGTGGCCAAGGCAGCTCCTTTGAAGGCAAAATCCACAAACTGCTATTTGAGCTGTCAACTGGCAGCATCCAGAACCCGGTTTGGGTTACTGAAGAAGTTTCACCCATTCCCCAGAGCCCCGTGTAGCTCGAAGGTTTCCTGACCAGTGTCGGCCGCGCCTGGGCCACGCCCTCCAGTATAAACTGGGAATGCTGTTTGTGGCAAGTTCTTAAACTCACCCTACTGCCTTCTCTTTGCATGTGCAGAATACATATTTGCATACCTGTGAAAGGGATTAGAGTGGGAAGCTCCTGTAGTTTTAAACAAGCTTTTCCGAGGATGAAGGTAGAACCGATGCATAAATCAGACTCTGACATGTACTAGTTTCCTAAGGAGGAAGAGAATACCAGCATTTATGGCGAATCGGAAAGTGCAGCATTTTTATAGCTGTGCTGCTACCGGAACTGGCGATCCACCGAAATACAAACTGCAGGACAAACCGTGCTTCATCCATGCATGGAGTTGCCTTTAATCTCCATTAATGTAATGTTTCACTTTTACAGTCCTGACATTCAAATACATCTGCTTGAAATCAATGCGGTGTTATGGTATTACGTACAGTACATGCTAACAGCTTCACCTGCTAGAGTAATACATGCGCATAAGGCCATCAACGGAGAAAGAAATTAGACTGTGCCACTGTTAATGTACTCAGGCAAATCGCACCAAAACTGAAGCAGCGCCACACAGTGGTGGCAAGGAGAGGGGCAGCCTCAGGTCAGGTGGAACTGATTACATTGAGTTAAGTCACACAAAGTTGTAATGATTTTTTTTTATTAGAGGTGGAGGAAGTGTGTAGAGGTGCTGGAGATTGTAGAGGTTGGGAGGGGGGGGTGAATGGAGTAGGGATTAGATGGGGGGTGATGGGGCTGTCCAGAGAATACATTGCTGTCGTTCCAGCAGCATCTATGTTATTGTGTGTTTCATAGCCATGGCAGCATGGAATGACGTCAGTGCGTAGGAGTAACGTCAGTGTGTAGGGCAACATGGAGGCTTGGTGGGGAGAGAGTGCTGTTGCATGACAGCTCCAGGGCTGGCAGCTCAAATCTTGGGCCAACGCTGTGTGTGGAGTTTCCCCGCCATGTTGCTTGGCTTTCCTGCTGTAGTCCATTGCCCGTGGAGTGCGCGTGTCCTGTGATGGAAGCTGTCCCACGCTAGGCTGCCTAGGGTAAATTACAGCCGCCCCCCAGCCCCCCACCCTAAACCCCTAAATTATCTGGAGGACTGGTTTCAAGATGGATGGCTGTGACACGGAAGTGGCTAACAAGTTGGCTTTCTGAGCTGTGAGCTGTTTGACAAACCTTAAATGTCTTTTTTGCCACCATGAAACAGATCTCTGTGGCCTCTGTCAGCCATTTACAGAATCATTTCTGCTAGCAAATAGGAGTAGGGAAAAAGAATCGATGACCAGCTGAGTGTAATTCGATTTCTTTAAAAAGCCACATGCTTTCTGTGTGATGTGCATTACTGGCAATAGGCTGTGATTTATGCCAGAATGGGAGGAGGAAGCAGGTAAAACTGCCCATCAAACAAGCAACCGTTATAACAGACCCCAGTGTTGCCATTGGGGTCCAAGGAGCCCCATTATGCCATCAGGCACTTTCAGCTTGCAGTAGCTGTACGCTTCTCTGGGTTAATCGCTCACTATCAGGCAAGCTCAGATTTATGGTTTATCAGCTTGGTTCTTTCTGGGGGCCTGATAGTGCCTACACCTGTTTCAGGCTGATGTCCAGGGGCCGAAACAAGCGGGTACTTGTGTGCCTGCTTACCACCTGTTTGCCTGGTGCGTTGTTTTTAAAACAAGTGCATTTTTTTCCTCGACTGAATTAAAAAAACTTCTTATGGATGGAATAGGGGCTCGGCAAACATCTTTGCAAGGAGTCTGATTATCAGACTGATAAAGACACTCACAGGGTGACAGAAATAATTTATTACGTTAGCATTAATTTCATCCTTTTGTGCGCTGATTGTAATGCAGTGACAATGCGATCCTTATGGCCATCTTTTTTACAGCAGTGACCGGTGGCAGTGGAGATGTCATTTGGCTCACTGTCCATCTCTGTCCTTCTGTGCGGATGCCTTTTTGCTGCGATTACGAGGCGTGCTGAGAGTCTCATTATCTCAGCAGGGCGCAGCAAGATGGCGTCCAGAAAGCACTGTGAGCAGTTCCTGTGAGCGGTTCCTGTGAGCGGTTCCTGTGAGCGTGTGCCAGACGAGGGTGCTCTCACAGCTGAAGGCAGGTGCATTGTCACCTGTGACCTTTGTAGCTCCTGGTTTCGCTGTTTCTGTGCGGTGGTTCATGTGGCGAGTACCTTACTCACGGAAGCAGAGTAGAGTCCGGCCAGGGACCTGGAGCCATAACCTATTTGGCCACCAACAATTTGTTCCGAATCAGAACCAGAATACTTCGATTTTCCTGGAGGAAATTGCTTGTTATTACAGGCTGCACGGTACACAACGATACAAAAGGAGAAAAACAGACAACACACAGTGCTACCTGCAACAGTTTCTACCAAAGAATCAATAAGAAAAGCAAGCGCAGTCTCTAATAACTGAGTGAGACACAGACAAATGTCACAGATAAAATATTGCAAAAGAGAACTAATTAGACAATGATAAAAATAGGTGGTGTTTTACCGGTTCATCCATCCCAAAGGGTTTTTTCAAAATAAGGACGTAAGGAGGCTGTTTTGTTAGACATTTCTGAGCTTATTATGTACTGTACTTACCCTTCCAGCATAAGAGATCTGCAGACTAGTCAGCATTGCTGTGGTTGTGCCATGTGGATCGTACAGCATGTGGAAATGTTTGTGTTAGGACATTAGCTCTACCTCAGATCTCCAATGGCTTTGTGTTGCAGGTGCTGTAATTCTGTGGAAAACAATGATCCTGGCCCGCTATCACTTTGGGCTCATCCTGATGAGCTGTCTGATGAGGGCCACCTCATCCCTCAACCAAGATGATCCCAACGTCTGCAGCCACTGGGAGAGGTGGGCATCTGGGAATTCTTCTAAAGGGATCATCCATTGTTTTGCCCCTTTTCATTTCATTTTAAAGTCGTACATAGAGCACTACATTAATATGCATGTAAATACAAGTCCTACTATTACTGGCCAACTCAATCTACATCTGTCACTTTAGTCCGATTCCTATTACTGTTGCATGCAGCAATGATGTATTTTGATGCGTATTTGTCTTAATGGTGTTTACACATCAGTCTGATTATTTAAAAATGTTTACACAAGAAGTTGTCATAAAGTTTTTGTTCAGCTGAGCTGTTTGTGGTAGTGAGGTCTGCACACAAACACAGTACTTTTTTGCATCCCGTTGCGGGTGCTGGAGTATTTTGTAATCCCTGAAGCTGCCACTCGGAAAACATACAAAGTTTTAATCTGCAAAATATTTCCTGTACTAAATAAAGGCACAGCTAGAAAATCCATTAAAGTGGTTTTCGAAAGAACAAAGGGGGGGTGCAGCTTTCCCAGCTAGATTCACTTTCAGCAGATAATGTGTGAAAACAGCTGCGGGTCTTAAGGGGCCGTGGAGAGGGCGGGGGTCCCGATGCAGTGAGAGCGGGGGCCGCAGGCTCTGTGTGGCGGCCCCGGACCTGCCTGTCGCCGAGATGCCCCCCCCCCCCACTCGCGCCCTGACGTTTCAATCAGGTTCATGCACAGCAACTGGTCCAGTTGGTATGTTTACAACATTAGTCCATCAGCCTACCCCCAACTTCCTATTTTCCTCACTACTGTTTTTCTTGATGACCGAGAAGCTGCAGTGGAAGGTGTGTGTTTTCCCAGTTAGACCCGGATTGCCGGCTGTTTTGGGAAGACGGTAAAAATCGCTAAGTCGCGTCACATCAAATCGAGGGCTTCGATGCTGGGATGGCCGTTCGATTCATTGACCTTGTTAAATTGCCGCAGCAATCACAGATGTAGCACCTCAGAAAAATTTTAAAAGCAATTACGGTTGTTTAGCTCGTCTCTGTAGAAGAACTTTTTCTTACACTTAGTTCTGCGTGCTGAAAAGTCACAGCTAAATAATAACCGATATAAACTCTTTGTGACCTTCACGCAGGATGTAAACTGTAAACCAGAGCAAGATGAATGCTCTTGAAAACCAGTTGTGATGACGAGTTAAAAAAAATAAACCTTTGATCCTTAATCCCTTCTGTGGCGCTGTAATGGCCTGGATGTCGAGCCACTTAGGGGGTCCTCTCCTTAGACCCCTGTGGCTGAGTTATGAGAACCATGAGCAAACGGCCCGGCCCGCCCTGATCCCCTGTGTCCCCTTTTCCAGCTACTCCGTGACGGTGCAGGAATCCTACGCCCACCCCTTTGACCAGATATACTACACCAGCTGCACAGACATCCTCAACTGGTTTAAGTGCACGCGGCACAGGTGAGTGGACTGTGGAACATGGTGGGGAAGTGGGCCTGGGGGGTCGCAAAACGCGGTGACCATAGGAGCCTGAAATTATGCTTCCCATTTATACAAGTATGTTGAAATGTGTTCATTTCAATGCCCTCTTGCTGCCCTTTGAGAAACACACATCTAGATGATAAAGCCTGGAGCATTTTTCAGGGGGTTAAGGGCCTTGCTCAAGGGCTCAACAGACATGTGTCTACTCAACCTTCTGATTACGAGCACAGTAGCCTAATCTGCTGAGGTGCACATCAGTGGACCACCCTGTCCACAAAGTGATGCACCTAATTTTAGGACTAGCTTTCTGGGTTCTACATAGTTGAAACTAGGCTCCTGTTTGACTGCATCCATTGCTGTGCGACGGCCTAGGGTGAGCTACAGGACGGCATATCGCAGGGGGGAGAAGACCATGTACCGCCGCAAGTCTCAGTGCTGCCCAGGGTTCTATGAGAACCAGGAGATGTGTGTCCGTGAGTATCCCTGTCGCAGCATGCTCCGGATGTTTCATGTCACCTAGTCGATGGAGGATGTCGCCCTCTGTGGTGATTATCTTTAAAACTCCGTTCAGTATTACTCTTCCGTTTCTGTGTTACCGTATGTTGAGCTGGGGAGTGGTCTTCCCAGAATGCATTGCATTGATGGGGACAGTGCCCCGTTCAGGCATTAGAGATTGACGTGGGCCTGCGTGTACCACATGACCACGTGTTGGTGACTGCTGAGAGCAGGTGCCAGGGGTCCCAATGGGTGTGAAGCTCACACTAGGTTTCAGTGTTGAGGAACAGGTGTGCCACAGACCGGTAGCAGAAGATCTTGACCCATAGTCTGGTTCCTCAGTGGGACTTATTGTTCCATGCGGGGCACTTGTGGTTCTCACATTTGTTTGCGGATCATTCCCAACCAAAACAATCCTTCAATTCAACTGGAAAAAAACTGCTTGCATCAGGGCTGCTGTATGTACTGTTACCACCAAGTTATCGGTTGTTATGATAAATTCACTGGCCCTTAATTTGTTTTTAAGCTTACCCCTCGGTATTAAGTGCTAAATAATTTGTCGGGGGGTTAAGCGAGACTGATGTGCTCATATAAGGATGGAACTCCTTATCGCGATGAATCCACTTCTATGTAAAAATGTGACCACTTGGCCTTCAACAAGCTCATTCTTCAGCACCGCTGACGGGGCCGCTCTGAGGTCCCGTCACATGAGCTTTCTTCATATCTCTAGCTTCCTCCAAGCTCAACAGAAGCCCTGTTTGATATTTATGCCTTATTTTAAATGTCAGCCTCCTAACTGTGAAATATGACAAGTTCTGCCCCAGTTAAATTCCCGATGAGTCTGGTGAATGGTGTATCTTGATTCTGAAATCTTTTCCTTTTGCTGTGGGTGGTGGGGGGTATGACTGCTCATGAGATGATGCCCTTAAAAAACAAACATTTGCTCCAAATTTTAAATCATTTGCTCCTGGCCATACTTCAAAGGGTATTGGTGGTTTCAGTCCTTAAACCTTTGACAAAACTATGTTTTAAGCAGAATTATACATATGAAAATGGTGTCCCCTTAATCCATGACTGTTTGGTCACGATGTTGGGTGGCAATAGGAAGCACAAATAGAAAGCACTTGGTCAGTAGTGTGACGATTTGCTGCCTTTCCTGGCAAATATATATTGGGTAATAATTACCATCTAGATCATAAAATAACATGATCATGTGGAAATCCCCCCCACCATTTTAATGCTTTGCTCTTAACCAACAGGCGCATGGTTGATTCACACTTAAACCATTAGAAGGTCTCACTTTCCACAAAAAGCATGGTCTCAGCATTGGGGGGTGGGGGGGCTAACGTCCAAGCTTGGAGTCTGGCAGGTAAAGCTAAGTGTGTACTGTGTTACATTTGATAAAAGAGCTTTAGCTAATTAACATCTATTATAATTTAAGGTGGTTTTCTTAAATGCCTTTAGTTAGATTTTGACTGTGATTTTGTGAATTAGCTTTCATCCTGAATATTAAGCCTTGAATTAGATTCTGATTATGATTTGGTGAATTAGCTTTCATCCTGAATATTAAGCCTTGAATTAGATTCTGATTGCGATTTGGTGAATTAGCTTTCATCCTGAATATTAAGCCTTGAATTAGATTCTGATTATGATTTGGTGAATTAGCTTTCATTTCATTCTCGTGTAGCGATGTGGGATGTTCCCTTGCTGTGCTCCTCTTCCCCCAACTAGCGTGTGAGGCTCATTTTGCTTGAGAAACCCCCCTCTGTGACTGGGTAGCGTTTTTAAGACAAGATGAAATCTGACCTCACTTTCCCTTGTTTTCTT